>ML664188.1:6576149-6859340 GCA_007570785.1 Antilocapra americana | reverse complement strand
GCTAAACTGTCTCTTTGTCTTCTTTTCTCTTTCCTTGTAAAAACCAATATAGGTTAATAGAATAAAACCTATAAGTTTAAACTTAAGTATAAGTTCAAGTTTAAGTTTCAAGCTTAAGCCCCTCTTTCTAGCTTCTACATAGTTGCATCTTGTCAGGGACTTTTGGCAGGAGGCTTCCTGTGTGCTGTTTTTTGATGTCCCTTATCAATCCCTGAATATTCAGAGATGAGTGGAGAGGCACACCTTTCCCGGGGACAAAAGAAATGCATACATTCTTAAAGTAACCATTTACAGCCTTCTTCCCTCTAGGATATGGAAAGTGAGTTTTTACAACCCCCTCTCTTTGAGATAGATTCTAGCCCTATGTTTCCTGGATAAGTTGCAAGATTTTTATCTTTGCTGAAAAGGCTATCTTGTAAGACAGTGTATATATGCCGCATTATGCTAAATACAGGTATGCTAGAGACATTCAAATGGTAAACATACTATTGTTAAGTCTGATTATGCAGAAATCCTACCTTTTGCAAGGAAAATGAGCTTAATGTTAAAGCTGTTGATGGTAGGCAGAAAACAAAAGTTTGCATAAAATAGTTGTGATATAATGGGGATTTTTTTTGGCTATAAAACTGTAAGCTAACAGAAATAAAGTGAGAGACTTCTCCACCGCCTTTTGGAGAGACTTCTCCATCACCTCACAAAACTAACAGCTATAAAGAGAGACTGCTTCATCACCACACACCGACTCAGCTCAGTTCTTCCGCTGACGCCACTCATCCCTCAAGACCCCCGGACCCCGCCGGGGCTGGACCCCAGCAGCGGCCAACTGCTTTCTTAGGACCTCTTCTCGGCTTGCAGACAGCTCTGGTATTACTGTGTCCTCACACGTGGTAGTGGATGGGGCAGGAGGGAAGGAGGGGTGCAGAGGGAGGGAGAATGAAGGGCAGAGAGAGAAGAAGAGATTGAGGAAGCTCTCAGGGGGGTCTTCTAATAAAGTAAGTGAAGTAAAGTGGCTCAGTCGTGTCCCACTCTTTGCTACCCCATGGACTGTGGCCGAGAAGGCTCCTCTGTCCATGGAATTTTCCAGGCAAGAGTACTAGGGTGGGTTGCCATTTCCTTCTCCAGGGGATCTTCCTCACCCAGGAATTGAACCTAGTCTCCTGCATTGCAGGCAGATTCTTTACCATCTGAACCACCACAGAAGCCCCCAACCAAAATTTCAACCAAATTACCTCCCAAAGGCCCTGACTCCCAATCAGGAGTTATGCATTCAGGAGTTATGCATTCAACATCTGATTTTGGGGGTGGACACAATGCAATCCATACCAACTACACAGGTCTTTTTTTAAATGAAGACAGACCCTCATTTAAAATTATTTTTTATGATTTATTCATTTTTGCTGAAGTCTTTTAAGGAAGGTATTACCATTTCACTGGTGCTATTTTGTTCCAAATAGAATAAACGTCTAATATTGAGTCCATGCTCAAATTTTACTAATCCTCTAAAAACAAATGTATTTTAACAGTTTATCAATTCAAATCAGGATCTAGACAATGGGAACACATGTTGCATTTGGTTGTCTCAGACTTTAACTAAATAGCAGTCACCCCCTCCCTGCACCTTGCTTTTTATGCCATTTATTTTAAAAAGTGGAGGAGGTGAGTATCTTTTACAGTTGGGTTTAGAGTAAGTATTGTGTTGAGAGCAGGAGTCCGCAATACCGGTACCAGGACCAGGACCAGTCCTTGGTCTATTAGGAACCAGGCTGCACAGCAGGAGGTGAGCAGCAGGCCAGTGAGTGAGGCTTCATCTGTATTTACTACTGCTCCCCATCATTCTCCCATCACCTCCAGATGAAACAGTCTAGTTCTAGGAAAACAAGCTCAGGGCTCCCACTTATTTTGCATTATGGTGACTTGTATAATTCTTTCATTGTATATCACAGTGTAATAATAATAAAGTCCATAATAGATATAATATCCTTGAATCATCCTAAACCAATCTGCCACCCTGGTCTGTATAAAAATTATCTTCGAGGAAACCAGTTCCTGGTGCCAAAAGTTTTGGGTTCTTATGGCTTAGAGGATTGCTCCTCTGTTCCTTTATCTATGTTTCCCCCTGAAAACTGGTAGGTAGATCTAGACTTGAGTTTAATCATTTTTATTGAAATATTTCACATACAGTTCCATGTATTTCTTATGGCATCACTCTAAGAGACTCAAAATTTCTAGTTGCCCCACTTGGATAGATGCTGAGAAGCAGTGGGTTCTGATGTTGACAACCCCCTGCATCCATTATAAACTTCCCCTTTAACATTTCATCTTATGGTTTTAGTATCCATTGATAACCTCTGCCTAGATCCATTCTTTCTTGAGGATGAGTGGTTTCCTATTTCTACCACTCCTGAATTTAATACCTGAAATTCTTTAATTAAAAAGAACATTCCTTCAGCTCTTTGTATTTACATAAAATATACTACATACAAACAAAAACAGCATAAACATTGAAGATTATTCCCTTTCTCAGGCTCCGAATGGAGAGTTGGTGCCGTAGCAATCTGTCACAGTGATAAATTAGATGTTGTTTCTTAGCTTTTGGAAATTCTTAAATATTTAAATTGTTTCTGTCGATTTGATGTGATGCTAAAATTGTCCCATTTTGGGTGGCTTCATGTCATTTCCTAGTTTTTTTCAGTTCTTGCAGGTCTTCAAAGGCCCTCAACTTTCTAGTCCTTCAAGATTCCCAGACTGATCTTGTGCATTGGTTTCCCAGACCTGAAATCAACTATCTCTACAGGAATCTCTGGAATCTCTGCTGGGAAATGGTATTTAAAGGCCACAAGCTAGGCCCTCAGAGGGCAACTTTTACCAAGTTGCTATCACTTCTGGGCTTTGTAGTGGTCATAGGTGTAAAGTACAGGTTTTCTGTAAAAAAAAAAAAAAGTTTTTTAAAAATTAAAAATACAAAAATAATTAGATGGTACAAATTCATGCTTTCAATTCAAGTTTTGGACTCAGTGGGAGGAGAGGGTGGGATGATTTAAGAGAATAGCATTGAAACATGTACATTATCATATGCAAAACAGATAATTAGTGCAAGTTCAATGCAGGAAGCATGGCCCCCAGGCCAGTGATCTGGAACAACCTAGAGGGACAGGGTGGAGAGGGAGGTGTGAGGGGGTCTAGGAGGTGGGGGACACATGTATACCTGTGGCCAATTCAAGCTGATGCATGGCAAAAAAAAACCGACAATATTGTAATTATCCTCCTTAAAATAAGTTAATTAATTTTAAAAAATTAAACATTAAAAAAAAGGCTGCTGGGTTTTATCTAAGGTTTTGTGTTTAAACCTCTTTTCTCTATTCACCAAAAGTCTTGCTTCAGACAAAATTAGCATTAATTGCTTACTTATCTGTAAGTAAAACAATAAAAGCATAAAATAGATATATAAATTAAATAAATAAATAAAATAAAGAAACATAAACATAAAAACAATACTTTCACAGTAACAGTAGCAATATCCCCAATAATAAGGTGTTGGATATAGTCTCAGATTGCTTTTTAGTTTTGGGTTTTCTTTGGTTTTGTTTTGGATGGGGGCAATTTTTGTTTTTTTATCATTGTCCTTAGAAAATATCTCAATTTTAATGTAGATTCAAAATGCTGCATTTTAAAGCCATGTAAGTAATATTTTTTTCTGTGCAACCATGTCATCAACTTGATACAATTTGGCTCATTTATTTTAGTTTGTTCTCAGTTTCCACAGATGTACTTATGTGTCTATATTTTGAATCTGTAATGTGTTTTCATGGCTGCAAAGTAAAACTATAAAACAACAATAAAAAAAATCACACTTCCGTCCCTGCCCCACATCCATAAATCACATCTTTTAGTAGTTTTTATTCAACTCTTTCTTATTGAAAATAGACATATATGTGTTGTAAAAAGAACAAGCTATAAGCACTTTCTGGTTCTTCATTTTTTAAAAAGTAAACAGTGCACCCTAAACATCTCACCCATTCCACTTCTCCCTCCATTCACATTCTACCCACTTGTTGGCATGCCCTGTACCTTACTCACTGTTGCCCCTGGATGGTCTCTTCCAGTGCCTTTCTAATCTTTTGTTTTTACAAGCAATGTGGCAGTAAACACTTGTGCATATGGCTTCTTTGGGCTTCCCTGATGGGTCAGCAGTTAAGAAGCCACCCACCAATGCCCAAGACATGGTTTCAATCTCTGGGTCAGGAAGATCCCCTAGAGGAGGAAATGGCAACCGACTCCAGTATTCTTCCCTGGGAAATCCCAATGACAGAGGAGCTTGGAGGACCAAAGTCCATGGGGTCGATAAAGAATTGGACATGAGTTAGCAACTAAAACAACAACAAATGGTTTGTTGTATTTTTCCCAAGGTTTCTTACAGATAGATCCCTGGAAGTCGAATTGCTGAGTTAAAGGTCATACGTGTGTGTCATTTGTGTGATGCTTTCAAATAACATAGCAATTGAATTTAAACAATGTGCAAAAGTGAGAGATACGACCCAGTGCCCCAACTATATACACCCAGTGACCGGGCCAGGCTCCCGTTTGTCCTAACCAGGGAACAGGCCTGGATAGATCTCATACAGGAAAATCCAGGCTCTGGGAGTCCTGTAAGTAGTCATAAAAGTCCAGTGTCTTCACTTGGGCTAGAAAAACAGTTTACCAGGTAGCCCCGGTCCTCTCAGGCAAACTAGAAACTCTCAGTGGTTTTCTTTCTCCTCTTTGATTGATAAGACACTTCAAAATTATTTCTTTCTGTGTTTGGTTTGGAGGACAAAATGTTTCGAAGTGTGGACCCTATTGGGGAATTATATCAGAATTCTATCCATTTGTCCTCAGTAAATGGGCATTATTAAATTCCTCGGGTTTTTTGACCCTGAACAAAGCTAGTGGAGGTGATAGAATTCCAGTTGAGCTATAAATCCTAAAAGATGATGCTGTTAAAGTGCTTCACTCAATATGCCAGCAAATTTGGGAAACTCAGCAGTGGCCACAGGACTGGAAAAGGTCAATTTTTCATTCCAATCCCAAAGAAGGGCAATGACAAAGAATGTTCAAACTACTACACAATTGCATTCATTTCAACTGCTAGCAAGGTAATGCTAAAAATCCTTCAAGGTAGGCTTCAACAATATGTGAACCAAAAACTTCTAGATGTACAAGCTGGATTTAAAAATTAATTTTGAATCAGAGATAAAATTGCCAACATCCACTGGATCATAGAAAAAGCAAGGGAATTAAAAAAAATCTGCTTCTGCATCATTGACTATGCTAAAGCCTTTGACTATGTGGATCAGAACAAATTGTGGGAAATTCCTAAAGATATGGGAATATCACACCATTTTACATGCCTCCTGAAAAACTTGTATGCAGGTCAAGAAGCAACGGTTAGAACCAGACATAGAACAACTGACTGGTTCAAAATTGGGAAAGGAGTACATCAAGGCTGTATATTATCACTCTGCTTTTTTAGCTTCTACACAGAGAACATCATGCAAAATGCTGGGCTGGATGACTCACAAGCTGTAATTAAGATTTCTGGGAGAAATATCAACAACCTCAGATATATAGATGATACCACACTAGTGGCAGAGAGCAAAGAAGAACTAAAGAGCCTCTTGATGAAAATGAAAAAAGAGAGTGAAAAAGCTGGCTTAAAACTCAACATTCAAAAAACTAAGATCATGGCATCCAGTCCCATCATTTCATGGCAAATAAATTGTGGAAAAGTGGAAACAATGACAGATTTTATTTTCTTAGGCTCCAAAATCACTGTGGACAATTACTGCAGCCCCAAAATTAAAAGAAGCTTGCTCCTTGGAAGAAAAGCTATGATGAAGCTAGGCAGCATATTAAACAGCAGAGATATCACTTTGCCTGCAAAGGTCCATCTAGTCAGAGTTACGGTTTTTCCAGTAGTCATGTACAGATATGAGAGTTTGACCACAAAGAAGCCTGAGCACTGAAGAACTGATGCTTTCAGACAGTGGTGCTGGAGTCTTGAGAGTCATTTGGACAGCAAAGAGATCATACAAGTGAATCCTAAAGGAAATCAACCCTGAATATTCTTTGGAAGGACTGATGCTGAAGATGAAGATCCAATACTTTGGCCATCTGATGCAAAGAGCTGACTCATTGGAAAAGACCCTGATGCTTGAACGTATTGAGTGCGGGCAAGACTAGAAGGGGGTGACAGAGTATGAGATGGTTGGATGGTATCATTGAATCAATGGACATGAGTCTGAGCAAAATCAGGGAGATGGTGAAGGACAGGGAAGCCGGGCATTCATGGGGTCACAAAGAGTCAGAAACAACTTAGTAACTGAACAACAACAACGTTCTTTACAAATGGAAGGAAAATTAGCATGGGTAATATGCGTTCAGTCTCTTATTCAATCAACCAACTTGAAGTGAAGTGCCTCTCTGTGCCCACTCTTCGCCCAACTCTAAGTCAGAAATAAAAACTTGCATAGATGGAAGGCTGAATCCACACACAATTGGAGATCTGGCTCACACTGTCTTTTTTGAAAAAAAAAAGACAAAACATTAGTTGATAGAATTTAAAACCAGGAGAGTTTATGTAAATATCAGGACTTCTAACTTCTCTGGTCAACTTGGCCTACCAGCCCGCTTTCCAGCATGGCAGTCGTTGGCTGGAGCCGAGGAGAAGCTGCCCCCAGTGGTAGGGTCTGTGATGGCCAGTCTCCAGGATGTCCACCCAGCCCTTCCATTGATTACTCCTGCCGGGAGCCGTCAGGATGCCCCCTCACTCGGATGACAAAGTCACCAGACTGAGAAGGAAACTGCAAAGTGGATTTTCCTTCGGGGCATCCCAAGGCAAGACCCCTCCTGGTAGTTTTCTTGGGAAGTTCTGTTTATGCTCATCTGTTTATGTTTTTAGCTCATCTCAGATCAGTCCCAGTTAGAAAAAATTCATCCTGAGATAATTCCCTCAGACCTTATTTTCCTCAGAGGATCCGGGAAGGCAGATTCCCTTTCCCGGGGACTAAGGAGAAATAAGGAACATTTAAATAGATTACTATACCTCCTACTAGTCACTGGGGAGATTACCAAGAGTTCTCTGGGGGTCATGGCAAAGCCACCACCAGAAGGGCTTATACTTGGGTCACCTTTCCACATCCCACTCCCCCGACCACTCCACGGAAGAGGCTCCCTTCCTTGAAAAAAAACAGACTGGAATGGGACCTAGGAATGCTCATAACTGTGGCCAGCATAGTTGGAGACACTGATTGCTTTAGGGTAGTGTAGACATAGGAATTCTTTTGGTAGTTGTAAGGTTAATAGGGTTTCATTGTTAAAGCAGTGCTGCTAAACTGTCTCTTTGTCTTCTTTTCTCTTTCCTTGTAAAAACCAATATAGGTTAATAGAATAAAACAGTTTCAAGCTTAAGCCCCTCTTTCTAGCTTCTACATAGTTGTACCTTGTCAGGGAACATTTGGCAAGAGGCTTCCTGTGTGCTGTGTTTTGATGTCCCTTATCAATCCCTGAATATTCAGAGATGAGTGGAGAGGCACACTTTTCCCGGGGACAAAAGAAATGCATACATTCTTAAAGTAACCATTTACAGCCTTCTTCCCTCTCCGATATGGAAAGTGAGTTTTTACAACCCCCTCTCTTTGAGATAGATTCTAGCCCTATGTTTCCTGGATAAGTTGCAAGATTTTGATCTTTGCTGAAAAGGCTGTCTTGTAAGACAGTGAATATTTGCCCACATTATGCTAAATACAGGTATGCTAGAGACATTCAAATGGTAAACATACTATTGTTAAGTCTGATTATGCAGAAATCCAACCTTTTGCAAGGAAAATGAGCTTAATGTTAAAGTTGTTGATGGTAGGCAGAAAACAAAAGTTTGCATAAAATAGTTGTGATGTAATGGGGATGTTCTTTGGCTATAAAACTGTAAGCTAACAGAAATAAAGAGAGACTTCTCCACCGCCTTTTGGAGAGACTTCTCCATCACCTCACAAAACTAACAGCAATAAAGAGAGACTGCTTCATCACCACACACCGACTCAGCTCAGTTCTTTCGCCGATGCCACTCATCCCTCAAGACCCCCAGACCCCACCGGGGCTGGACCCCGGCATACTCCTACCTCCTGGGCCACGAGTTTATGAAAATTGCCCTAGACCGCTAGTCCCTGAAAGTAGGGACCACATGAGTGTGATGCTACTTTGACTTTCCAGCATCTAACCCAGACTCCAGCACACGGGTTCGTCCTTATATGTTTATCAGATTATATAAAGTATCTTGTGGATGCATGTATCACCTTTCTTCCAATAATGAAACTGTGCAGTTGTAATCCTGCTCTAGTCCAAATGTTTGACCCAGACAGGCATCAAAGGTGCCCCTGATTTATGCCCTCCGTCCCACTACAGATGTCACTCACAAGTCACTGGGTTGCCCCTAAAACTATCACATTGCCATTTGAATTCTTACCCTTCTAGCAATCTCCTCTCCAACTGAGGACAGCAATGCACATCTCATGACCTGTCTAGAAAAAGACACACTGTCACGCATGGCCCCTAGCACTTACTTTCGTCACATTAGCATAGGGTTGCAACAGCTTAACAAGACTGAAGCAACTTAGCACAGCAACCGCAGCAGCGTTTTGACTCCAAGTTGGCAAGAGTCTCCCTACTTAGTTCAGTTTGGTTTTTCAGCCAAGTCACAAGGAAGAGATTACAGTAGAAACGCTGTATTCTGAGAACTTTCCAAGTCCATATCACATGGACACTGATGGAAGAAAAAGTTTTACCAAGAGTTAGATATTTCTTATCAGATCCATTAGTGGCCTGAAGGGGAAAATTAGGGCATGTCAGAGCATATATAATGAGGAGTTCCTGGTCACTGCTGCGTGCTCAGAACTTGATCTTCCCTGAGTACTTGGAGCCAGGAAAGAAGCATGAGGTGGCTTGGGCTCCTCGGGCTGGTGGCTCTCTCAGAGTGCGTAATGATGTAAGTACGTGGACTATAAGTGGCATCATCTCTCTTTCTGGGTTTTTTTTTCTTCTTGACCTCTTATTCTTCCATCCAGTTAGGGTGAGAAGAGAATATAATCATTCCCTGAAAGTCTTAAAAGTTCTACTCTCACTTATTGATGAGAACCTTGCCATTGGCACCAGGGGCCCAAGGGTCTTGGGGTGGGCCTGCAGGACTGCACAACTCTGGGGGTGCGGTCACATGGTGACTTATGTGAAAATGGCGCTCCTTGGAGTTGTTCAGTGCACAACCTATGCAACTGTAAGTGTGGTCCTGTGGACTATCATTTCTCCTGCATTTGCTTCTAAGTCTTCTCTCTCTGTCACTCCATTTCTGTGTGCATGTGTCTTATCTGTGTGTCTGATCTTCTGTCTCTCCAATTCTTTGGATGTCTCTGCGCGTGGAGAACTCTCTGATTTTTTTTCTTTTCCTATCCTGATTCTTCCTTGCTTTTCCAGTACTGTAATTTCCCTAATTTATTCCCCATCTCCTGGCTTCCTCTCTCACTCTTCTCTTCTGATTGAGCCCCAGAAGAAGGCCAGGAGAGCTACCTCTAGGCTGTTTTACCTCTAACAAGCAGTGTGATCACAGTCAAGTCACAAACTCCCTGCATTTCAAGTCGCTCCCTTGTAAAAAGAGGATGAGAACCCTTCATCTACCTCCTCCCTGAGCTTCTTTGAGAAAAATACAGTGAGATGATAACGGCAGTGGTGATGGTTGTCATTGTCGGGACTTCCTGTGTTTATATCAGGTACATTACATCCATCATTTCACTTAACAACCAAACATTCTATGTGGGAGTGTGGGGATTATTATATTGCACCTTTTTAACCATTGGGGAAACCGAGGCTCCAAATGGTCATAAAAACGCCCGAAAAGTACACAATGCCATCACAAAGCCAGGTATGACAGTCACACTAGGACGTGAACAGCTGACTGCTGCCCCTTTTTTGTTTCCTTTTCGCCATGCGCGGTGAAAGAATCCCTCTAACGAAGACGAAGACCATGCAAAGAAACTTCCAGAAAAAATACTTGTTGAAAAATTTCCAGAGGGAACACGGTTACAGACTGTCCCAGGAGTCTAGTCTTGATTCAAATTTCTCTTCTAATCTGCCGAGGAACCCCCTGAATGTAAGTGTGTTCTGAGAAAGGCACTGCACAGCGCCCCCCCCCCCCGGTACTCTGGCCTAGCACTGGGGATCATCTGGAGGTGCCAGGTGGGATGTTGGGGCCTGGGCTCCTGCAGGAAGCAGAAACACTGTGGGAACAGGGGCCCCACTCCCAGAAGAGAAGGCATTCTCATCTTCAACTCTTAGTCTTGGTGACTGGGCCCAGCAACGTTCAGGTGGGGGTTAACATCCATTTCTGTGCCAAAGTTGGGGCATTAGTTTGAGGTAGATTGTTCTTTCTGAACCCACCGAGCCATTGAGTTTCATGTGAAGGGTGAACCATGCAGGATCAAAACGTAAATTCAACTGAAAATCAAGTGTGAAAGTGTAGGCAGGGGAAGTTCAGCCTCCAGATCCAAGAATGACACAGTAAAATGATATTGAGCCCCGGCACTAGTGGTAAAGAGCCCGTCTGCCAATGCAAGAGATATAAGAGACGCAGGTTCCATCTCTGGGTCTGGAAGACTCCTTGGCAGAAGGTATTGCAACCCACTCCAGTATTCTTGCCTGGAGAATCCCATGGACAGAGGAGCCTGGCAGGCTACAGTCCATGGGGTCACAAAAGAGTCGGACATGACTGGAGTGCCTTTGTACACACATGGCATATGACACCATAGAAGTCTAGCAATACAGTTATTGTTCTTGATTTGAAAAATGTCTCCTATCTTCTTCCAGAATGCACAGGCCACCCTGAGAAATAGGCAAAGAGTAAATTGATGTCAAATGAAAGGGCCACCTGCATGGTGTTGATGCGATACAGTCTTGGTTTGGAGAAACTGGTGCAGAGTGACCTGGACAAAGGGCCCCTGAGCAAGGCGGTATTCATGCTGGACATGCAGAGGAGCCTGGAGAGCTTCTCAGATGAAGGCTCCAGGCTGAGCAGAGGCTGTGAGATTCGGGGTTGGAAAGTGATTTTAGAAGCTAAGGGAAACCCAGCAGGAGACAGTACTCCAGGAATCAGGGGTGGCCAGCCAGCCAATTCTGCCCTAACCACAAGCCCCTGACCCTGGTAGATCACCTACGTCGGCAACATCACCATTGGAACGCCCAGTCAAGAGTTCCGATTCATGTTTGACACCGGCTCATCGGACTTCTGGGTGTCCTCCATTTATTGTCAAAGCCCCTCCTGCTGTGAGTATATCTGCCCTCCCACCCAGTTTGTCCTCCCCCTCCCCTGCTTCTCCATCCTTGGCACCTGAAGCTCACTCATCTCTTTTGTCTCCAGCTAGACAAATCCTCTTCAACCCTAAAGCATCCACCACTTTCCGCCCCTCAAACCAGCAATTCAAATCCATCCACAGATCTTGGTGGATGGAGGGAGTTCTTGGCTTTGACACCATTCAGGTAACGTGGAAACAAGGAGCTGAGTCAGGACTGCCCTTCAGAGTGACCACTGCTTACAAAACAGATGCCAGGCCAGCTGGCAAGACCCTTCCTCCCAAAAGGCCCCTAGAGTCTGGCCATCTGCCCCTCAGGACACTGTCCCTAGGGAAATAGAGCCCCTGCTGAACACAAACTCCCAGAATGGCCAACCCAGAGAGTGCCCTGGGGGTGTGGACTTGCCTGTGAGCCCTCAAGGTTCAGTTGGCTGCGAGCAGAGAGAAGGGAGATAAAAGCAGCCACTTTTATTCTCAGACTCTACTGGGCACTTTCATGGTAATAACTTGTTTAATCCTGCCACATCCCCACACAGCAGGTACTATGATTAGCTCCATGATACAGGGGAAGGAACTGAAACACAGAGAGCCAGGCCCTTGCCAAGGTCACACATCTGGTAAGCAGTGGAGCTGGGCTGGTCAGTCAGGACTCAAGCAGGCCTGCGGTGTTTGGGAAGAGGATGAAACTGACCTGGGGGGCCCTTAGGGGCAGCACAGGGCTTCAGGTATCCAGGCAGGGAAAGCAGGGAACCACACTGTGGGAGGGGCCTGATAAATGAGTGTTCCCTCTAGGGGGCCACTGAGAGTCTAATCAAAACTATAGCCTGCCTCCCCCAGAGTGCCTGATGTTTTGTCTATCTCTCCCCCGCTCCTCTCTTACTCTTTCTCTCTCACAGGCACACACTTCTCCAAAAGACCATTTCTGACACACAATTTGCATCAGAATCCTGCCAGTGACCTTGTATAATGGGCTTCTGTCTTTCTGGGCAGATGCAGAATCCACAATACATTGCAATGAATTCAGTCCATTTCTGTCACCAGATCATAGTGACGCCAAAGATGAGACTACCTTGCTCTCTTGGAGGAGGAAACGGCAACCCGCTGCAGTATTCTTGCCTGGAAAATCCCATGGACAGAGGAGCCTGATGGGCTACAGTTCATGGTGTCGCAGAGTTGGACACGACTAAGCACACCCTGCTTTCTACTCATTTTGTCCACAAGGGGGCACTACTGGGTCCTGTCCTGAGTCTCGGTTGCTCCACCTGGACAAAGGCATGAGGCCAATTGACTGACTCAGATGGTGTTTTTCATAGGCGCAGATGTTTCAAAATCCACAGCCCCACACAAATGGAACCCGAATTCCTGTCCCAGCTTGGTCCAACCGTCTGAGGTCCATACATGGCAGTTCTCTGCAGTTCTAATGGCATCTGTACCCCAGCCCAGACCCAGACCCAGTTCCCAAACCTTTACATGTCCTCTCCCGCAGATTGGAATCCTTGTAGCAGTGAACCAGAGCTTTGGTCTGAGCCGGAAGCAGTACAACGCCCTCATGGAACATACACCTTATGATGGCATCCTGGGCTTGGGTTACTCTAACTTTACCATCCAAGGGATCGCTGCTGTCTTTGACAACCTAAAGAAACAAGGAGTCATTTGTCAACCAGTCTTTGCCTTCTACTTCAGCAGGTAAGTCTGAACTGGACAAGGCACCTCTCCAAATTAGCTGTAGGATGCTTGGCTTGCAGTTGCATAAAAAATTATAGCCCACCCCATCCAGAAGTTTCTTGAGAGATAGTGTAGCCTAGGAGAACTACTACCCCAGGGACCCGCCTGGCCCCATTACTGTTTTTTGCCAATAAATGTTGGGGGGAACACAACTATGCTCATGGACTCAAGGGGAACAGTTAGGTCTAGTGGAGGAAATAGGGAGCGCAATGGAAGATGTCAGCAAACAGATTGAAGGAGAAGGCAACAGTATTTGCTGATGGATTTGATATGGAAAGAAGGAGGGGGGTGGCAGGAATATTTCCCTCCTCACTAACATTTCACTGGGAGCCCAGGACCAGCTACACCATGTGCTGGAGCCAGTGCAAAATAAAATCATGGGACCCCCTTGTCCAAAATGTATTAGGAATTTCCAGATAGGGAGAGCAGAGGTGTGGGCCCTGCTGAGCGTGGGACTCCACTGACAGCACTGGTCACAAGCAGGTGAAGCCAAACCCGGGTGAGTCTGAACCCATGCCCTTACCACCTTGGTTTTTCTTAAAAAAAAAAAAAAATGACAGGCTAGACAAGGGAGGATGCTAGACCCTTCCAGCATGGTTTCTCTGAGGATATTTCTAAGAACGCAGGTCACTGGCAGGGACAAGACCCTCCTCAGAAAGCTGGGTGGTTAAAGCCCAGCCTGGCTGCCCAGCTTCCAACCTCTCTGTGGCACTCATTAGATGGTGACAAACCTGAATCAGGTTCTCAATCCCTCTGAGCCTCAGTTTCCATATCTATAAAATGGGGACCGTAACACAGTGCCTGGTGTTACTGTCCTCCAATGAGTCCCCTCTCTCCTTCTCTCATCAGGGAGAAGGAGGATGGCAGCGCAGTGATGTTTTGTGGGGTGGACCACACCTACTACAAAGGAGAGCTCAGCTGGGTACCCGTGTCACAAGTCGGCTTCTGGCAGATAGCCATGGAGCGGTAAGCCTCTCCCTCTGAGGACCACCCCAAGTGATGCTCCCACATGTGCACATGGACACATGCAGACACACACAAGTGCATGCACAGACACACAGTCACACACAGACATACGATCCACCCCAAAACACACAAAAAACACATATACACACATAGGCTCACATATAAACACACAGAGGCACATAGATACAAAGAGACGTACACATGCCCACATACATGCAGAGACACACACAAACAAACACACAAACATAGGTACCGAGACCACCCATGGGTTTAAGATCATGTCAGGCCTTCTGACCAGGTCCAGACCAACCAGGGTCAGGAAGGGTCCAGAGTGGCCTGTGAAGGCTGGGGAAGGTGGCACCGGCTGTGCTAAGTGGGAGGGAGGGGAGCATGGTTTAAGGAGCCCACCACGGATGAAAAAAGGATCAGGGAGAATTTCATCCAGCCTGAACAGGGTTGTGTTAAGTAAGCTATCCAAATGACCAGGGCTCCCAAAGACCTAGGGGCTTCTCTGTACACAGAACTATCACTTAAAAAAAGAGAACAAGTCTGGGACAAACCAAGAAAACTGGTCTCCTCAGGGAGAAGCTACACACCAGTGGAGAGAGGTTGACTGCAGTCTTGAGAGCTGAAAGCAACTCATAAAAAGAGATACCCCACCTAACCATAAATAGGCACCTCCTAAACCATTTATGCAGTGGGGCAGAGACTGTGACAGAATTGGCAAGCTGGGATCCAGGCTTGGCATGACAACTAGAGGCAATAATTGATAGGATTCTGTGTGATATCCTAAGACAAAGCTTATATGTTCTTTTGAGCCCCATGAGCAAGCGTGGGCATCCTGTGGCTGGGGGCCTCAGTATCCAAGCTGGTGACGGGGCAGTGCTGGGAGACACCCTCTCCCAGAGCAGCCTGGTGTCCCCCACTGCCACTCTGAGCACCTGCTGCCCCAGGGAACATCCATCTTCACTCTGTGGGTTGACCTGTTATGGTCAGACCCCAGATATAGGTTTCTGGGTGTTCCTCGTTCATTTCATAATTAATTCATTAAAAAAAATACATTGTCAATCTGCTGTGTGCAGGTAAAACTTGCCTTCTCATCTAGTAAAGTAGTCATACGTGAAACAAATCACACACATAGAGAATTACCACTTTGGAACATGCTAGGCATGGAGAAGAGTCTACAGAGACTGATCAAGACAAGAGCCTGACCTAGTCTGGTGGGAAGACCTCTCTGACAAAGTGACAATTAAACAGGAACCTGGAAGATCAGAACAAATTAGCTTGACCAAGGGGATAGGGTTCTTATAGGAAGGTCAACAGCAGGTGGCAAGGCCCTGAGGCATGAAAGAGTCTGGCGCATCAAGAATTGCGAGGAAGTCAAAGAAGGTATCACGACCAGAGCAAAGGAAAACAGAGTCAGGGAAGGAGCTGAAGAACTGTTCAGGAGACAGGGAGAGGAGAGCCAAGCAAGAGATTTCAGATGATCATAGTGCCCACTTTGTCCCACTGTCTCCCAGTATCTCCATGAACGGGACGATTATGGGTTGTTCTGGCGGGTGTCAGGCCATTCTGGACACCGGGGCGTCGTTGCTGATCGGCCCGAGCAGCCTGGTCGCTGGCATCCAGAGGTTCATCAACCCCAGGATCACCCAGGATGGCGAGGTGAAGGGTCACGCCACAGGGTCCCTCTCAGGCTCTCCACACCCCAGGCATCAGCTGAGGCCAACCTCTCTCCACTTTCTCTGACAGTTCTCGGTTCCATGTAACAAAATCAGTACCCTGCCTCCTCTCATCTTCACGATCAATGGCAAAGACTACCCTGTGCCCGCTCAAGCTTACGTCCAGAAGGTGAGGGGCCAATCCTGGGGGCTGGTTCTCAGATAGGACCTTGCGGAAACCCTTGGGCTGCTGCTGAGAACAGGGCAACCTCTTCAGGCCAAGTCACACCGTTGAGGACGCTGCTGAGCCCCTGTGGCTGGGCCAGTGTCTCCAACGAAACCAACCACGTGAGAGTAAAGGCAACCCCGGGACATCCCTCCTCCAGAAATGTATATGGAGACACCACCCCATTCCAGCCTGGCGAGGGGCACAAGGAGAGGAGAACGCTAAGGGCCTCTGCCCTCAGAGACCTTCAGTTTAACCAGAGCCCTCAGATGCAGGAACTTGGAAAGTCAGCTCTAGCAATCCCTGAAATAGACCATGTGACAAGGAGGGGTTGGATGGGGACAGTCCCTGTGTACTGTCTCACCATAATAATTAACAGATGCTGGGAAAGATTGAGGGCAGGAAGAGGAGGGGACGACAAAGGATGAGATGGTTGGATGGCATCACCAACTGGATGGACATGGGTTTGGGTGGACTCTGGGAGTCGGTGATGGACAGGGAGGCCTGGCATGCTGTGGTTCATCGGGTCGCAAAGAGTTGGACGCAACTGAGTGACTGAACTGAACTGAACTTCCCATCTAGAAAGTGTCTGGGTTTGGATGATAAGTCACATGGTTACCCCCAGACCTCCACTGCAATTTCCCCTTGCTGAGCCCCAAGTGGTCCCTTCTCTGAGTTGGGGTACCTGACCCCTCTATGGGGAGATTGGAT
The DNA here is from genome assembly GCA_007570785.1 of Antilocapra americana. Lineage (NCBI taxonomy): Eukaryota > Metazoa > Chordata > Mammalia > Artiodactyla > Antilocapridae > Antilocapra > Antilocapra americana. The sequence goes on along the minus strand of ML664188.1, from coordinate 6,842,685 downwards.
GCTAAGGTCAATAAAGAGTGCACGGTGACTACACAGCCCCCTCACAGGGTGGAGGCTTCATGCCAACTCCCTGTGGGAGTTTAGAACAGGCTGATGGGCTCAAAGAAGGCTTTGAGGAAGAGAAGGCATTTTAGGAAATACGAACTCTCAGTTTCATGGAGGTGTAGGGGAAATCTGCACTGGATTCCATGCAAATGACCCTCCCAGCAGCTGTGCAAAGAGGTGCCGGGGTCAGATTAGGGTTGATGAGGGCTGTACCAAGAGAGTGTCACAGTAAGTACCCAGCCCAGCTTGGAGTGGCCCGGAAGTGTGGGTGTGGATCTCAAAAGGCTTCCTAGAGGGCCTGAGCATCGTATAAAGAACAAATTGTGTGCACTGCTATCTAAAATGGATAACCAACAATGACTTACTGTGTAGCACAGGGAACTCTGCTCAGTGTTATGTGGCAGCCTGGATGGGAGGGAAGTTTGGAGGAGAATAGATGTCTGTATATGTATGGTTGATTCCCTTTGCTGTCCACCTGAAACTATCACAATATTGTTAATTGGCTATACTGATATAAAAATAAAAAATAAAAAAGAATGAGTGGTAGAAGAAGTCAAAGCAAAGGCATTCTCTGCAGAGACAATGAGGAGCAGGGGCAGGAAGGAAACAAGCAGCAGATTGTGAGTGGAAGTACCGGACTCTTTTGTCTTTTTTTTTTAAACAAGTTTTATGGAAGTATAGTTGATTTGCAATATTAATTTCTGCTGTAGAGAAAATAGTTACAAAATATATAATTCTTTTTTATATTCTTTTCTATTATCATTTATCACGGGATGTTCAATGTAGTTCCCTGTGCTACACAGTAATACTTTGCTGTTTATCCATCTCAGTTTGTATCTGATAATCCAAACTCCCAGTCCTCCCCTGATCCTGTTCCCTTCCTCATGAAAACCACACTGCTTGGCCCCTCTCTTCTTGGATGGACCCCCATCTCCACACATGTTGAGGGCTGCAGAGCGACCCCCTTGATTCTCAACAGAGGGAAATGAAAGCAAAGAAACTTCTGGGTCTGGATATTGAGGGAGGTGACAGGTAAGGACTCAGGCTGACGGGAGTGTATTTCTGTCTCCCCAGGTTTCTGAGAACCTCTGCATTAACAGGTTTCAAAGGGACACAGAGAGCTTGAGACCATCAGAGACCTGGATCTTGGGTGATGTCTTCCTGAGCCTGTATTTTTCTGCATATGATCTGGGAAACTACAGAACTGGCTTGGCTCCTGCAGTGTAAATGCTGGGTTGCTACAGTAATCAATCAGGCCCATCCCAAACACACACTCACTCACACCAAGGGCACTCCCACCCAGGGATGCTGAGGAACTGTGCTTGAAGCTCTGCAAGCTCTATTTTCAGTAAATAATAAAGGATTTCATCTCAATGATGCTAATACAAATGTCTGCCTCTCTTTGGGTAGAGGAGGTGCATCATAGTTGGGGAGGATAGAAAATCAAGTCTGAACCACAAGTGAGAAGACCAGGGTCTTTTCTATTAAGTCAGTTCTTCCGATCAGGTGGTCAAAGTATTGGAGCTTCAACTTCAGCAACAGTCCTTTCAATGAATATTCAGGGATGATTTCCTTTAGGATTTTTTGGTTTGATTGCTCACTGTCCAAGGGACTTCGCAAGTCTTATCCAGCACCACTATTTGAAAGCATCAATTCTTTAGCACTCAGCCTTCTTTATGGTCCAACTCTCACATCCTTACATGACTACTGGAAAAATAGCTCTGACTATATGGACCTTTGTCAGTAAAATGATGTCTCTGCTTTTTAATATGCTGTCTAGGTTTATCATAGCTATTCTTCCAAGGGGAAAGAATCTTTTAATTTTGTGGCTGCAGCTAATGTCTGCAGTGATTTTGGAGCACAAGAAAATGAAATCTGTCACTGTTTCCACTTTTTCCCCATCTATTTGCCATGGGACCAGATGCCATGATGTCAGTTTTTTGAATGTTGAGTTTTAAGCCAGCTTTTTCACTCTCTTTTTTCATTTTCATCAAGAGGCTCTTTAGTTCTTCTTTGCTCTCTGCCACTAGTGTGGTATCATCTATATATCTGAGATTGTTGATATTTCTCCCAGAAATCTTGATTCTAGCTTGTGAGTCATCCAGCCCAAAATTTTGCATGATGTTCTCTGTGTAGAAGCTAAAAAAGCAGAGTGATAATATACAGACTTGACGCACTCTTTTCCCAATTTTGAACCAGTCAGTTGTTCCATGTCTGGTTCTAACTGTTGCTTCTTGACCTGCATACAGATTTCTCAGGAGGCTGGTAAGGTGGTTTGGTATTCCCACCCCTTGAAGAATTTTCCAGTTTGCACCTCCACTAGCTTTGCTCTTAGTAATGCTTCCTAAGGCACACTTGACTTCACACTCAAGGATGTCTCACTCTGAGTGAATGCCTACACCTCATGGTTTATCTGAGTCATTAAGACGTTTTTGGTATAGTTCCTCTGTGTATTCTTGCCACCTCTTCTTGATATCTTCTGCTTCTGTTAGGTCCTTGCCATTTCTTTCCTTTATTGTGCTCATCTTTGCAAGAAATATTCCCTTGGTATCTCTAATTTTCTTGAAGAGATCTCTGGTCTTTCCCATTGTATTGTGCCGGGAGCCGTCAGGATGCCCCCTCACTCGGATGACAAAGTCAAGAGACTGAGAAGGAAATGGCAAAGTGGGTTTTCCTTCGGGGCATCCCAAGGCAAGGCCCCTCCTGGTATTTCTCTTGGGAAGTTCTGATTATGCTCATCTGTTTATGTTTTAGCTCATCTCAGGTTAGTCCCAGTTAGAAAAAATTCATCCTGAGATAGTTCCCTCAGACCTTATTTCCCTCCTACTAGTTACTGGGGAGTTTACCAAGAGTTCTCTGGGGGTCATGGCAAAGCCACCACCAGAAGGGCTCGTACTTGGGTCACCTTTCCACATCTCACTCCCCCCGACCACTCCACGGAGGAGGCTCCCTTCCTTGAAAAAGCCAGACTGGAATGGGACTTAGGAATGCTCATAACTGTGGCCAGCATAGTTGGAGACACTGATTGCTTTAGGATAGTGTAGAAATAGAAATTCCTTTTAGTAGTTGTAAGGTTAATAGGGTTTCATTGTTAAAACAGTGCTGCTAAACTGTCTCTTTGTCTTCTTTTCTCTTTCCTTGTAAAAACCAAAATAGGTTAATAGAATAAAACAGTTTCAAGCTTAAGCCCCTCTTTCTAGCTTCTACATAGTTGCACCTTGTCAGGGAACATTTGGCAGGAGGCTTCCTGTGTCAATTCCTGAATATTCAGAGATGAGTGGAGAGGCATACCTTTTCCGGGGACAAAAGAAATGCATACATTCTTAAAGTATAGCAACCATTTACAGCCTTCTTCCCTCTCGGATATGGAAAGTAAGTTCTTTACAACCCCCTCTCTTTGAGATAGATTCTAGCCCTATGTTTCCTGGATAAGTTGCTGAAAAGGCTATCTTGTAAGACAGTGAATATTTGCTCGCATTATGCTAAATAAAGGTATGCTAGAGACATTCAAATGGTAAACATACTATTATTAAGTCTGATTATGCAAAAATCCGACCTTTTGTAAAGAAGATGAGCTTAATGTAAAAGTTGTTGATGGTAGGCAGAAAACAGAAGTTTGCATAAAATAGTTGTGATGTAATGGGGATGTTCTTTGGCTATAAAACTGTAAGCTAACAGAAATAAAGAGAGACTTCTCCACCGCCTTTTGGAGAGACTTCTCCATCACCCCATGAAACTAACAGCAATAAAGAGAGACTGCTTCATCACCACACACCGACTCAGCTCAGTTCTTCCGCCAACGCCACTCATCCCTCAAGACCCCCGGACCCCGCCGGGGCTGAACCCCGGCATTATTGTTTTCCTCGATTTCTTTGCATTGTTCATTTAATTAACCTTTCTTATCTCTCTACGCTATTCTCTGAAACTCTGCATTCAGTTGGGTATATTTTTCCCTTTCTCCTTTGCTTTTTGCTTCTATTTTTTCCCCTCAGTTATTTGTAAGACTTCTTCAGACAACCAGTTTGCCTTCTTGGTGTTTCTTTTTCTTGAGGATGGTTTTGGTTACCACCTCCTGTACAGTGTTACAAACCTTTATCCATAGTTTTTCAGGCACTCTATTTACCAAATCTAATCCTTTGAATCTATTCATCACTTCTACTGTATAATCATAAGGAATTTTATTTAGGTCATACCTGAATGGCCTACTGTTTTTCCCTACTTTCTTCTATGTAAGTCTGAACTTTGCAACAAGGAAATGATGACCTGAGCCACAGTCGTCAGCTCCTGATCCTGCTTTTGCTGGCTGTATAGAGCTTCTCCATCATTGGCTGCAAAGAATATAATCAATCTGATTTCAGTGTTGATTATCTGGTGATGTCCGTGTACAGAGTTGTCTGTTGTGTTGTTGGAAGAGAGTAATTGCTAGGACCAGTGTGTTTTCTTGGCAAAACTCTGTTAACTTTTGCCCCACTTCATTTTGTACTCCAACGCCAAACTTGCCTGTTACTCCAGGTATCTCTTGATTTCCTACTTTTTCATTCCAATCCCCTATGATGAAAAGAACATCTTTTTTGGTGTTCGTTCTAGAGCATCTTGCAGACCATTTAACTTCAGCTTCTTCAGCATTAGTGGTTGGGACTTAGACTTGGATTACTGTGATACTGAAAGGTTTGCCTTGGAAATAAATTGAGATCATTCTGTCATTTCTGAGATTGTACCCAAGTACTGCATTTCAGACTCTTGTTGACTATGAGGGTACTCCATTTCTTCTAAGGGATTCTTGCCCACAGTAGTAGATACAACAGTTATCTGAATTAAATTTGCCCATTCCAGTCCACTTTAGTTCACTGATTCCTAAAATGTTGATGCTTGACCATGTCCATCTCCTGCTTGATCATGTCCAGTTTATCTTGATTCTTGGGCCTAGCATTTCAGGTGGTTTCTATGCAACATTGTTCTTTACAGCATCAGACATTCTCTCACCACCGCACACATCCACAACCGAGTGACGTTTCCACTTTAGCCCAGCCTCTTCATTCTTTCTGGAGCTGTTTCTTCATAATATGCTCAATACATTGAGCATATGTTCAATATGCTCTTCCCAGTAGCATATTGAGCACCCACTGACCTGGGGGGCTCATCTCTCAGGGTCATAGCTTTTTCCCTTTACATTGCGTTCTTGGAGATCTGGAGAAGAATAATGAAGTAGTTTGCCATTCCCTTCTTCAATGGACCATCTTTTGTCAGTTCCTGACTAGCAGAGACATGCCCATAAGCCCCTCCACATAGCTGGACAACATCACCAGCGACTCAAGCCGAGAAATCAGAAGCCATCAGCTCACTCTTTCTCTCCCTGGCTCTTTCCATTCTCTCATCTTTGATTCCCTAAGCTGACAGCTTTCTTCCCTCAAGCTTCTACACTTAGTAAGGGAGTCTGAAGCTGCCTCCTGCAGAGTTCTATATCTCTAAGACATCTAACCCAGAAGGAAAGAAGCTCAGAAAAATCTCAGTATACCAGAGAGGGCTCTGATTGGTCCATCTCAGATCATGTCTGGCCCTGGATCAACCACTGGTGGTGGATGGGATACTCTGATTGGCTTTACTTAATCAAGTGGTCCTGTCCCCATACTCACCCACATCCAACCCCCACCCTGCCCACCCCCTCCACCCCTACAAACAACAGTTCCCGCCAAAACCACATGGCTGAAACTGGGGAGAGACAGCCAAAAGGAAGTGGCAGGTGGATGTTCTAGAGCATGGAAGAATTTATGATCGCCCCACCCACTCCACCATCTCCTCATTCAGAGGCATGATAATGGGGTAATAAAAATAGATTCTAATATCCCCCTCTCAGAGGAACATTGGCAGGGACTTTCTGTTTCAGGGGGATCAAGATAACACCCTTCAAGCTGAAATGGTTCCCTTTGTCCCCATTTTTTAATTTCAGTAACTAGTTCAAAGTTATACCAAACACAGAGTGAGCTGTGGTTTGTCACCTGATATTAACAACACAGCCTCTAAGAGAGACACATATGAGGACAGAATTCATGATGTGGGGGAGGTATGTGTGGGAGGGTGAGACAGACATTTCTCAGCTGCAGATGTGCTGCAGAGCCCACCCTCTGTCACAGGGCCCTGGGTGGGGGCTGACAGAGCTGGAGCAGCACCAGCCAGAACCAAGGAGGCAGAGACCAGGCGCAGACCCTGAGCCTTGGTAAGCCACACTCCACGGAGAGGGGACATGAACTCTCAGGCTTCTGGCCCCCGCTGCTTGCATTCTTGCCCTCAACTTCTCCCCCCTAATTTCTATCTTGACAAAATCCAGCTTGCATACCTCAAACACTGGGAACTCAATCTATGGGAAGATAGTGAGGCCCAGAGGTAACCATACAATCCCCAGTGGATGGAGGCCAGCGTGGTGCCCTTGATCAGCGTTCCCCAAGGGGAGGCTGCAGAAAGTCCTAGTGGGAAGGGATGCTGGCAACGGCTCAGCTCAGGATAGCTCTCCAGCTCTGACCTCAATGGGGTGAAAAAAATCAAGGTACTCATGGCTCCTGCTCAACAAGAATCTATCCTGAGACCTGTTCAGCTGAACAATACTTTCAACTGACATCAGATTCTGTGAAAGGATGACCTCAGGGAGAAAAAAAATCTAAAGCCTGAAAGCTAAAGGGAGCATCTTCGAAGCATGAGGCCGCTCAGAAAAGAACAAGGTGTGTAGCCGTAGAGATGGATGGTGGAACCCCTCAGCCCTTGCTTCTGCCTGTACAATTAGTGTCAGCTCCCACACTCACTGCTGGGTAGAGAGCAGAAACACATTATCTGGGGAATTATGCCCTGGGTTTTCACTTTGGCTCCTCAGCTCTCTAGTTGTGTGACCTTGAGCATGTCACTTAACCTCAGTTTCCTCATCTGAAAAATGGTTATCATGATGAAACTCTCACCTGGGGGTTGCATTTGTCCCTGGGACCAACAAGCTGCCCTGAGAAGGTTTTGCCGACTTCTGAGCAGGCAAATTAATTATTCTGTCTCTGGGGAAAAATCAGATGATTACAGGTGACTCCTGACACCCAGGGGCTTAATATTAAGTCAAGCCAAACAACTGCTATTTCTGAACCATGACAGGGAACTCTGACCGAGCTGGGGCTTCTTTTTTTCTGGCTCCACCAGGAGCTAAAGCACTGGCTCTGATTACTCCCCTCCTCACCCATAGCAGCCAACCTTTCCTTGTTGACTGCTTCAAGCCTGAAATCACTGCAAGGAGAGTTGTAAAGGACTTTGGTTTCCCATGTGTCCCTAGGGGAGCACAAGAAGCAGTTACCATGGCAACCTGCACAGTTCAATCTCCAAGATTATATGGAACTGATGCAATTTTGCCCTTCAGGTCAAAAACACCTGTGGTTGCCATAGAAACCTTTCTAAGCCTGCTGTTTAATGAGGGAATATATATTGATCTGATAGAGTTTTAGTTTCCCAAGAAGATTCAAGCCATGCAAATGAGTAACTGGACATCCACTCATTAACTTAAAACAGTTCAGTTCAGTTCAGTCGTTCAGCCATGTCCAACTCTTTGCAATCCCATGAACCACAGCACACCAGGCCTCCCTGTCTATCACCAACTCCTGGAGTCCACCCAAACCCATGACCATTGAGTCGATGATGCCATCCAGCCATCTCATCCTCTGTCGTCCCCCTCTCTTGCTGCACTCAATATTTCCCAGCATCAGGGTCTTTTCCAAAACAGGACTAGACCAAAGAAAACGAACCATCATGCACATCTCACTTGGCCCAAAATACCATCAAATTGACCTACCCCAACCATCTGAAAAGTTGACACGTACAGTCAGGAAGGAAGACTTTCTTAGATTTCTTTCTTTTCAAGGAATTTCTGGAGTTGGGGTTGGAGTTGGATATGCCTTCACAGCTCCCAGTGCTAACTGGTTAATACAATGTGAAAAGTGGAGCAAAGAGTTCAGGGATTGAGAGTCCAATATTCTGGATTTAAATCCCAGCTTGACCTTTTTCTAGCTATATGGCCTGGGCAAATTGTTTGGACTCCTAATTCTGTTCTTCTTGATAAAGTCAGACTAACTCTACCAACTTAGTGGGGTAGTTATAAGAATTTAACAAGAAATAAACATGAAATCTTCTAGAGGTGTTAGGAAAACCACCAGGCCAGAGCTAGGTAGTGTTAACGCATACACTTAAACACCTTTTTAAGACTGCTTGTTGTAAAATGTTGTCTGACAACTCTTCCAGGCTCCCAGCTAGGCTCGTTGAGGAGAACTCTGAAAGAATAGGTCCCAGAGGACAGCAAAGGATATGGCTTTCTGAAACAGACTCCAGACCAGTTGAGCAAATGTCGACAAACATAAGGGGGCCCATACATCTAGGGGGATGTACAGTCTTTCACGGCAGGAATGTGGAAAGAAAGGATGAAGATTCGTGTTTAGATAGTGGGTCAATCTGTGCTTGGGCTTCCCAGGTGGCGTCAGTGGTAAAGATTCCCCCTGCCAATGTAGGAGACACAGGTTCAAGCCCTGTGTAGGGAAGATTCCCTGGAGAAGGAAATGACAACCCACTCTATTATTCTAGCCTGCAAAATTCCTTGGGCAGAAGAGCCTCCTGGACTACAGTCCATGGGGCTGCAAAGAGGTGGACATGACAAAGGTAACTCCTGGCAAATGCTTTGATAGTGTTCACTGTGGGGGGAACAAAGCATAACCTAAAAGCTGCCAATTCTGTTTTATTTGGAGAACTTTCTGAAGACTTCAAGCCTGGGGGCAGCCTCTCAGATAGCTCTAAGGGATTTACCTGAAGAGGAAAAGGAGGAGGCAAGATATATAGAAGTTCTTGCAACAAAAATCAGATAGCCAGAACCTCAAAATATTACTATTCATTAAAAGAAGTCAAATATCTCAAGTTAAGGAATATAAGCATTTTTCAAAGTATGGAAAGATACAAGAGCCTGGGCCCACTGAAATCATTCCTTTAATATGCACCTTAGCTATCTAGGGCATGCGTTCACTTTCTCTCATCCTGAGCCTCTAGACGTAAAGAGATGAGGGGCAATGGCTTCAGGAGTTGAGGGCTAGATGGAGGGCATCCTTTAGACATCCTGAATTCCTTCTGGACTGACCACTGGGGGCAGATGTAATGTGATCTCTGGATGGCTGTAACATCCTTTGTTTACTGATATGGCAGGCCACACTTCATTCACAATAGTCAGTACATCGTTGACACAGGCCCTTTCCCTGGCCACAGCAACCAGGGGCACTGCAGATGGGGACACCTGCATCAGTCTTCATCCCCAGGAGAAAAAAATTCCAATAAGAGCCCCCAACAGCTTGTGATAGACAGATTTCTCTTTTGGGGACCCACCTTGTGGCCTGCAGAATCTTAGTTCCACAATCAGAATTGAACTCATTTCCCCTGCTGTGAAAGTGCAGTCTTAACCACTGGATGGCCAGAGAAGCCCCACATTGTTATTTTTAAATGGTGCATTGCTTGTACTGCCCATACTGCTCAGACTGGTTGATATAATGTATCACTTAGGGCTAAGCTTTCAGCTGAATGACAATCCCTGGAGTCCAGTACCATGCCAGTAATGCCCCGTTTGGTAGGCACTCCCTACTCCCTGTACTCATTCAGCAACGCCCTTTATCCTTGGAGATGCAACTCAATTGCCATCTCCACTAGGAAGCCTTCCTAACTTTCCATGCAAGACGTACGACACCTTTTTCAGATGACACTGGAAGCATGTCTCCATTATAGTCTGGTCATATTTCATTTCTGATATTTGGATTGTCATAAACTGGCATTCTACACAGTCAAGCTCCAGAGGGGACTGACTCATGGGAAAAGAATCATGAACTAAGCTTCAGGCCACCTTCCTCCTGGGCCCAGCTTACATGTTCTGGGCCCAGTCACCATCATTCCTGCACTCCAGGCTCTCAACTCCATGAGTGTTTTTCATGCTAGCCTTTGAACACCTTGAAGAAGTATTCATTGAAAGAATGAATACTTCCTAAGAGATAAGATCCTTCCTCAGTTTCCCCCTCTGTCTTTTGTACTCTTGTGTCCTCTGCATCAGTTCATGTTCCCCCAAACTCAGGACTAAGGAGCAGCTGGAATTAGCAGTCAGACAAGCACGGATTAAAATCTTGGCTCCATCACTCACAGACCCTATGGCCTCCAGGGAAATGCTCACTCCATCTCAACCTCAGTTTTGTCATCTATAACTGGGGACAATCTCAGGCTCTCAAGGTGCCGATGAAAAACATACAGAGAATCACATTCAGTGTGTATGGTCTATTTGAATGGATCAGGCTCTGGGCTAGAAGACCACAGTGGCCAGGGAAAGCCTTTCTGAGGTGGAGACATTTGAGGTGATGCTGAATTTTGAGAAGAAGCCACCCGTGCAAAGAGCTGAGAGATCATTCCAGACCCAGAAATAAAAACTAAAAAGCCCCAAGGTAACCAAGCTTAATAAATGGCTACTTTTCCGCCTCCAATCTTCCTTCCGTGCTTGCCCACAGGTCGCCCACCATGACCTCATCAAATACTTCACTTGTGAGTTACCAGCCATGAGCCATCTCATCCTTCCCAGAAGAGAGATACAGGGTCTTTCACAGGGCAGAGTCAGCTCTGGGCCTTGGGGCCATGTAGACAAGCGGGTTATCATCAGGCACATTAGGTGACGAGGCAGCGCTAGTGACTCTTACCCTCTCCATGCGCTTGTCCTCTCCCCTTTACCCACAGGGAACTGATAGAGTCAAGAGACAAGTAAACACTCTTGGCTCATCTTCCCCTGTGTGATCACAAGGCTCCCTGACCACACAGCTCTCTGGGCAAAATGTCTTTCCTCTATTCCTTCACCAAAGGTGGCCTGAGGCCAGAATCCAGCACCTGACCCTGAAGCCTGGTGGAACTCAACTCACAGTCAGCTGGGACCCAGGGATGCCTAGCCTTGACCAGTGTGTCTGTCTTTTTCCTCCAACCACATCCATAAAGCAAAGTTCCCAAAGAACATGGTTGGTTGCATCCCCTTCTCAAGACCTTCGCAGCTCCAAAACACATCCCTTGCATCCAAGCTTGTCTCAGCCTCCAACCTTGCTCAGCCAGGGGTCCCCTGAGGAAACAGTTACCAGAGAGCTGAGCAGAAAATGCTCCTCGCTGTGGATACAGGTCCCTGTGACCCAGTCTCCCAAGGGTCTGTGTTGTGTGAATGCTGCCCCCAGTGTGCCTGGAACCCAGCAGAGCCAGCCCCCACTATTGCTTTCCTGCTGCTATAGTAAGGCAGTTCTGCTGATAGATGAGGGGCAAGGAGAAAGAACTTCCACCCTGCCGCCTGCAGACCTCTGAGAGCTGCCCAGCAACGGATACAATTGAGCTTCCTTTGGTCTTTCCTTTCCCAGAGATCTCCCAGCCTGAGAACCAGAAGTCCTGGGCCCCAGATCTTCACTAACCTACCTGCAGCATTAGGGTGAGTTTTTCCATCTCCTGGATGAGGAAGACTGGACTCACTCCAGAACACTCGTCCCAGACTGCAACTCAGTGTCAACGAATGGACAAGTGGCTCAGAGGTGCGTGTTGCTGAGGATGCTGAGGCTGCATCTGGTGGGCAGGGTGCCATGACCCGCTGTCAGTGTCTGGTGATGATGGACTCAGAACAGGGAGTGGCAGACCGGTTGGCACACAGCTGCTGTGAGCCAGAGGATCTTAAGGCCTTACCCACTGAAACTTTCCACCATTTGGGTTCTGTGGGATGAGATCAGGTAGTTACAAGACAGAAGTTACCAACTGGGAAGGTTGTAGATTCCTCAGCAGAGACCCAAGATAGGCCGATGAATCACCTCTCATAAAGGAACCCTGGGTACAATACATGCCAGGGCACTTAGATATATTACTAAATATTTTAAATGCTTTGGATGACCTGCCGTGTTACTGTTCAACTTGGGATGATGCCCACAGTTAGAGTGGAATCAAAGGGCCCCTGTCCCTCTCCCCGTGGGTCATTAACAGTGAGTACTGCTCTGTGCCCTCCATGTCCAGAGCAGGAATTCAGGCAGGAAGGATGTGACCCCCAGTAAGCTTAACGTGAAGACGCAGGTGGGTCTGGTCCTCTGGTAGGCACCATTCTTTGCCCAGTGCGTCTTCCTTCCTAAGTCCTGAGCAAGGTGCCAACCTCTTGGTGACTGGGTTGTGAGCTCTGTGACCCTTTCCTTCCAAATATCCCTACAGCGGGGCTAGTGGTTCCCTCCATACTCAGACTCTACTCATCACCTGCAGGTGACACTAAAGAAGAGAAAACCGGGGAGGAGGATGCCCAGTTCATTCTTTTTAAAAATGTCCACATTCCTTCCATCATCAGGTGCTGATCTGACTCGTCAGAGTCTCCAGCTGGATGACTAAGCAGCTTAGCAGTGGGGATAGGAATGGGGAGGCAGGGGAGTGGTGGGGGGTTGTCTGGAGTTGGGGGTGGTGATCAGATGACAGGAAAAGAGCTGCAGTAGTGAGCTCCCAAGTCTCCAACCACAGAACTAGTGGGAGCCTGCCAGACTCTGTTTTCTTGAACCCCTCAGGGTATCACTAAAGACAGAAACTTCAAAATGGGCAATTTATAAACTTCTTTATAAGAGAAGATTTTAAACATTAACGAAAATGAAGAAAGCTGTATTTCATCACTCAGCATCAAGAACTACAACACTTCACTCTAGGTCTGCCGTAGACTGCAGGCTGCAACTCCAAGATCAAGGTGTCAGCCAACTGGGGACCCTCTACTTGGCTGGCACACAGTTATCTTGCCGTGTCCTCACAGGTAGTGGGGGAGGGAGGAAAAAAAGGAGGGAGAGGGAGAAAGAGGGAACTAAAGAGACAGAAAGAGAGAGGAAGCTCTCACGTGGCTTTTCTATAGGCCCTAATCGCATCAAGAGGGCCCCACCCTTAAGATCCCCATCTCAAGATAATTACCTCACAAGGGCCTTGCCTCCTAATACTGTCATGTTGGGAGTTACCGGGGTCCAGCCCCAGCGGGTCTTGAGGGATGAGTGGCGTCCTCGGAAGAACTGACCTCGGAAGAACTGAGCTGAGTCGGTGTGTGGTGATGAAGCAGTCTCTCTTTATTGCTGTTAGTTTTGTGAGGTGATGGAGAAGTCTCTCCAAAAGGCGGTGGAGAAGTCTCTCACTTTATTTTTGTTAGCTACAGTTTTATAGCGAAAAAACATCCCCTTTACATCACAACTTTTTTATGCAAACTTTTGTTTTCTGCCTACCATCAACAACTTTAACATTAAGCTCATTTTCCTTGCAAAAAGTTGGATTTCTGCATAATCAGACTTAACAATAGTATGTTTACCATTTGAATGTCTCTAGCATACCTGTATTTAGCATAATGTGGGCATATATACACTGTCTTACAAGACAGCCTTTTCAGCAAAGATAAAAATCTTGCAACTTACCCAGGAAACATAGGGCTAGAATCTATCTCAAAAAGAGGGGGTTGTAAAGAACTTACTTTCCATATCTGAGAGGGAAGAAGGCTGTAAATGGTTACTTTACTTTAAGAACGTATGCATTTCTTTTGTCCCCGGGAAAGGTGTGCCTCTCCACTCATCTCTGAATATTCAGGAATTGACACAGGAAGCCTCCTGCCAAAAGTCCCTGACAAGATGCAACTATGTAGAAGCTAGAAAAAGGGGCTTAAGCTTGAAACTGTTTTTTTCTATTAACCTATATTGGTTTTTACAAGGAAAGAGAAAAGAAGACAAAGAGACAGTTTAGCAGCACTGCTTTAACAATGAAACCCTATTAACTTTACAACTACTAAAAGGAATTCCTATGTCTACACTACCCTAAAACAATCAGTGTCTCCAACTACGCTGGCCACAGTTATGAGCATTCCTAAGTCCCATTCCAGCCTGGTTTTTTCAAGGAAGGGAGCCTCCTCCATGGAGTGGTCTGGGGGAGTGGGATGTGGAAAGGTGACCCAAGTACGAGCCCTTCTGGTGGTGGCTTTGCTATGACCCTCAGAGAATTGGTAAACTCCCCAGTAACTAGTAGGAGGTATAGTCATCTATTTAAATGTCCCTTATTCCTCCTTAGTCCCCAGGAAAGGGAATCTGCCTTCCCGGATCCCCTGAGGGAAATAAGGTCTGAGGGAATTATCTCAGGATGAATTTTTTCTAACTGGGACTGACCTACTGAGATGAGCTAATGTTCAGAGCATAAACAGAACTTCCCAAGAAAAATACCAGGAGGGGCCTTGCCTTGGGATGCCCCGAAGGAAAATCCACTTTGTAGTTTCCTTCTCAGTCTCATGACTTTGTCATCCGAGTGAGGGGGCATCCTGATGGCTCCTGGCAGGGAGTCATGAATTCAACATTTGAATTTGGGAGTCAACACAGTTCGGATACACAGCAACTACTCAGATCTCTTTTCCTAATTCAAGACTCTCATTTATAATTATTTTTTTATTATTTATTCATTTTTGATGAAGTATTTTAAGACAGAGGTTACCATTTCACAAAATATACATAACCAGAGTGCTATTTTGTTCCAAATAAAGTTAACAGCTAATATCCAGTCTATATTAAAATGTTCCTAATCGCCAAAAAATTAATGTATTTTTAAAAATTTACTAATTCAAATCAGGATCTAGAGAGTATACATGTAGGTTGCATTTGGTTGCTCTCTTTTAAGACTTTCGATAGCCTTTTTTGTGCCTAGCGCAGCCATGGCTCGGGGTCCCAAGAAGCACCTGAAACACGTAGCACCTCCAAAACACGGGATGCTGGCTAAACTTATGGGTGTGTTTGCCCCTCGTCCATCTACTGGCCCCCACAAGCTAAGGGAATGTCTCCCCCTAATCATTTTCCTAAGGAATAGACTTAAGTATGCCCTGACAGGAGATGAAGTAAAGAAGATTTGCATGCAGCGTTTCATTAAGATCGATGGCAAAGTCCGCACAGATATAACCTACCCTGCTGGTTTTATGGATGTCATCAGCATTGATAAGACCTGGAGAGAATTTTCGTTTGATCTATGACAGCAAGGGTCGCTTTGCTGTTCATCGTATTACACCTGAGGAGGCCAAGTATAAATTGTGCAAAGTAAGAAAGATATTTGTGGGAACAAAAGGAATCCCTCATCTGGTAACCCATGATGCTCGTACCACCCGTTACCCCGATCCCCTCATCAAGGTGAATGACGCCATTCAGATTGACTTGGAGACTGGCAAGATTACTGATTTCATCAAATTTGACACTGGTAACCTGTGCATGGTGACTGGAGGTGCTAACCTGGGAAGAATTGGTGTGATTACAAACCGGGAGAGACATCCAGGCTCTTTTGATGGAGTTCATGTGAAAGATGCGAATGGTAACAGCTTTGCCACATGGCTCTCAAACATTTTTGTTATTGGCAAAGGCAACAAACCTTGGATCTCTCTTCCCCGTGGAAAGGGTATTCACCTTACCATTGCTGAGGAGAGAGACAAGAGATTGGCTGCCAAACAGAGCAGTGGATAAAGTGATCTCTGCCTGACGTGATTGGAAAAGTCTTTGTACTTAATTAAAGATAATACCAAGTGATCAATAAAAAAAATAGAACAAAAAAACAAAAAAAAGACTTTAGATAAATGTATCCACCCACCTTTTAATGCCATTTATACATTGAAAACATGGAAGGAGGTGGGGTTGTTAGTCCTATAGAATGTGCTAAGTACTGGGTTTAGAGCAAGGATCCACAACCCCCAGGCCATGGACAGGTACTGGTCCTTGGGCTATTAGGAGCTGGGCTGTGCAGCAGGAGGTGAGCAGCAGGCAAACCAGTGAAGCTTCATCTGTATTTACAGTCACTCCCCATTGCTCTCCAACCACCTCTAGATGGGACAGTCTATTTCCAGGAAAACAAACTCAGTGTGCCCACTGATTCTGCATGATGGTGAGTTATATAATTTTCATTCTATATCACAATGTAATAATAATAGAAATAAAAGTGAAAGTGAAGTCTCTCGGTTGTTTCCGACTCTTTGTGAACCCATGGACTATAGCCTATCAGGTTTCTCCATCCATGAGATTTTCCAGGCAAGAATATTGCAGTGGGTTGCCATTTCCTTAAGTGCCTAATAATTGCAGTGCATTTGAATCATCCTAAAACCATCTACCCGACCCTGGTCTGCGGGAAAATCGTGTTTCAAACAAGTCCCAGATGCTGAAAAGGATGGGGACCCCTAATTTAGAGGATTCCTTCTCTGCTCCTTTCTCCGCATATTTCTCTGAAAACTGGTAGCTCAATCTAGACTTGAGCTCAAACATTTTTATCGGATAACTTCATATACTATGAAAGTCGCTCAGTCATGTCTGACTCTTCACGACCCCATGGACTACACCATCCATGGAATTCTCCAGGCCAGAATTTCGGAGTGGATAGCCTTTCCCTACACCAGGGGATCTTCCCAACCCAAGGATCAAACCCGTGTCTCCTACATTGCAGGAGGATTCTTTACTAGCTGAGCCACAAGGGTCAGTTTCATATATTTCTTATAGCATCACTTCAAGAGGCTCATAATTTCTAGTTGCCCCACTTGGATAGAAGCTGAGATGCAGTGGGTTCTGATGTTGACAACCTCATGCATCCATTTTAAACTTCCCCTTCGATCTTTCATCATATGATTTTAACATCCACAGATGATCTTAGCCAAGATCCATTCTTTCATGAGGCTGTTGAAAAATAGTGGTTTCCTATTTTTACCACTCCTTCTGAATTTAATTCCTGGAATTCTTCAATTAAAAACAACATTCCTTCAATTCTTTGTAGTTATATTAATATGGTACATACAAACAAAAATAGCATAAATATTGGTGATGATTTTCCTTTCTCAGTGCTCAGAATGGTGAGTTGGTGCCCTAGCAATCTGTCACAGCGACAAATGAGACTTTGTCTATTAGCATTTGAAACTCCTGACTTATTGTATATTTAACTTCTTTCAATCAATTTGATATGATGCTAAAACTGCCCCACTTTTGGCCTTTTCGTATGGATTCCTAAAGTTTTTGTCTGGTTCTCACTGATCTTTGAAGGCCCTCAACATTCTGGCCCTTCAGAATTCGCAGGCTTATCTTCTGCATTTCTTTGCCCAGTACTGAAATCAGCCATCTGTTCGAGAATGCATGGATCCTCTGGTAGTAAATGGTATTTAGAAGACAGAGCTAGGCCTCAGGATAGTCACTGATGCCAAAGTTTCATTGTTTCTATGCTTTTCAGTGGTCAGAGCCAGGAAGTACAGATTTTCTTAAAAAAAGAAAAAAAAAAGGAAAATAATTAGATGGTACAAAATTATGCTTCCAAGTTTTAAGACTGCAAGGTTTTTACTTAAGTTTTTTTTTTTGTTTTATACTTATACCTCTTTTCTCTATCAACTGAAAGTCTTACATCAAAACACCACTAGCACTAATTATACCTCACTTTAACCTGTAGTATATTTTCACAAAACAGAAGCAATATCACCAACAATAAGCTGTTGGATAGAGTTTTAGATTTCTCTGCTGTTTTATTTTCCATTTTTCATTTGCTTTTGCTTTACAAGGGGGGAATTTTCGTTTGTTCATTGGTCTTTATTCTTAGAAGATATTCCACTCCAAATATAGAGATAAAATTCTGCATTTTAAAGCAACTTAAAAAATGCTTTCTTCAGTGCAGTTATGTCACCAGCTTGATACAATAAGGCTCATTTCTCTTAGATTGTTCTCAGTTTCCACACGTGGTTATTTATGTATTAACACATTTCCATGATTGCAAAGTCAGACTATAAAACAAGAACAATCTCACTTCCACCTCTGCCCCTCATCCATAAATTAAATCTTTTAGTAATTTTCGACTTTGAATCAACTCTTTCTTATTGAAAATAGACATGTATGTGTTGTAAAAGGAACAAACTATAAACACTTTTCCAGTTCCTCTTTCTTAAAAAACTAAACAGTGTATCCTAAAGATCTCACTATTCCTCTCCTCTTTTATCACTTTATACCCGTGTTGGGATGCCCTGTGCCTTATTCCACACTCCCCCACGGATGGTCATTTCAGGTCTGTTTTTATTTTTTGCTTTACTAACAGTGTTGTAGTGAATAGCTCCATGCATACAACTTATTTTTGCTTGTGTGTCTTTGGAATTTGAGTTTCAACAAGCTCTGGGAGATGGTGAAGGAGAGGGAAGCCTGACATGCTGCAGTCCATAGGGTCGCAAAGAGTCGGACATGACTGGGAGACTAAACAACAGTCTTTGAGATAGATTCCTAGAAGCAGAATTGCTGAGTTAAAGGGCATATGTGTGTGTCATTTGTTAGAGGCTGTCATATCCCCTCTGTTGGGATTGAACCACCAAATGTGCAAAAATGAGGGTTAAGACACACATTCTATACACACCTGGGGACCAGGGAGACTCTTGTTGTTGTACCCAGGGGACAAGCCTGGATAAACCTCGTGGAGGACCACCCAGACCCTAGGATTCCTGAATTTCGCTCAATCGTGTCACGTCATGTTTTAGGATTCCTGGAAGGAGCTGTAAAACATTGTTTTCACTTTGGCTGGGATAACCATTCATAGGTAACCCTATTCATCTCATGCTGAGTGGGAGTTATGAGTGGTTGGTTGGTTTTGTTTTTGTTTGTTTGTTTGTTTGTTTGTTGTCTTTGACTGATAACACATTTCAGAACTACCTCTTTCTATGTTTGGTTTTGCAAACAAAATGTTTCAAAGCATGGAGTCAATGGGGAATTATATCAGAATGCTATCCATTTGTCAAATGAACATTGTTAAATTCATTGGTTTATTTGACCCTGCTATTTTTCTTTACCAGTGGAAAGAAAATTAGCATGGTTAAAACACATTCAGTCTCTTCAATCAACCAACAAAAATCCTGTCTCAGGCCCTTCTCTGCTCCCACCTCTGATCCAGAAATAAAATCCTGAACAGCCTGAAGACTGAATGCAGCCCAGAGTTGTTGCAGATTTGACTCACACTATGTTTTGTGCTTGTTTTTTTTTTTTTTTTAAGAAAGAAAAAAAACATTATTACTAGCATTTAAAATCAGAGGACTGTATATAAATATCCAGACTTCTGACTTCTCTCTTAAACTGGCCGGTCAGCCTGCTTTCCAGCATGGCAGCTGCTGGTTGGAGTTGAGGAGAGGCTGCCACCCATGGTAGGGCCTGTGCTGCCCTGTGTCCAAGATGTCCACCCAGCCCATTCATTGATTTCTCTTGCCTTCTGGACCACAAGTTTGTGAGAACTACTCTAGACTGCTAGATGGTTCTGAAGATATGGACCACCTGTGTCTTACATGACTTTGACTTTCCAGCGTCCTACCCAGACCCCAGCACACAGGGCTCTCCTTATACATCCGTTGTAAAGTTGCCGGGGTCCAGCCCCGGCGGGGTCTGGCGGTCTTGAGGGATGAGTGGTGTCGGCGGAAGAACTGAGCTGAGTCGGTGTGTGGTGATGAAGCAGTCTCTCTTTATTGCTGTTAGTTTTGTGAGGTGATGGAGAAGTCTCTCCAAAAGGTGGTGGAAAAGTCTCTCACTTTATTTCTGTTAGCTTACAGTTTTATAGCCAAAGAACATCCCCATTACATCACAACTATTTTATGCAAACTTTTGTTTTCTGCCTACCATCAACAACTTTAACATTAAGCTCATTTTCCTTGCAAAAGGTAGGATTTCTGCATAATCAGACTTAACAATAGTATGTTTACCATTTGAATGTCTCTAGCATACCTGTATTTAGCATAATGTGGGCATATATACACTGTCTTACAAGACAGCCTTTTCAGCAAAGATAAAAATCTTGCAACTTATCCAGGAAACAGAGGGCTAGAATCGATCTCAAGGAGAGGGGGTTGTAAAAACTCACTTTCCATATCCGAGAGGGAAGAAGGCTGTAAATGGTTACTTTAAGAATGTATGCATTTCTTTTGTCCCCGGAAAAGGTGTGCCTCTCCACTCATCTCTGAATATTCAGGGATTGATAACGGACATCAAAAAACAGCACACAGGAAGCCTCCTGCCAAATGTTCCCTGACAAGGTGCAACTATGTAGAAGCTAGAAAGAGGGGCTTAAGCTTGAAACTGTTTTATTCTATTAACCTATATTGGTTTTTACAAGGAAAGAGAAAAGAAGACAAAGAGACAGTTTAGCAGCACTGCTTTAACAATGAAACCCTATTAACCTTACAACTACTCAAATGAATTCCTATGTCTACACTACCCTAAAGCAATCAGTGTCTCCAACTATGCTGGCCACAGTTATGAGCATTCCTAAGTCCCATTCCAGTCTGGTTTTTTCAAGGAAGGGAGCCTCCTCCATGGAGTGGTCGGGGGAGTGGGATGTGGAAAGGTGACCCAAGTACGAGCCCTTCTGGTGGTGGCTTTGCTATGACCCCCAGAGAACTCTTGGTAAACTCCCCAGTAACTAGTAGGATGTATAGTAATCTATTTAAATGTCCCTTATTCCTCCTTAGTTCCCTGGAAAGGGAATCTGCCTTCCCCAATCCCCTGAGGGAAATAAGGTCTGAGGGAATTATCTCAGGATGAATTTTTTCTAACTTGGAACTGACCTACTGAGATGAGCTAATGTTCAGAGCATACACAGAACTTCCCAAGAAAACTACCAAGAGGGGCCTTGCCTTGGGATGCCCCGAAGGAAAATCCACTTTGCAGTTTCCTTCTCAGTCTCTTGATTTTGTCCTCCGAGTGAGGGGGCATCCTGATGGCTCCCGGCAGAGTGTGTTGGGAGGATGGTGCTCCACCGCACCCCATGGTGTTTTGGACTACACTGAGATTCATTTGTAGGTGCCGGGTGGGATGTGGGGCTTACCTGGTAGCTCAGCTGGTAAAGAATCATCCTATAGTACAGGAGATCCCATGAGATTCTGGAAAATCCCTACCAGAAGGGATTAGGGGAGAAGGGATAGGCTACCCACTCCAGTATTCTTGGGCTTCCCTGGTGGCTCAGTCAGTAAAAGAATCTGCCTGCAATGTGAGAGACCTGGGTTCAATCCCTGGTTGGGAAGATCCCCTGGAGGAGGGCATGGCAACCCACTTCAGCATTCTTGCCTGGAGAATCACCATGGACAGAGAAATCAGGCAAGCTACAGTCCATGGGATCACAAAGAGTCAGACACAACTGAGCAACTTTCATTTCACTTCAGGTGGGATGTTGGGGTTGGGGCTCCTGCAGGAGGCAGAAACACTAGGGAACAGGGACCCCACCCCAGAGGAGAAGACACTTTCATCCTCAACTCTTGGTCTGTGGTAACTGGGCCCAGCATTACCAGGTGGCTGGTGAATACCCATTTCTGTGCAAAAGATGTGACGTTAGTTTGAGGGAGATTGATCTTTCTGAACAAGCTGAGCAATTCAGTTAACAGATGAAGGGTGAGTCATGTCAACCAAAAGATAAAGCAAACTGTAAATCAAATGTGAATCCCCAGGCAGAGAAAATTTACCTTCCACAGATCCAAAAATGACACCAAGTTACTGAGCCCCTAAGGCATGTGACTCCATAAAGGTCTAACATACTTATTGATACTTTTTAAGGGGATTATCTCATCTTCAAGAATGCATAGTCCAGCGAGAGAGAGGCAAATATTAAATACATGTCAAATGAAAGGACCACCTGCTTGTTGCTGAGAGGACATGCTCTGAGTTCACAGGGAGTGGCCTGGGGTGACCTAGGAGGGCCTCCTGGAGAAGGAGGCAATAAGGCTGGGCCTTAAAGAAGAAATTGGAGAGCTTCTCAAATGAAGGGACTGGTCTGAGCAGAGGCTGTGAGGAGGAGCAGTTGGAAAGTGATTTCTGGAGACCTGGGCTGCCCAGAGGGAGGCAGTACTCCAGGAATCAGGGGGTAGCCAGGCAGCCAGGTCTGCCCTAACCTGCCCTCCCTGGCCCCTGTAGATGGCCTATGTTGGCAACATCACCATTGGAACACCCCCTCAACAGTTCCAGGTCCTCTTTGACACTGGATCATCTAACTTGTGTGTGCCCTCTGTCGACTGCCAAAGTCGCACCTGCTGTGAGCACCCACCTGCTGCCCATCTTGTACTCCTCGTCCTTACCTTCTCCATCCTTGACACTTGACCAATACGCATCTCTTGAATTTGCAGATAAACACAACAGATTCAACCCTCAACAGTCCATCCAGCACCTTCCAGTGCGGGAGGAAGAAAATCAACCTCAGCTATGGCTATGGGAGGACCTCTCCCATGACAGGACCTCTCATCACTGACACCGTTTGGGTAATGTGGGAACCAGGGGCTGAGTCAGGGCTGGTCCTGCTAACGGCTGCTGCCTGCAAAACAGATGCAGATTAGCTGACAGACACTGCCCACCGCAAAGTCCCCTAGTGGCTGGCCACCAGATTTGCAGGGCCCAGTCCCCAGGGAGATGGCACCTTTGTGATGTGCAAACCTCCAGAACAACTAATGCAGAGAATTGCTTGGGGTGTGGACTTGCAGCTCCTTTTGCTGGGAGCAGGAAGAGGGGGGAATAAATTACCCACTTTTATATTCTCAGACTCTACAGGGCATGTTCGTGGTAATAACTTGTTTAATCCTGAAACAACCTCAGAAAGGAGGTACTATTATTAGCTCCAGGATAAAGATTAGGGGTATGAGGTACAAAGAGCAAGGGCCCTGCCAAGGTCACATATTTCTTAGGTGGTGGAGCTGGGCTGGCCTTCAGGACTCAAGCAGGTGTGGGATTTGGGGAGAGCATAAAACTGATCTGGGGGTCTTGGGGGAGCACAGAGCTTCAGGTATCCAGGCAGGTAAAGCAGGGGTCACAGATGTGAGAGGAGCCTGACAAATGGTTTTCACTCTAGGGGGCCTTTGAGAGTCTCATATAAACTATGGCCTGCCTCCCCAAAGTGCCTAAGTATACTCTCCTGTGTCTCTCTGACTGTCTCTCTGTCTCTGTCTCTCTCATACACAAACACACAGGCATGCACGTCCCCAAAAACCTGTATCCCAGGTGGAGTTTTCATTAGAACCCTGCCAGTGACATTGCATAATGGACCTCTGTCTTCCTGGACAGATGCAGAATCCACAATACGTTGCTCTGAGTTCAGTCCATTTCTGTCAATAGATCATAGTGATGCCAAAAAGACTACACTAGTCTGCTCTCTACTCATTCTGTCCACAAGGGAGAGCCATTCAGTCCTGTTCTGAGTCTTGCCTGTCTCACCGGAACAGAAGGCATGAGGCCAATTTGGCTCATTCAGACAGTTTTTACTGAAGGAGCCATTGCTCTTAAAATCCACGGTCCCACAAAAATGGAATGCCAATTCCTGTCCCAGCTTGGTCTACCTGTCTGAGGTCCACCCAGGACAGAGCCAGGCCTCGGTTCTTCTCTGCCACGATAATGGCATCTGCACTCCCCCAGCCCAGTCCCAGCCCCACTTTCCAAAACTTATGTAGAAACACTCTCCTCTCCCACAGATCGGGGACCTTGTCTCCATGAACCAGACTTTTGGCCTGAGCCATATTCAGTCCAGTGGGACCCTGGAACATACACCTTATGATGGCATCCTGGACTTGGCATACCCCAGACTCGCTGTCAAAGGGACCACGACCTTCCTGGATAACCTGAGGAATCATAGTCATTTCTCGGCCTGTTTTTGCTTTCTGCTTGAGCTCATAAGTCTGAACTGGACAAGCCCTCTCTATAAATTAATTGTAAGATGCTTTCAGTTGCATGAAAAATTATAGACCATCAGATCCAGAATATTCCTGAGAAACAGTCTAGGAGAACTGTGTCTCAAGGATCACATCTGGCCCACTATTGGGTTTTTGTAAATAAAGTTTTATTGGAACACAGCCATGCTCATGAGTTCAAGGACAGCAGTTTGGTCCAGGGGGGTAGAAGTAAGAAGGATAGCAATGGAAGGTGTCAGGACATGGGCTGGAGGAAAAGGCAGCAGGATTTGTTGATGGATTTGATATGGAAGGAAGGAGAGGGATGGCAGGAATGTTTCCCTTTCCACTAACATTTCCCTGGGAGTCCAGAACCAGAGACAGAATTTGCAGAAGCCAGTGCACAATGAACATATGAGACCTTTTGGTCAAAACATATTAGGAATTTCAAGACAGGGATTGCAGGGATGGGGAGCCTGCTCAGCTGTGAGCCCCATGAACAGCAGTGATCACAGGCAAGTGAAGCCAATCCTGGGTGTGCCTGAACCCCCATGCTCAAAGCACCCTCTGGCTTTGGCTTTCCTGAAAAATGACAGGCTAGATGAGAAGGAAGCCTGACCCCTCAAGCATGGTGTCCTCTGAGAGTGTATCTCAGCAGTCAGGTCGCTGGAAAGGACCAGGCACTCTTCAAAAGGTTGGGTGGTCAGAGCCAGGCCAGGCTGCTCAGCTTTGAACCTCTTCTGTGGCACTCATTAGACAGTGACTGACCTGGGTCAGGTACTCAATCCCTCAGAGCTTCAATTTCTGCATCTTTAAAATGGGGACTATAGTAGTGCCTCTGATTTGTAGAGAAACACAGCCCTCAGACAGTGCCTGGCGTTATTCTCCTCCAACCAGCCCCCTTCTTCCTTCTCTCTTCAGCTGGCCAGAGAACTGCAGTGTGGTCATGTTTGGCAGGGTGGATCGTGCCTAATACAAGGGAGATCTCCAGTGGGTACCTGTGACCCAAGCCTGCTACTGGCATATGCTCATGGGCCAGTAAGCCTCTCCCTCTGAGGACCACCCAAAGTGATGCTCCCACACATGCATATGTACACACGCAGACACACATAATTGCATGCACAGACAGTCACAAACAAACATATGCACCACACATAGAGACACATATAAACACACTTATAGACATACATACAAACACACACAGGCACACAGATATAAACACACATACACACAAACATAGATACGCACCACCCACAGGTTCATAATTGCTCCCTGGAACCTAACCAGGTCTCTGACCAGGGTCCTGAAAGGATCCAAAGGGTCCTGGGCACCTGGAGGAGGGCTGCATCCCTATGCTGTGAGGTGGAGACCATGGATTGAGAAACCTATGCTGTGCTGAAAAGGGGATCAGAGGGAATTTCATCAACCTAAACAGGGTTGTGATAAGATGCCCTACTGACCAGGGCTACCCAAGAACTTGGAGGTTCTCAGTACACAAAATTTCCAGTTGAAAAACTGAGAAAGTCCTAGACAAACCAGGAAAACTGGTCTCTTCAGGGAGAAGTTACTCAAAAGTGGAGAGAGGTTGGCTAAAGTCTTGAGACCTGAAAGCAACATGTACAAAGAGACACCCCACCTAACCAATGCTACTTATCACCCAAACTGAGCACACGGTGGGGCAAGGGCTGTGACAGAGTGAATCAGGAAGCTAGGACCCAGGAGTGGCCTCAGAAGGAAGGGCAATAATTGATAGGATTCTGTGTGATGTCCTCAGACAAAAGCTTTCCTGTCCTTTGGAGTCCCCTGGGCTAGCTTATGCATCCCCTGACCAGAGCTTCAGCGTCTGAGCCCGGTGAGGGAGCGGTGCTGGGAGACATGCTCTCCAAGAGTAGCCTGTGTCTGTCCCGCCACCACTCTGAGCATCTACCTGGAGACCTCCATCTTCACTGTGTGGGTTGACCCATCATTGGTGAGACACCAGATACGTGCCTCCAGGTATTCTTCATTCATTCAGCAAACATACATTATGCATCCATTGTGTGTCGGGCTCAGCAGGGAGACACTGAGGATACAACTTACCCTGGCATCTGCTAAGACAGGTGTAAGTGAAACGACTCACACACATAGTATTTACAATTTTGGTACAAGCTAGACTTGAGGAAGTGCCTGCAGAGGGTGACTAAGACAGGAACCTGATCTCGTCTGCGGTGAAGGCTTTCCCGGCAATGTGATAATTAACCAGGAACCTGGAAGATGGGAAGAAATTAGCTAGACAAAGGGGATGAGGGGTCTTCTAGGAAGGGCGCCAGCACAAGCCCAGGCCCTGAGGTACAATACAGTGTGCATTCAAGAACTGAAAGGAAGTCAAAAAGGTGATGTGATCAGAGACAAGGAAAACAGAGTCAGGGCAAGAGCTGAAAGGTTGTTCAGGAGGCAGTCAGGGAGGGGGCAATCACAAGGGAGACTTCAGGGTGACCCTGGTGCCCATCTTTCCCATTTTCTCTCAGTATCTCCATAAATAAATACCAAACAGAACGTTTATTGCTTGTTCTGATGGATGCCAGGCCTTTGTGGATACAGGAAGCCCATTGCTAGTTGGCCCAAGTGACCCAGTCAGCAACATTCAGAGGTGCAGCAACCGCAGGCCAAACCAGGATGCCCAGGTGAAGGGTCATGCCACAGGGTAATTCCTGGCTCCCCACATACCAAGGATCGCCTGGACCAACCTCCTTCTTTCTCTACAGCAAATGATTTCATGTAACAACATCAAGACCCTGCCTCCTGTTGTCTTCACCATCTACAGAATCGACTACGCAGTGTTCCCTCAATACTATATCCAGGAGGTGAGGGGGCAACCCTAGGAGCTGGTTCGCAAATCTGGAATTCGCAAGAACCCTTCGGACTGCTGCTGGGAGGAGGGAGCCCTCTGCAGGCCCAGTCGCATCATTGCAGCTGCTGCAATACAGAGTGTAATTTCTCCAGAGAAGGTAAAAGTCAAGTCAGTACGGACGTAACTGAGTGGAAATTTTTATGGAAAGATGACTTCTGTTTAATACTAAGGTAGAGGTTCTGAAGTATAATCTTACGGATTCAGCAGGACTTACAAATGAAAAAAATAGGAGTGGGGAACTCTAAGATAACCGTAGCTGTGGGGACCAAGAGGGTGGGTACTGGCTGAGCACAGGCACTGGCTGGGCCAGAGCCTCCCGCAGAACTAACCTCTTGAGAGTAAAGGGCAGTCTGGGGCATCCGTCCTCCTGAAATTACTATGGAGACACCACCCCGTGCTGGCCTGGTGGGAGTCACAAGGAGGGGGACACTAAGGGCCTCAGCCCTCACAGAGCTTCAGTTCAACCAGAGCCCTCAGATGCAGAAACATGGAACGTCAGCTCTAAAAATCCCTGAAATAGAACAAGAGACAAGGTGGGTGACCAGGGGCAGTCCCAGTCTTCTGTCCCACCAGAGAGTTTAACTGTCTCCCTTCCTACCTTCAAGGTGTCCAGGCTGGGATCATAAATTATGTGCTTACACTAGAACTTCGCTGCAACTTCGCACTCTGTGAGTTGGGGAACCCAATCCCTCTGTGGGGAGGTTGGATGCTAAGGTGAATAAAGGCGTACAGAGACTGCACAGCCCTGACACAGGGTGGGGGCTTCATGTCAGCTCCCTATGGGAGCTCAGAGCAGGCTGATGGGCTCAAAGGAGGCTTTGAGGAAGAGAGGGAATTGCAGTGATTCTAACCCTGCAGACTCAAGGAGGCATGAGGAAGCCTACTTGGATTGAGGCAAATTATACTAGATTCTATGCAAATGGCCCCCTGCGGGCTGTGCAAAGGGTGACAGGGGCAGATTAGGGGCGATGAATGCTGCAGGACGAATAAAGGTCAGTTTTAATTTCAATCCCAAAGAAAGGCAAAGCCAACGAATGCTCAAACTACCGCACAGTTGTACTCATCTCACACACTAGTAAACTAAAGCTCAAAATTCTCCAAGCCAGACTTCAGCAATACGTGAACCATGAACTTCCAGACGTTCAAGCTGGTTTTAGAAAAGCCTGAGGAACCAGAGATCAAATTATCAACATCCGCTGGATCATAGAAAAAGCAAGAGAGTTCCAGAAAAACATCTATTTCTGCTTTATTGACTATGCCAAAGCCTTTGACTGTGTGGATCACAATAAACTGTGGAAAATTCTGAAAGAGATGGGAATACCAGACCATCTGACTTGTCTCTTGAGAAACCTGTATGCAGATCAGGAAGCAACAGTTAGAACTGGACATGGAACAGACTGGTTCCAAATAGGAAAAAGAATTCGTCAAGGCTGTATATTGTCACCCTGCTGATTTAACTTATATGCATAGTACATCATGAGAAATACTGAGCTGGAGGAAGCACAAGTTGGAATCAACATTGCCAGGAGAATTGTCAATAACCTCAGATATGCAGATGACACCACTCTTATGGCAGAGAGTAAAGAGGAACTAAAAAGCCTCTTGATGAAAGTGAAAGAAGAGAGTGAAAAAGTTGGCTTAAAGCTCAACATTCAGAAAACTAAGATCATGGCATCTGGTCCCATCACTTCATGGGAAATAAATGGAGAAACAGTGGGAACAGTGGCAGATTTTATTTTGGGGGGCTCCAAATCAGTGCAGATGGGGATTGCAGCCATGAAATTAAAAAACACTTACTCCTTGGAAGGAAAGTTATGACCAAACTAGACAGCATATTTAAAAGCAGAGACATTACTTTGCCAGCAAAGGTCCATCTAGTCAAGGCTATAGTTTTTCCAGTAGTCATGTATGGATGTGACAGTTGGATGGTGAAGAAAGCTGAGGGTTGAAGAATTGATGCTTTTGAACTGTAGTGTTGGAGAAGACTCTTGAGAGTCCCTTGGACTGCAAGAAGATCTAACGAGTCCATCCTAAAGGAGATCAATCCTGGGTGTTCATTGGAAGGACTGATGTTGAAGCTGAAACTCCAATATTTTGGCCACCTGATGCAAAGAGCTGACTCATTTGAAAAGACCCTGATGTTGGGAAAGATTGAAGGCAGAGGAGAAGGGGACGCCAGAGAATGAGATGGTTGGATGGCATCACTGACTCAATGGACATGGGTTTGGGTAGACTCCAGGAGTTGGTGATGGACAGGGAGGCCTGGCGTGCTGCGATTCATGGGGTCGCAAAGAGTCGGACATGACTGAGCGACTGAACTGAACTGAACTGAGGGTTGCAGATAAAGGAGAACCAGGGTAAGTCGCTCAACCCAGCCTGAAGTGGCCAAAGAGGGTGAGTGTAGGTTAAGGGAGTCTTTCTAGAAGGCCTGAGAAAGTATCAACAATGGGTTGAGTACACTGCTATATTTAAAATGGGCAATCAACAACCACCTACTGTGTAGCATGGGGAACTCTGCTCAGTGTTACGTGGCAGCCTGGATGGGAGTGGACTTTGGGGAACCTGTCTATGTATGGCTGAGTTCATTTGAAGTCCACCTAAAACTATCACAATACTATCAATTGGCTATACTCCAATACAAAATTTATTTTAAAAAAAAGAAAGGGCTGCGGGCAATGGGGAAAAGAAGAGGCATTCTCTGCAGAGAAAAGAGCCAGCTAGGGTCAGAAGGAATGAAATAGCAGAGTGTGAGGGGAACTATGGGCCATTCTTGTTCTTTTTAAAAAAAATTTTATTGAAGTATTGCTGCTTTACAATATTATGCTAATTTCTGCTCTCACTCAGTTTTATGTGTGTGTGTGTGTGTGTGTGTGTGTGTGTGTGTGTGTGTGTGTGTATCAGTTCAGTTCAGTTCAGTCGCTCAGTCATGTCAGACTCTTTGTGACCCCATGGACTGCAGTATGCCAGGTCTCCCTGTCCATCACCAACTCCCAGAGTTTACTCAAACTCATGCCCACTGAGTCAGTGATGTCATCCAATCATCTCATCCTCTGGCATCCCCTTCTCCTCTTGCCCTCCATCTTTCCCAGCATCAGGGTCTTTTCAAATGAATCAGCTCTCTGCATCAGGTGGCCAAAGTATTGGAGTTTCAGCTTCAACATCAGTCCTTCCAATGAGTATTCAGGACTGATTTCCCTTAGAATTGACTGGTTGGATATCCTTGCAGTCTAAGGGACTCTCAAGAGTCTTCTCCAACACCTCAGTTCAAAAGCATCAATTCTTTGGTGCTCAGTTTTCTTTATAGTCCAACTCTCATATCCATACATGACCACTGGAAAAACCATAGCCTTGACTAGATGGACCTTTGTTGGCAATGTAATGTCTATACGTTTTAATATGTTGTCTAGATCACAACTTTTCTTCCAAGGAGTAAGCGTCTCTTAATTTCATGGCTGCAGTCACCATCTGCAGTGATTTTGGAGCCCAAAAAAATAAAGTCTGCCATTGTTTCCACTGTTTCTCCATCTATTTGCCATGAAGTGATGGGACCAGATGCCACGATCCCTGGATGCCATGGGAGCAGATGTGTGTGTGTATGTGTATACACACATATTCTTTCTCATATTCTTTTCCATTACAGCTTTTATCACAGGGTATAGTACAGAATCCAGTACTATATAGTAGGACTTAGTTGATTATACATCCACTATATATTAGTTTCCATATGATAATCCAAAACTCACAGTCCTTGCTACCCACCGCCCTTGTCATGCTAATCACATGTTTTATCCCTTTTTGTTCTCGTAATCCCCATCTCTGAAGCTGCTGAGAGGGCCACTTGATTCTTCCCAAAGGAGGGGAAAAAATTGGAAAAGCCACATGCTCTGAGTATTGAGGTAGTAGCAGGTAATTGCTCAGGCTGACGGGTGTGTATTTCTGTCTCTCCCAGATTTCTCAGGACTTCTGCTTTATTGTCTTTCAAGGGGGCACAGAGCTCATGAGCCCTCAGAGACCTGGCTCCTGGGTACCGTCTTCCTGAAAGCATATTTCTCAGCTTTTAATCAGGGAAACTACAGGATCAGCCTGGCTCCCACAGTGTAAATGCTGGCGGCTTCAGGAGTCAATCAGGCCCACTCCAAACCCACTCATATGCAGGGCCATCCCACCAGGGATGCTGGTGAACTGTGTTCGGTGCCCTGCAAGCCCTATCCTCAGTAAAGAATAAAGGATTGCATCTCAGTGAAGCTAATACAAATGGCTGCCTCTCTTTGGATCCGAGAGGTGCATCGTAATTGGGAAGAATCTAGAATCAAGCCTGAAGCACAAGTGAGAGGAGCCCAACTCCAGCTGGCTTCATGGAAAGGGGAGACTTATTGGAAGGACACTTGGATTTGGGACACAGGAACCAGAGTAGATCCAAAGATCTCAAAGACTAGACCTGAGAAATTAGAGGCCATCAGTCAGTCTTTCTTTCCTTCCCTATATTCATTCTCTATTCTTTGCTTCTCTTGGCCTAACAGTTTTCTTCCCGCAGGCTTCTACACCTGCCGAAGGACTCTGCAGCTGCCTGCCCCAGGACTTTATATCTCTAAAGCATTTAGCCAGTATGGAAAGAAGCACAGAGGGCATCAGGGTTCCTGGGATGGATATGATTGGCCCACCTCAGATCGTATGTCCAGCCCTGGACCAACTATCATGTCAGGGACATGTTGTTCTATGATTGGCTTTACTTAGTCACATGGCCCTGTCACCTCTGCTTTCAGCAAACAAGACTAACAGTGTCCTCCAGAACCACATGACTGGAGGTGGAGAGAAGCCATCCCAAAGAACTGTCAGGAGGATTTCTAGATTATGGAAGAGTTTATGACAGCCCCACTAAGTCCACCACCTCTTCATTCAGACAGATGGTAAGGGGTTAAAAATAGACTCTATTCTTCCCATCTCAGAGGAACACTGCTAGTGGCCTTCAGTTCCAGGGAGGTTCCAGGTGAGGTCCTTCAAGCTAAGATGTTTCCCTTTTGTATTCTCACAACAGTCACCGGCTCTCTGCTGCCCACACCTGTTGTGTCCTTTCCAGTCCCACTTCTCAAGTGACAAGCCCATGAGGACCCCTGAGCCATCCCCTGCCCTTCTAGGGCCCAACACACCCCTTCTTTGGCCTCCAATGCTGCTGGGAAGGATGCTATTCATGTAACAGGAGATCCACAATGCAATGAGCATTTCAGTCTTTCTGAGCTTCTTCCAGGGGCAGAGCTACAAACCATTTCATTCGAGCTGCCATGGTTTGGCATTTTTAGAGTGGAAGCATCACTTCTTACCTGGAGACCCTAGTATGAAGTCCAGGCTACGGAACAGCAGGTGTCAGAAGTGGAAGGAGACCCAGGTGAGAGAAGAAACAGGAAAGAATAATAGCAATGGAAAACACTCCCCAAGACAACACATAATATGGACCTTTACTCAGGCAAGATAAGCATCAGCTGAAACGATGTCTTGCTCCCTTCCTTCCTCATTTTGCACATAGTATAAGTTTTCTGAGCACCTAATATGTGCTAGGTCCTGTGGAGGACCCCAGGGTTAGAGGGCTGGGTTAGGAGCCACCATCAAGTCACAGAGATAGATGAAGAAACCACACCAAGGGGCAGGGTCAGATGGAGAAAATAATAAACATGCGGGAGTGGGGCCAGAGGAGTCAGGGTCTTCCTCTTCAGGGGGACAGGGAAAGTCTGTCACAGGGTGATGAGAAGGGCACTGACTTCAGTCTTGCCACCCCAAACCCTGTGAAAGACACCCCTAAACCCTGCAATTACCAGGGTGTGCAGATTGGCCTTATGTCCACAGTTATGTGTGCCTAGACCCTTTTGGATGCCCCTGAATTATGATTAGTTTGATAAGAGAAAGTGGATAGTGACTGAGCTGATAAGGGGAGAAATATGAGACCAGAACCAGTTTTTTTTTTTTAATAGTACATGCCAACAAAGGTCCATTTAGTCAAAGCTATGGTTTTTCCAGTAGTCATGTATGGATGTGAGAGTTGAACTATAAAGAAAGCTGATCATACATCATGACGGAGTAGGCTTTATCCCAGGGATGCAAGGATTCTTCAATATCCGCAAATGAATGTAATACACCACATTAACAAATTGAAAATAAAAACCACATGATTATCTCAATAGATGCAGAGAAAGCCTTTGACAAAATTCAACATCCATTTATGATAAAAACCCTCCGAAAAGCAGGAATAGAAGGAACATACCTCAACATAATAAAAGCTATATATGACAAATCCACAGCAAACATTATCCTCAATGGTGAAAAATTGAAAGCATTTTCCCTAAAGTCAGGAACAAGACAAGTGGTGCCCACTCTCACCACTACTTTTCAACATAGTTTTGGAAGTCTTGGCCACAGCAATCAGAGCAGAAAAAGAAATAAGAGGAATCCAGATAAGAAAAGAAGAAGTAAAACTCTCTCTGTGTGCAGATGACATGATCCTCTACATAGAAAACCCTAAAGACTCTACCAGAAAATTAATAGAACTAATCAGTGAATATAGTAAAGTTTCAGGATATAAAATCAGCACACAGAAATCCCTTGCATTCCTATATACTAACAATGAGAAAACAGAAAGAGAAATTAAGGAAACAATTTTATTCACCATGAAACAAAAAGAATAAAATACTTAGGAATATATCTACCTAAAGAAACAAAAGACCTATCTATAGAAAACTATAAAACACTGATGAAAGAAATCAAAGAGGACACAAATAGATGGAGAAATATACCGTGTTCATGGATCGGAAGAATCAATATAGTGAAAATGAGTATACTACCCAGAGCAATCTATAGATTCAATGCAATTCCCATCAAGATACCAGCAGTCTTTTTCAGAGAACTAGAACAAATAATTTCACAATTTGTATGGAAATACAAAAATCCTCTAATAGCCAAAGCAGTCTTGAGAAAGAAGAATGGAACTGGAGGAATCAACCTGCCTGACTTCAGGCTATACTACAGAGCCACAGTCATCAAGACAGTATGGTACTGGCACAAAGACAGAAATATAGATCAGTGGAACAAAATAGAAAGCCCAGAGATAAATCCACGCACCTATGGACACCTTATATTTGATGAAGGAGGGAAGAATATACAATGGAGAAAAGACAATCTCTTTAACAAGTGGTGCTGGGAAAACTGGTCAACCACTTGTAAAAGAATGAAACTAGAACACTTTCTAGCACCATACACAAAAATGAACTCAAAATGGATTAAAGATCTAAATGTAAGACCAGAAACTATAAAACTCCTAGAGTAAAACATAAGCAAAACACTCTCCACCATAAACCAAAGCAGGATCTTCTATGACCTGCCTCCCAGAATATTGGAAATAAAAGCAAAAATAAATAAATGGAACCTAATTAAAGTTAAAAGTTTCTGCACAACAAAGGAAACTAAAAGCAAGGTGAAAAGTCAGCCTTCAGAATGGGAGAAAATAATAGCAAAAGAAGCAACGGACAAACAATTAATCTCAAAAATATACAAGAAACTCTTGCAGCTCAATTCCAGAAAAATAAATGACCCAATCAAAAAATGGGCCGAAGAACTAAACAGACATTTCTCTAAAGAAGAAATACAAATGGCTAACAAACACCTGAAAAGATGCTCAACATCACTCATTATCAGAGAAATGCAAATCAAAACCACAATGAGGTATCACTTTACACCAGTCAGAATGGCTGCCATCCAAAAGTCTACAAGCAATAAATGCTGGAGAGGATGTAGAGAAAAGGGAACCCTCTTACACTGTTGGTGGGAATACAGACTAGTACAGCCACTATGGAGAATAGTGTGAAGATTCCTTAAAAAACTGGAAATAGAACTGCCATATGACCCAGCAATCCCACTCCTGGGCATACACACTGAGGAAACCAGAACTGATAGAGACACGTGTACCCCAATGTTCATCGCTGCATTGTTTACAATAGCCAGGACATGGAAGCAACCTAGATGTCCATCAGCAGATGAATGGATAAGGAAGCTGTGGTACATATACACAGTGGAATATTACTCCATCATCAAAAAGAATACATTTGAATCAGTTCTAATGAGGTGGATGAAACTGGAGCCTATTATACAGAGTGAAGTAAGCCAGAAGGAAAAACAACAATACAGTATACTAACTCATATATATGGAATTTAGAAAGATGGTATTGATAACCCTGTATGCGAGACAGCAAAAGAGACACAGATGTATAGAACAGTCTTTTCGACCCTATGGGAGAGGGCAAGGGTGGGATGATATGGGAGAATGGCATTGAAACGTAAATTATCATATGTGAAATGAATCGCCAGCCCAGGTTTGATGCATGATACAGGGTGCTCAGGGCTGGTGCACCAGGATGACCCAGAGGGATGGAATCGGGAGGTGGGAGGGTGGTTCTGGAAGAGGAGCACATGTACACCCGTGATGGATTCATGTCAATGTGTGGCAGAACCAATACAATATTGTAAAGAAAAAAGTCTTTCTTGAATTTGTTACAATAAAAAAAAAAGAATTTTATACAAAAAAAAAGAGAAAGCTGAGCACCGAAGAATTGATGCTTTTGAACTGTGGTGTTGGAGAAGACTCTTGAGAGTCCCTTGGACTGCAAGGAGATCAAACCAGTCGATCCTAAAGGAAATCAGTCCTGAATATTCATTGGAAGGACTGATGTTGAAGCTGAAACTGCAATACTTTGGCCACCTGATGCAAAGAGCTGACTCATTTGAAAAGACCCTGATGCTGGGAAAGATTGAGGGCAAGAGGAAAAGGAGACAACAGAGGATGAGATGGTTGGATGGCATCACCGACTAGATGGACATGAGTTTGAGCAAGTTCTGGGAGTTGGTGATGGACAGGGAGACCTGGTGTGCTGTAGTCCATGAGGTTGCAAAGAGTCAGACATGACTGAGTGACTGAACTGAACTGATAATGAAGCGAACTAAATGGAGACTCAGTGAACAGTTTCTCAAACACATTTTTGCAGTGGTCTTCATGGAGTCATAAACAATGTTTCTGTTGGTGAGAAACCACCACCTGGGGTAAGAATAATGGCTCTGATTAATTACATATGCTACCTCACTTCCTCCCCATGAATCCCAGCAAAAAATGACCTTCTTTGTACCGATGAATGAAGTTTCCTCTGATCTTCTGGCTCCACCACTAGTGACAGGCACCTAGTAGGCCTCCAAGAAGTACATGCTGACTAAATGAATGTGTGAATTAGTAGATGCTTCCACTAATACATAGGTGCATCCATGTTGGGAGACATACATGATCTCAGCATGCTACTGCCATGATAAAGCCTGGAGAAGGTCAGGCTGTACTCCCATAGATCAGCCTAAGGCAGGGGCTAAAGCTGGTGTTCATTAATGAGCCCCCTGGTCTAGAGGCTCCATACTTATAGCCAGTGCCACCAACATGAGGATAAATTCTCATCTTCGAAACAACAGTCTTACCTTATCTTCCACTTTCATTCTTTGCAAATTCTAATTCTAAAAAATTATAGCCTTCAGTGAGAGACAAGGTAGAAAAAAACAGGAAAATGCTAGGTCTTCAGCACTTCTGCTAAGTATGTGAATTTGTTCAATCTCTTTGGAGATAATTTGTCATAAATATACATATGATCTTTGTCCCAGCAAATTTGCTTCTAACTTTCTGCTAAAGCGATGATCAGAAGCAGCCACAAAGATAAATAAGCATCAAGGAAGAAGTCCTCAGAGTCTCTAAAAGAGGGGATGATCAGTAACATCCCAAGGCCTTTCAACATCATAAACTTGAAATGTCCACAGCACACAGGTCATCGCAACCAACCACGTGAAAAGTATATTTAACGTTATGAGAAATCGTTCCACTAGGACATTGAGAGAAAAGAACAGAATACAAAACAGCATGATCCCAGGTTTGCAGAACACATGAAAGACAGTGCAGCGTCCTCACCAGGTATGTACATCCTGGAGCTTTTCTGCCTGGGATCAGATCCCAGGACAGGTGTCAGAGGGTCAGGATCAAGCGACAGCAAGGCCACCATGGGAGCCACTGCAGATGCGTGAGGCCCAAGACAGGGTGGGGAGGGCTGGGAAGTGGGGAGGCCGTCACACAGCATCCACGGGGACAGGGACAGCAGCTCTTTGGGGGGTGCTACCTCCCACTCTAAGGAGATCAGG
Organism: Antilocapra americana; assembly: GCA_007570785.1. Taxonomy (NCBI): domain Eukaryota; kingdom Metazoa; phylum Chordata; class Mammalia; order Artiodactyla; family Antilocapridae; genus Antilocapra; species Antilocapra americana. The sequence continues at coordinate 6,805,861 of ML664188.1, read as the reverse complement.
CTGGGACCGAGTTGGGGAAGGAACAGGTACTGATCTACATTCTCTCCATCGAGCAGAGACAATGTATCACTGTTATTTCACTAATAAACCCTGAGAAAGAAACTTTCTCTTTCCCTCCTTTCTTTCCTTCTTCATTCCTGTCTTTCTTTTGTCTCCTCTGAGCTTTCACCTCCACAGAGCTCACAAACCCAGATGCCGATGCAGGAGACCGTGTCCTCTGAAAGCTGCATCTCAACTCAGGCGCCTCCTGCAGGTAGGAGGGCGGGCCCAGCGTGACTAGACCTGCCTGGTCTCCAAGGGAGGCTAGAAACCCACATCGCTGTGACGTCTTGCCATTTTTAAATTTCAATAGCAGGCTAAAGCTGTAACAGGCATGAGATGACCTGTAGTTTGCCACCTGACATCAACACCATACCCTCCATGAGAGACATGAGGGGAAGACAGAGTCCACGGAAGGAAGTGCGGAGGGTTGGGAAGGGTGGAGAGACAGACATTTCTCAGCTTCCGTCACTGAGCCCTGTGTAGGGGCTGACAAAACTGGAGCAGCGCCTGTCAGAACCAAGAACACAGTTTCCAGGCGCAGACCCCGGACCTTGCTCCCGCAGCATGGGGAGGGGTCACGAACTCTCCAGCTACTGGCCCTACTGTTTGTGTTCTTGCCCTCAACTTCTTTCCACTACTTTCTATTTTGATGAGATCCAGCTCACATACCTTGAACACGGGAAACTCAATCTATGGGAAGATAGTGAGGCCCGGAGGTGACTACACAGTATCTGATGGATGGAGGTCAGATTGGCGCCCTCAGATTGGCGCCTCCATCACCACCCTCAAAGGGGAGTCTGAAGAATGTCCCAGAGGGGAAGGGATGCAGGCGAGGACTAGCGCAGGATAACTCTGAAGGTCTCACACCTGTGGGGTGAAAAACATGAGGTATTGATGGAGGACCTATCGTGTGACCGTTCAGCTCGACAACAAATAGTTTCAACTGATATCAGATCCTGTGCGAGGCTGAGGCATTTGCTAAGCATGAGGGCACTCAGATTGGAGTAAGGCGTGCAGTCCCAGAGATGGCTGGCAGTACCCCTTGCCCCCTTGCTTCAGCATAAACAGTTACTGCCAGTTCTCCTCTCCCGCCACCCTGGGTGCAGAGCAGAAACACACAACATGGGGACTGATGTCCTGGGTTTGCACTTTAGCTCCGCGGCACTTTACCAGTGTGACCTTGATCAAGTGACATAACCTCAAGTTCCTCATCTGCCAGACATGTACCATGATGATAAATGGGGATCACCATGGCGATCACATGTGTCACCGGGATGAGCAAGGGTCTCTGAGAGGGCTTTGTGAACTCCTAAGTCTGGAACAAATACTAATTATTCTTCCTCTTCTGTTCCTGTTATGCCTCTGGTCCCATTACTTCAAGATAAATAGAAAGGGGGAAAACGGAAACACTTTTTTATTTTATTTTAAATAAAGCCCAAGACTTTATTTTCTTGAGCTCCAAAATCACTGCACACATGACTTCAGCCATGAAATTAAAAGACACTTGCTCCTTGTAAGAAAAGCTATGACAAACCTAGACAGCTATTACAAAGCAGAGACAGCACGTTGCCAACAAAGGTCTGGATAGTCAAAGCTATGGTTTTTCTAATAGTCATGTACAGATGTGAGAGTTGGACCACAGAGAAAGCTGAGCACCAAAGAATCGATGTTTTTGAATTGTGGTGCTGGACTCTTAAGAGTCCCTTCGACTGCGGGGAGATTGAATCAGTCCATCCTAAAGGAAATCAATGCTGGATATTCTTTGGGAGGACTGATGCTGAAGCTCCGATACTTTGGCCACCTAATGTGAAGAGACCACTCTTTGGAAAAGATACTGATGCTGGCAAAGATTGAAGGCAGAGGGAGAAAGGGACGTCAGAGTATGGAATGGTTAGATAGCATCATCGACTCAATGGACAAGAACTGGAGCAAACTCTGAGAGATAGTGGAGGACAGGAAAGCGTGATATGCTGCATGCAGTCCATGGGGTCATAAAGAGTTGGACACGACTTAGCTATTGAACAACAACCAAAAACAAAAAACAAAAAAAAAAACCAGGAGCAGAGACCAAATTTACTCTCCCGCTTCAAACAACTCCCAATCAGACGTATTAAACCAAACAACAGTTTTCAGACATTGGACATCTGGCAGCAGAGGACAGATTCCTCAGCAGAAGGAGCATTGGAAGTGAACTCTGCAGTTGACCCAACTCTGAACAGAGTTTCTAGGCCATGGTATAGGAACCGGATATCCAGGCAACGCCCAGAAGTCTCCCCTAGTCGGGAAGAGAGCGTTGAGACTCTAGGTAGCCAGAGTTCATAGGAGAGAGCTACACACAGAGAACTCTGGAAATCTGCGAGAGATCCCACACTTGTTTTCAGATGAGTGTCAGGATTAGCGGAAACAACCCTTGAGCCTCAACTTGAGCCAAGACTAATTTGTGTCACCACCTAACAGAGTGGAAATACCTCATAATTCACAGGACATCAAGAGAGTACTGAAGAGGATATTGCCTTGAGTGTGGGGAAAACTAACCCTGGTATAAAGCCTGGTCTCCTCTCAACTAACAAAGCTGAACAGTGTGCTTATAAAGAATCAAAATGTTTCCAAGAAATTAGCAATATCCCAAAAGAGTGCCAGGAGTATTTTTAAAAAGAAAAAATCCAGCACCCAAAAGCATGAAATTCTCAACATCCAATCAAAAATTTCCATACATACAATGAAGTGAGAAAATATGATCCATAATGAAGGGGAAAAAATCAATCTGTGGAAACACACTCTAAATAGAGATAACAGAATTAGCAGGGAAGGACATTAAAATGGTTACTGCAACCAAGAAGCTAAAGAAGATTGGACATTTTAAGTAGAGACATGGAAAATATTAAAAAGACCCAAATCAAAATTCTAGAAATGAAAGCTACAAATGTCTCACATAAAAAGCATACAGAATGGAAATAACAGCAGATAAGACACTACAGGAGAAAACATGAGTAAACTTGAAGAAAAAGCAACAGAAACTATGTAAAATGAACCACATTTAAAAAAATAGGTCAAAAATTAATTCAGTAACAGAGAGCTTTGAAACAACTTTAAGAATACTAAAATATATGTAACTGGAGTTCCAAAGAAGTGAGAGATAAAAGACAGAGAAAATTGCTGAAGATTAAGTCCCTGAAAATTTCCAAATGTGATGAAATCTTTAAGACCACAGATACAAAAAAATCAATCAACCCAAACACAAGATATATGAAAACTACATAAAGATACATCAAATTGATTAAAACAAGTGATAATAAAAATAGCCAGAATCAAAAAAGACACAGAGCCCGCCAGTCCCCATCACTCAGTGCCCCCATGTGCCTCAGACTCTAGGCATGACCCTCAGGCAACTGTAACTGCACCCCAGCAAGCAGGTTCAGGCAAGACGTAGACGCAGAGCACAATGCTGAGTCACAGCATACCTGTCAGAGGGAATTGCAAGGAAAATGCCCTAGCTGGCATCCTCAGGTTAAATTAAAATCTATGATCTGGAGGGTGAAAGTTAGTCACTCAGCCATGTCCAACTCTTTCTCACCCCATGGACTGTAGCCCAGCAGGCACCTCTGCCACTGGAAATGTCCAGGCAACAATACTGGAGTGAGTTGCCATTCCCTTCTCCAGGGGATCAGAGGGACCCAGGAATCGAACCCAGTTCTCCTGCATTGCAAGCAGATTCTTTACCATCTGAGCCACTGGGGAAGCATGAAAGTGGACTAGAAGAACCTTGAGAATTAAACCCAACTACAGTAATAGTCATATTAAAAGTGTGTGGTCTAAACATCCCTTAAAAGCAGAAATTTTAAAATTGGATTTTAAAAAATACAAAACTCATCTACTGCTGCCAACAAGAAATCCACTTTAAATATACAGACACAAATACTTCAAAAGTAAAAATATGTAAGAGATACCCTTTAATTATGGTAAAACACTGTGGGGGTGGTTTAATCACTAAGTCATGTCCAGCTCTTGCAAACCCATGGACTATAGCCAACCAGACTCCTCTATCCATGGGATTTTTTCAGGCAAGAGTACTGAAGTGGGTTGCCATTTCCTTCTCCAGGTGATTCCTAACCCAGGGACTGAATCCCAGTTTCCTGCATTGCAAGTGAATTCTTTACTGACTGAGCTACCATTTACCATTTTAAATATTTAAAGTGTATAATTTTATGACAGTAAATACATTCACACTGTTGTACAAGCATCACACCATCAACCTCCAGAATTCTTTCATTGTCCAACTGAAACATTGTACCCATTACACATTAACTCCCATTCCTTCCTTCCCCAAGTCCTTGCCAACCATCATTTTTCATTCTATCTCTATGAATGGAGCTCATAAAATTGCCTCCTGAGGATATCTATTTGAAAATCTGTCCTGCCAGCTTTTTCCTGAGCCCAGAGTGCCTCATTTCTGCTCTCCACTCTCAACTCCTTTCAGGGGAGATTGAAAATCAACAGCTGCTGCAGCAGTATTTATTCCTGGAAAAGGTATATGGCAAGCGCTATGGCAGGTGCCAATCTGTATCTTATAGAGCCCTATGCACGTGTGCTTTGCTACCCCATGGACTGCAGCATGCCAGGCTCCTCTGTCCATGGGGATTCTCCAGGCAAGACTACTGAGTGGGTTGCCATGCTCTCCTTCAAGGGATCTTCCCAAACCAGGGATCAAACCCAGGTCTCCCGCTTTGCAGGCTGATTCTTTGCCAGCTGAGCTATCAGGGAAGCCCCACATGGTCATAAATTCGACCATACATTGGGAGGCGTTTCATGAACATTTCATCCCATGGTGCTAGGAAGTTTCATTTCAAGGTCAGGCAATGATTTTGCTAGTAAGCCACTCAATGTGCTGTTACTGGATTAAGTCTATCAGCAGTAATCAAGGGGCTCTAGACCACATGGGATCTGTTATGGTCCAGGAAAAAAATTCCCTCTTGTTGTATCTTTCCATATCTAGAGTGACACTATTACAGTCACTCATGGCATACACACTTGCCATGGGCACTAGCCAGCTACCTCTAAAAGGATTAAACCCTGTGTTGCAGCAAGTACTGATTTTTGACTCCCTCTGAAGGGCATTCACGGTGGAGAGCAGATATGAGGCAGTGTGTACTCAAGGAAAAATTGACAGGACAGATCTCCAAATAGCTATTTTCAGGAGACAATTTTATGAACCCAATTCCTGTGTCTCCTCATATCTAGAAAAACCCTAAAGCCCTTCAAGTGATGAGTATTCCTTGGGAGTAGCAAAAGCTTCATGAGACTAGTTTTTCCAGAAACCTTTTGGAAATACATGTGCTTGATTGCATGTATTCCTCCGTCAACAAAATCTTGTATATACTGACTTTCCCTCCTGCTTATTTGGAGCAGTTTCTCAGAGCTATCTAGTTCAAAACTGGGAAAGGAGTACGTCAAGGCTGTATATTGTCACCCTACTTATTTAACTTATATGTAGAGTTCAGTTCAGTTGCTCAGTCATGTCTGACTGTGACCCCATCAACTGCAGCATGCCAGGCTTCCCTGTCCATCACCAACTCCCAGAGCCTGCTCAAACTAATGTCCCTTAAATTGGTGATGCCATCCAACCATCTCACCCTCTGTCATCCCTTTCTCTTCCTGCCTTCAATCTCACATTCAATATGCAGATTATGTCGTACAAAATGCTGGACTGGATGAAGCACAAACTGGAATCAACATTGCTGGGACAAGTATCAATAACCTCAGATATGCGATGACACCACCTTATGGCAGAAAGCAAAGAAGCATTAAACGGCCTCTTGAAGAAGGTGAAAGAGAAAAGTGAAAAAGTTGGCTTAAAATTCAATATTCAAATAACTAAGATTATGGCATCCAGGACTATCACATCATGGCAAATAGATGAGGAAACAATGGAAACAGTGACACACTTTATTTTCTTGGGCTCCAAAATCACTGCAGATGGTGACTGTGGTCATGAAATTAAAAGACTCTTGTTCCTTGGAAGAAAAGCTATGATAAAACTAGACAGCATATTAAAAACAGAGACATTACTTTGCCAATAAAGATCCATATAGTCAAAGGTAGGGTTTTTCCAGTAGTCATGTATGGATGTGAGAATTGGACCATAAAGAAGGCTGAGCATAAAAGAATTGATGCTTTTGAACTGTGGGGTTGGAGAAGACTCTTGAGAGTCCCTTGGACTGCAAGGAGATCAAGCCAATCAATCCTAAAGGAAATCAACCCTGAATATTCATTGGAGGGAGTGATGCTGAAGCTGAAGCTCCAATACTCTGGATACCTAATGAGAAGAGCAGATTCAATAGAAAAGACCCTGATGCTGGGAGGGCTTCCCTGGTGGCTCAGATGTTAAAGAATCCACCCGCAATACCAGAGACCTAGATTTGATCCCTGGGTTGGGAAGATTCCCCTGGAAGAGAGCATGGCAACCCACTCCAGTATTCTTGCCTGTAGAATCCCCATGGATAGAGGATCCTGGCATGCTGTAGTCTATGGGGTCACAGAGTTGGACACCACTGAGTGACTAAGCACAGCACAGCACAGCACTGATACTAGGAAAGATTTAAGACAGGAGGAGAAGGGGGAGACAGAGGACGAGATGGTTGGATGGCATCATCAACTCAACAGACATGAGTCTGAGCAATCTCCGGGAGATGGTGATGGACAGGGAAGCCTGACATGCTGCAGTCCATAGGGTTGCAAATAGGCAGGACTGAGTGACTGAACAACAATGGCATATACAACTATATATTAGATCAACTGCTTCAAGTCACCTAGTCTTCATTTTCATTGCAGTTCCAGTCACACATTTGGTAATGCAAGAAACAGCAATCTTGCAAAATAGACAAAATACAAATAACAGAGCTAGCAGAATTATTAAAGTCATAAGTAAGAATTAAACCAAGAACTTGTATTAAGTGTAGCCCAGTATATTCTCAGGTCATTTGATTTAGTCTATTCTGTACCAATCTTTATCTTTCAGGGAAATTATATATTAGCTGCTGGGAGCCATCAGGATGCCCCCTTGCTCAGATGACAAGGTCACAAGACTAAGAAAGAAATTGCAAAACTGACTTTCTTTATCGGGGCATCCTGGGCTAGGCACCCCCTGGTATTTTTCTTGGGAGTTCTGTCCATGCTCGGAACTTTGGCTCATCTCAAGTAGGTCAGTCCCAGTTGGAAAGAATTCATCCTGAGATAATCCCCCCAGACCTTATCAACCAGAGGATCTGGGAAGGTGGATCGCCTTCCCTGGGGCTAAGGAGGAATGAAAGGGACATTTAAATAGATTACTACTCCTTAATGGGGAGTTTACCAAGAGTTCTCTGGGGGTCATGGCAAGGCCACCACCAGAAGGGCTCCTACTTGGGTCACCTTTCCACATCCCACTCCCCCAGACCACTCCACGGAGGAGGCTCCGTTCCTTGAAGAAATCAGGCTGGATTGGGACTTAGGAATGCTCATAACTGTGGCCAGCATAGTTGGAGATATTGATTGCTTTAGGATAATGTAGACATAGGAGTTCATTTTAGTAGTTGTAAGGTTAATAGGGTTTCATTGTTAAAGCAGTGCTGCTAAACTGTCTCTTTGTCCTCTTTTCTCTTTCCTTGTAAGAACCAAAATAGGTTAATAGAATAAAAGTTTCAAGCTTAAGCCCTTCTTTCTAGCTTCTACATAGTTGCACCTAGTAAGAGAAATGGAACCTTTCTACTTAGATTGATGTACTTATACGAAGTATGCTGGAGACATTCAAATGGTAAACATACTATTGTTAAGTCTAATTATGCAGAAATCTGACCTTTTGCAAGGAAAATGAGCTTAATGTTAAAGTTGTTGATGGTAGGCAGAAAACAAAAGATTGTATAGAATATTTGTGATGTAATGGGGATGTTTTTTGGCTATAGAACTGTAAACTAACAAAAATAAAGAGAGAGACTTCTCCGACTGCTTCATCACCACACAACAAAAATAAAGAGAGAGACTTCTCTGACTGCTTCATCACCACACATCGACTCAGCTCAGTTCTTCCGCTGACGTCACACATCCCTCAAGACCCCCGGACCCCGCCGGGGCTGGACCCCGGCAGCTGGCGTCCAACGTGGGGCTTGTAGGATAAGTTCCTCCAATTGTCCCAACTGTCCCTGAATCGGGGTGGCTAGGACTCCATCTGGGTGCTGCAGACCCCCCTGCATAAGATAAGTAGGGTAAGTGAAGGGTGGATAGTGTTTGTCAGAACTATTTGAGAAGTTTGTGCCTCCCAGTAATTCAAGATGGGAAGTGGAAAATCCAAAGAAAAACAATTGTTTCTAGATATAATAAAACATATGCTCAACAAGCGAGGATCAAAGATCTCTATGTCACTGTCCATAAGGCGCCCAGCCTAGTTTCCTATTGTTTCTAACCCAGTTACCCTTAGTATAATTTAACTGTTCCCCAGATAAAAGGTATCCTGAAAACTTAAATGACCACAGCCTAGTGTTAACCACATACATTCATCCTATAAATGTTAGAGGTTTTATTCCTAATTTTTGCTCGTTGTTCTGATTGAGTTTGAGTAACTTAGAGTAAAATTCATATTATGTCCAGGGTCAGAGCAGGTATTATTAATTGGACAGGTGAGAAGATCCCACTTAGTAATATCAAGAGTAGCCTGAACAGGACTGAACTTACTGCTAAAATTAGTTTTGGAAGGGTCAGATAATTAGAATCTTGTAGTAGAGAAATTCACCAAGGTAATCTAGACTTACTAGACACAGGTAATTAGCCACAACCCAACAACTGAATCAATTTTTTCTTTTGAATCATTTTTTAAAACTAGCATTCAGCCATGTCCATGATAGAAAACATTTGATTTATAGGCAAAGATCCAAAAAGTCAACAAAACATTATAAATGATCACAAGAATTAGGTCTATCATCTTGGGTAAGCTGTCTATTTCTGGCATCATCTTCTTCTCATCCTGGCGTAAGTGTGGCTTCTTCTGTTTGAGCATTGTTTTAAGGTGAGTTGGAGGTCAGCAGTGCTCTCTATAGACCAGTCCAGTGTAGAGTCTTTGTAAGTGGGAATTAATCCAAGAGTCAGTTTCCCTTCAGTGTTACTGTGCATGTGCTAATTAACAGTACCTGAAAAAGCCCCTTACATTCAGATCAGAGACAGTCCTTTAAAGTATGTCTTCCAGTACATATCATCCCCTGATTGCAGGTCATGCAGTTTTAATCCAAAGATTACAGAGACAAGCTTCAGAAACAAATTGAGAAGATCCTGTTACTATTCAATCACCTTTTCCTTAGTATATGGTTCATCCTTTCTAAATAGTCCTCATTCCTTCTACCTCCAGGCCCTAACTGGAGGCTCAGCTGAATGACCAAGCAGGTAGCAGTGGGGTAGGGATGTCGAGGGTGGTTGTCTGGAGTCGGGTGAGGGGATCAGATAACAGGAGAAGAGCTGGAGCAATGAATCAGCAGGTGTGTCTCCAACCACTCAGCCTGCACCAAACTGCTTTCTGGGACCCTCAGGGCATCGCTAAAGACAAAAGCTTCAAAATGGATATTTTGTAAACTTCTTATTACAAAAAGATTTCAAACATAACAAAAATTAAAAAGCATGCTCTCAGGAGCCCTGTATTTCATCACACAGCATCAAACACTGCAGGAGATAGATGCTCCAGGTTAGACATTTACAACTGGCCTCCTGTTGGCAGTTCATGGGGCACAAAGAAGTGGGCTTCAGCCAGGATACTCACAACTGTTAGCATTTTCTGAGACAAGAGATAGGCGGGATTCAGTTAGGGCATTTACAATCGGCCTCCTCTTTGCCCTCCAAAATGGGAATAACAACAGGAACAGGGTAAATAGCTAGGGTTTACCTCTTGTTAACACCTTAAGGTAATAGTCACGGCAAGGACAAAGAGAAGCAAAACCCTGTTTGGTTAAAGGTTTAAGGGATCACCACTCCCTGCTCTTTTGGGACAAGGAAGACACTACACATGTGCAGAAAAGCTCCTTGTAGGTAAAAGGACATGGGATAACGTCGGGCCATAATGAGTCTTTTTTTTTTTTTTTTTTTGCCTTTTCATACTGTTAATAGGCTTCTCAAGGCAAGAATACTGAAGTGGTTTGCCTTTCTCTGCCCCAGTGGACCGCGTTTTGTCACAGGACTCCACTGTGGCCCACCCAAGGCTCTTAGCCTCACTGACTTACACAAGTCTGTAATCCATGTGATCCCTTTGGCTAGCTTTCTGTAATGGTGCTTTTCATTCTGAAGGATGTGGATTTTAGTTCTTGCTTCTGTCCGCCTTCTGATGGATGAGGATAAGGAGCTTGTGCGAACTTTCTAATGGGAGTGACTGACTTGGGAAAACCTGGGACTTGCTCTAGTGGGCAGGGCCATATTCAGTCAATCTCTAATCCAATTTTCTGCTCATTGGTGAGGCTGTGCGGTTAGTAGCTCAGTCATGTCTGACTCTGTAGCCCCTAGGTTCCTCTGTCCATGGAATTTTCCAGGCAAGAATACTGAAGTGAGTTGCCATTTCCTCCTCCAGGGGCTCTTCCTGACCCAGGGATTGACCCGGGTCTCCTGCCTTGCCATCTGAGCTATCCGGAAAGTGCTAGACCTCCTCATAAAGGCGCCACACCCAGATTTCCCTGATACTTGTGGCAAAGCAGAGTCCTCTGATGTCTCCAGCAGGTGGCGCATTCTTCCACACTGAGAGAGCTGCTTCACCTCTTAGGAGTTCTGGGGACTGAGTTTTTTTTTTTAATTGATTGTAAAGCAATGAGCCTCCAATTAAAATAATAATTTTTATTTTTTTATTTTAATTGGAGGCTAACACGACTGAGCGACTGAACTGAACCGAATTACTTTACAATATTGTAGTGGGTTTTGCCATACATTGACATGAATCACCATGGGTGTACACGTGTGCCCCATTTGAACCCCCTTCCTTCCTCCCTCCCCATCCCATCCCTCTGGGTTGTCCCAGTGCACCGGCTTGGAGTGCCCTGCTTCATGCATCGAATTTGGACTGGCCATCTACTTCACATATGATAATATACATATTTCAATGCTATTCTCTCAAATCATCCCACCCTCACCTTCTTCCACAGAGTCCAAAAGTCTGTTCTTTTTATCTGTGTCTCTTTTGCTGTCCCACATTTAGGGTCATCATTACCATTTTTCTTAATTTCATATATATGCATTAATATGCTGCATTGGTGTTTTTCTGACTTACTTTACTCTCTATTATAGGCTCCAGTTTCATCCACCTCATTAAAACTTATTCAAATGTGTTTTTTGTAATAGCTGAGTAATAGTCCATTGTGTATATGTACCACAGCTTTCTTATCCATTCATCTGCTGATGGACATCTGGGTTGCTTCCAAGACCTAGCTATTGTGATTTAAATTGAATGATGGAAGGAAATTCCCTGGAGGCCCTGAAGGTTGGGACTCTGCCCTTCCACACAGGAGGCCTAGGTTTGATCCCTAGTTGGGAACTATATATATGCTTGGAATTGGATTTGCTTATTTCTAATATCTACATATGTTGAAATTTAATGGAAATCTTAACACAGAAGAGTTAAAATTGAAATTAATGAAAGCACTGTGAGAAAATTAATTGGCCTGTGAAATTTACAACAGAAACCACTGGATGTGTTATCATCATTTGTAAACTGTGCATTATGTGCTCAGTTACTCAGTCGTGTCTGAGTACCACTGGGATGTGCTGGGACTCTTTATAACCCCATGGACTGTAGCCACCAGGCTCCCCTGTCCATGGAATTTTCCAGGCAATATTTCTGGAGGAGCTGTGCTCCCTCCTTGTTAGTTGTTTGACCTGTGACAGCCCAGTCCTGGAGTCTATAGGCTCTATGGTAGGGTTAAAGGCGAAGTCCAAAAGGACTTATGCCGACACACAGCCCCTATGGACAGGCCAGTGCCCCCGTCCACACTGCAGGCCACTGCTGACACAGGTAGCCACAGGACACCCTCAAAACTCAAATGCAGGTCTGGCTCAGTCTCTTGAGGGTCACTGCTCCTTTCCCCAGGGTCCTGGTGCATGCAAGGATTTGTTTGTGTCCTCCAAGAGTCTCTGCTTCACCCAGTCCTGTGGAAGTTTTGTAATCAAATCCCACTGACCTTCGAAGTCAGATGCCCTGGGGATTCCCAGTCCCTTTGTCAGATTCCCAGGCTGGGAGGTCTGATGTGGAGCCTTCATAACAGTGTGAGAACTTCTCTGGCGTTATTATTCTCCATTATGGGTCATCCACCTGGTGGGTGTGGGATTTGACTTCAACGTGATTGTACAATCTCTGTGGCTTCTCCCTTGTCCTGTGACATTGGGTGTCTTTTTTTTTTTTTTTTCGGTGGGTTCCAACATCCTCCTGTCAAAATCCAGGAGATAGTGAAGGACAGGGAAGCCTGGCATCCATGGGGTCACAAAGAGTTGGACACAACTTAGCAACTGATCAACAATGAAAATAATGAGTCTTGATCCTCCCAGAAGCCTTCACTTCCAGATCTGTCTTGGCTGAGGGGTGCATGTACACTGTGGGGAGATTCCCAGAGTGAGTCAGGTATGGAAAAATAGATCAGATAATTGGCCTGAAGGAAGACAAAGACCCTGAAGAACTGACCTACATAAATAACTTGACCACCTCTTTAGTGAACTCCTACTCATTAGGCCCATCCTCTTTCTCTCCAGGTGTGCATCTCTGCCTTGCTTCTATCTCATCTATACAAACCATTTTTCTGTGTGCTCTCCCACTTGTTCTATGTCTTTAACAAGAAACTTTGTGCCTTCATTTAGTTTCTGCCTCCAAGATAAAGGCATTTTTCACTGGGGGACAAAGATACAGGGTTTGCTATGTATTCCTTTTTGCTAAAGTATTTTAAGGAAGAGACTGTTATTGTTGCTGTTGTTGTTGTTTAGTCCGACTCCTTTTTGGCCCCATGGACTGTAATCTGCTGGCTCCTCTGTCCGTGGAACTTCCCAGGGAAACATACTGCACTGGGTTGCAACTTTTTTCTCCAGGGGCTCATCTCAACCCAGGGATCAAAATAATGTCTCTTGCATTGCAGGCAGATTCTCTACCACTCAGCCTCCTGGGAAGCCCAAGGAAGAGAGTACCATTTCACAAAATGTATATAACCACAAATGCTATTTTCTTCCAAATAAAATTAACATCTGATATCTAGTCCATGTTCAAATTTCCCTAATCCTCTAAAAAAATAAAAAGTCCTTTATAGTTTACTTATTCAAATCTAGGTCTAGGAGATGAATATTTGGATGTTTCATTTGGTTGTTCTAAGACTTTCAATAAATAAAATTCTCCCCCTTTCTTTTTATACCATTTATTTGTTTAAACCATGAGAGGATGTAGGTGACTTGCCTCATAGAAAGTAGCAAGTCTTGTGTTGAGAGTAGAAGTCCACAACACCAATACCAGGACCAGTATCAGTCCTTGGTCTATTAGAAACCAGACACACAGCAGGAGGTGAACAGCAGTCCAATGAATGAGGCTTCATCTATATTTTCAGCTGCTCCTCATCACTCTCCCAACATCCCCAGATGGGACAGTCTCGTTCCAAGAAAACAAGCTCAGGGCTCCCACAGAGTCTGTATTATAGTGACTTGTATAACTATTTCATTATTTATCACAACATAATGACAATAGAAATAAAGTCCACAATAAACGTAACACCCGTGAATCATCCAGAAATCACCCCCTCCACCAAGTCTCTAGAAAAATTGTCTTCCAGGCAACCAGTTCCTAGTGCCAAAAAACGCTGAAGACTGCTGATTTAGAGGACTGTTTCTCTGTTCCTTTATCTATGTATTTCCCTGAAAACTGGTAGTTAGATCTAGACTTGAATTCAACAAATTTTATTGGACTATTTAACTTGTAGTTGCATGTATTTCTTATGGCATCACTTAAGAGACATAATTGCTAGTTGCCTCACTTTGATGTATGCTGAGATGCAGCGGGTCCTGATGTTGTCAACCTCATGCATGCATTATAAACTTCACCTTTGACCTTTCATCTTATGGTTTTATCATCCACGGATGATCTTGGCCAAGATCCATTAATTCATGAGAATGTTGCAAGACGGTGGTTTCTTCTTTCTACCACTGCTGAATTTAATTCCTGGAAATCTTCAATTAATAAGGGCATTCTTTCAAATGTTTATAGTTATATGAAATATGCTTCATACAGACAAAAATAGCATCAATACTGATGATTAGTTCCCTTTCTCAGTGTCCATGATGGTGACTTTGTGCCCTAGCAATCTGCCACAGTGACAAATTACATGTTATCTGTTAACATTTGGAACTCCTGAATTCTTAAATATTTGTTTCAGTGGATTTGATCTGATGCTAAAATTGTCTCACTTTCGGCCTCATCAAGTAGATTCCTAAACTTTTTGCTCAGCTCTGGCTAATCTTTGAAGGCCCTCAGATTTCTGGTCCTTCAAGATTCTCAGGCTTATCTTGTTCATTCCTTGGCCCAGTCCTGAAATCAGTCATCTCTTCAAGAATCCATGGACCCTAAGGTGGGAAATGGAATTTAGAGGCCACATGATAGACTTAAGAATAGTCACTGTAACCAAGTTGCCATCCCTTCTAGACTTTTCAGTTGAAAGAGCCAGGAAGTACCAATTCCTTTAAAGAAAAGGGGGAAAAAAGGAGAATAATTAAGTGATTCAAACTTATGTTATCAATTTTTAAGGCTGTAGGACTTTATTAAAGGATTTTTATACTTGAACCTCTTTACCCTATCCACTGAAAGTCTTGCTTTAGAACAATATTAGCATAAATTATTGGCTTGCTTTAGCCAGTAATAAACATGGTACTTTCACAATAACAAAAGCAATGTCACCAACAATAAGGTGAGGGATATAGTCTCAAATTTCTTTGCTTTTTTGTTTTTTTTGGTTTTGTTTTGGATACAGGGAGTATTTTTGATTGCCTTTGTCATCAGAAGACATTCCACTGTGAATGTAGAGTCACACTTCTATATTTAAAGCCACTCAAATAATGTTTTGTTCTATGCAGTAATGTCACCAACTTGATACAATTAGGCTCATTTGCTTTTTGACTGTTCTAAAATTCTGCAGATGTATTTCTTTATCTGTTTTTTTGAGCTTGTGATGCATTTTCATGATTGCAAACTCAAACTATAAAACAAGAAAAGTCACTTCCATCCCTGGCCCTCATCCATAAATTATATTTTCAGTAGATTTAGGCTTTTTCTTCCACTCTTTCTTATTTAAAATAAACAGATATTGTATATAAAAGCAACAACTGTAAGCGCTTCTCCAGTCCCTCTTTTTCAAAAAACAAAACAGTGTACCCTGAAGATCTCACCCACTCCATTCCTCTCTCCTTTTATCCACCTTATACCCAGGTGTTGGGATGCCCTGTGCCTTATTCCACACTCCCCCACGGAAGGTCACTTTGGGTATATTTATAATCTTTTGCTTTTACAAACAGTGTTATACTGAATAGTTTGTACATATGGTACTTCTTGTATTTTTTGCCAGTGAATTTTTGGGATGGATCCCTAGAAGTAGAATTGCTGAGTTAAAGAGCATATATGTGGGTGTCATTTGTTAGATACTGTCAAATCCCCTCTATAGGGATTGAACTGAATGTTAACATTGTGCAAAAATGAGGGGTAAGACCCAGCACCCCATCAACACACACCTGGTGACGGGGGAACCTCCCGATGTTCTACCCAAGGGACAGGCTTGGACGCACCTCGTACAGGAATACCCAGGCCCTGGGAGTCGTAGAAGGAACCATGAAGCACCACCGTCTTTACTTTGCATGGAATAACAGTCTAAGAGGTAGTCCTGTTCATCTCAGGCTGAGCAGAAGCTCTGAGTGGTGTGTATTTTGTGTGTATATGTTTCTTAACTGATTAAACACCTTGCAATTGTCTCTTTCTATGTTTGATCTGGTAGACAAAATGTTTCAAGACATGGATCCTATTGCTTTTGTTCAGTCACTGAGCCGTGTCCAACACTTTTCCACCCCATGGACTGCAGCATGTCAGCTTCCCTGTCCATCACTCACTCCCAGAGTTTGCTCAGACTCACATCCACTGAGTCAATGATGCTATCCCACTATCTTGACCTTTGTCTTCCCCTTCTCCTCCTGCCCTCAATCTTTTCCAGCATCAGAATCTTTTCCAATGAGTTAGGTCTTCGCATCAGATGGCCAAATTATTTGAGATTCAGCTTCAACATTAGTCCTTCCAATGAATATTCAGGGCTAATTTCCTTTAGAATTGACTGGTTTGATCTCCTTGCTGTACACAGGGCTCTCAAGAGTCTTTTCCAGCCTCCCAATTCAAAAGTATCCATTTTTCAGCTCTCAACCTTCTCTATGGTCCAATTCTCACATCTGTACATGACTACTGGAAAAACCACAGCTTTGACTACATGGATCTTTGCTGGCAAAGTGATATCTCTGCTTTGTAATACACTGTCTAGATTTGCTATAGCTCTTCTTCCTAGGAACAAGCATCTTTTAATTTCAAGGCTGCAGTCATTGTCCATAGTGATTTTGGAGACCAAGAAAATTAAATCTGTCACTGTTTCCATTGTTTTCCCATTTATTTCCTATGAAGTGATGGGACTGGATGCCATGATCTTTGCTTTTTAAATGTTGAGTTTTAAGCCAGATTTTTCACACTCTCCTCTTTTACCTTCATCAAGAGGCTCTTTAGTTTCTCTCTGCTTTCTGCCATTAGGGTGGTATCATCTGCATATAAGAGTAATCTCCCAGCAATCTTGATTCCAGTTTGTGCTTCACCTAGCCTGGCATTTCACATGATGCGCTCTACATATAAGTTAAATAAGCAGGGTGACAATACACAGCCTTGACATACTCCTTTCACAATTTTGAACCTGTCCATTGTTCAATGTCCGGTTCTGATTGTTGCTTCTTGACCTCCTTACAGGTTTTTCAGGAGGCAAGTAAAGTGGTCTGTTACACCCATTTCTTGAAGAATTATCCACAGTTTGTTGTGATCCACATGGTCAAAGACTTTAGCATAGTAAAGAAAGCAGAAATTTTTCTGGAATTCCCTTGCTTTATCTATGATCCAACGGATGTTGCCAATATGATCTCTGGTTCCTCTGTGTTTTCTAAATCCAGCTTGTACATCTGGAAGTTCTCAGTTCATGTACCATTGAAGCCTAGCTTGAAGGATTTTCAGCATTAGCTTGCTAGCAAGTGAAATGAGCACAATTGTGTAGTCGATGCCAAAGTAAGATTGATTATATTCTTTGCAGCTGAAGATGGAGGAGCTATACAGTCAGCAAAAACAAGACATGGACTGACTGGCTCAGGTCATAAGCTCCTCATTGGCAAATTCAGACTTAAATTGAACAAAGTAGCGAGAAGAACTAGGCCATTTGAATGTGACTTAAAGCTAATCCCTTATGATTATACAGTTTAAGTGACTAATAAATTCAAGATATTAGATGTGATAGACAGAGTGCCTGAAGAACTACTGATGGAGATTCATAACATTGTACAATAGGTGGTTACCAAAACCATCCCCAAGGAGAAACAAATTTATCAAGGCAAAATTATCATCTGAGGCATCTGTAAAAATAGCTGAGTAAGGAAGAATTGAAAGGCAAAGGAGAAAAGGAAAGATATACCCATCTGAATGCAGAGTTCCAATGAATAGCAAGGAGAGATAACAACACCTTCTTAAGTGAACAATGCAAAGAAATAGAGGAAAATAATAGAATGGGAAAGACTAGAGATCTCTTCAAAGAAAATTAGAGATACCAAGGGAACATTTCATGCAAAGATGGGCGCAATAAATGAAAA
This sequence comes from Antilocapra americana, assembly GCA_007570785.1. Taxonomy (NCBI): domain Eukaryota; kingdom Metazoa; phylum Chordata; class Mammalia; order Artiodactyla; family Antilocapridae; genus Antilocapra; species Antilocapra americana. Next base: position 6,787,936 of record ML664188.1, on the reverse strand, counting down.
TGGTATGGACTTAACAAAAGCAGAAGATATTAAGAAGAGGTGTCAAAAATACACAGAAGAACTTTACAAAAGTTCAGGTCTTAATGATCTGGATAATTACAATGGCATGATCACTCACCTAGAGCCAGACGTACTGGAGTGTGAAGGTAAATGTACCTTATGAAGCATTACCAGGAACAAAGCTAGTGGAGGTGATGGAAGTCCAGCTGAACTATTTCAAATCCTAAATGATGATGCTGTGAAAGTGCTGCACTCAATATGCCAGCAAACTTGGAAAACTCAGCAGAGGCCATAGGACTGGAAAAGGTCAGTTTCCATTCCAATCACAAAGAAGGGCAATGCCAAAGAATGCTCAAACTACCACACAATTGCATTCATTTCACATGAAGACTATTAGGGAATTAGAATTCCACCCATTTGTCTTCAACAAAGAGTATTATTAAATTCTTTGGTTTATATGACCCTGCTGATCTTTCTTTACAAATGGAAGGGAAATTAACAAAAGTAATATGTATCCAGTCCCTTATTCAATCAACCAACTTGAATTGAATTCCCTCTCTGTCCCCTCTCTACTTGCACTTCCAGGACAGAAGTAAAGACCCACAGTCTGCAGGTTGAGCTCAGCACACAGTTGTCTGACATTTGGCCTCCTCTATTGATCTCAGAGGCAGAGCAGTGAGCAGTCCTGAAGAGAGATCTTCATTCCCTGGCCAGGAATTAAGCCCAAGTAACCTGCGAGAAAACCAAGAGTCACTACACCACCTGGGGCTAGAGGCTAGAGGCAAAATGGCCCTGGCACCTTGTCCCTGTTTGAAAGCAAGAATGTTTCAAGGAGGCAAAAACTGTAAAACCAGGTACAAAGTTTATTACTAGAGACGCAGCACAATGTATGGGAGGGCACAAGGGAAAACAGTTGGTTTATTCAACTCAGAAGCAGGGTAGAGAAACACACAGAGAGAAAAAGGGTATGGGCATCTTCTCTAATGAGGGGGAGTGCAATACCTCAGAAACTAGGCAGAGACCATACCCAGAGAGGGGTGTGGGCATCCTGATTGAGAAGGAGTGCAGTATGGAGGTGAAGTAAATCATATAGGACAGTCCTTCGGGTCTTTGTTTACCCTTGGCCAATTATCTTCTTTCTTCACACCTGACTGGTTCATGGATCCTCCCCAAAATGCAGTCACAACTTTTTGCTAAGATGGATCACACTGCACAGGCCTATGAGTGCATGGCTGCACTTATTATGGGGTGAGGTCCCCTCCCTTTTCCATCCCAAGAAGCCTTCTTGAGCATGTGCAAACAGGTAAATCTTCCTTGCATTTAGGAGTGGGCACCGTATCTCCTTGTTTTAGTAGATCTCAGTTTTTACCACTAGCTTTGTCCTCAGAGAGTCTGGGTGAGAACAAAAGCTCAATTTTACTGCACTTGACAACCACCAGGTGTCTGGCCCAGAGGCCAACTATAGCTACCTCGTTTTGTTTTTATTTTGTCTTTTTTTTTTTTAAACCCTAAAAGATAAGTTGCTAGTATTTAAATCAGAAGATTGTACATAAATATCCAGGCTTCTGACCTCTCTTCTAAACTAGGCCAATCTGCCCACTTTCCAGCATGGCAGCCGCTGGTTGGAGCTGAGGAGAGGCTGCCCCCAGTAGCAGGGCCTGTGATGCTAGGTGTCCAGGATGCTCTCCAACTGCTTCCATTCATTTCTCTTGGGCCTGGAATTTGTGATAAATGACTTAGACTGCTCTCCCCTGAGGATAAGGACCATCCGAGTGTTACTCAACTTTTGACTTTCCAGTGTCCTATCCAGACCCCAACACACAGGGTTCTCCTTATATGTTTGTGGATAATATAAAGTATCTTCTGGATGCCTATATCACATTTCTTCCAATACTGAAACCATGCAATTGCAATTCTGCTCCAGCCTAGATTTTTGACAGAGATGGGCAACAAAGTTGCCCCTGCTCTGTGCCAATTTCCCTCTACCTAAAGCCACTCACATGTCACTGGGCTGCCCCTTAAGCCTTCACTTTGCTATTTGACTTCTTTTGCTTCCTGCAATCCCCTCTCCAACTGAGGACAGCCATGTACCTCTGATGACGTTTCTAGGAAGACCAGGTGAGCTCACGAATGGCTAGCATGGCCCCTAGATTTACTTTTATCACATTATTAGCAGTGTTTTGTGTCTAACTTGGCAAGAGATTCACCACTCTTAGTTTAGTTTAATTTTCAGCTAAGCCTCAAGGAAGAGAGTACAGTCAGTTCAGTTCAGTTCAGTTCAATTGCTCATTGTGTCTGATTCTTCACGACTCCATGGACTACAGCACGCCAGGCCTCCCTGTCCATCACCAACTCCCAGCAATTACTCAAACTCATGTCTATTGAGTCAGTGATGCCATCCAACCATCTCATCCTCTGTCGTCCCCTTCTCTTCCTGCCCTCAATCTTTCCCAGCATCAGGGTCTTTTCAGATGAGTCCATTTTTCGCATCAGGTGGCCAAAGTATTGGAGTTTCAGCTTCAACATCAGTCCTTCCAATGAACAGTCAAGACTGATCTCCTTTAGGATGGACTGGTTGGATCTCCTTGCAGTCCAAGGGACTCTCAAGTGTCTTCTCCAACACCCAGTTCAAAAGCGTCAATTCTTCAGCCCTCAGCTTTCTTTATAGCCCACCTCTCACATCCAAACATGACTACGGAAAAACCACAGCCTTGACTAGACAGACGTTTGTTGGTAAAGTAATGTCTCTGCTTTTTAATATGCTGTCTAGATTGGTCATAGCTTTTCTTTCAAAGAGCAAGCGTCTTTTAATTTCATGGCTGCATTCACCATTGGCAGTGATTTTGGAGCCTAAGAAAATAAAGTTTTCCACTGTTTCCACTGTTTCCCCATCTATTTGCCATAAAGTGATGGGACCGGATGCCATGATCTTAGTTTTCTGAATGTTGAGCCTTAAGCCAACTTTCTCACTCTCCTCTTTCACTATCATTAAGAGGCACATTAGTTCCTCTTCACTTTCTGCCATAAGGGTGGTGTCATCTGCATATCTGAGGTTATTGATATTTCTCCCAGCAATCTTGATTCCAGCTTGTGCTTCCTCCAGCCCAGCATTTCTCATGATGTCCTCTGCATATAAGTTAAATCAGCAGGGTGACAATATACAGCCTTGATGTACTCCTTTGATGTATTCCTTTCCTGTTTGGAAACAGTCTGTTGTTCCATGTCCAGTTATAACTGTTTCTTCCTGATCTGCATACAGATTTCTCAAGAGGCAGGTTGGGTGTATTCCCATCTCTGTCAGAATTTTCCACAGTTTATTGTGATCCACACAATCAAAGGCTTTGGCATAGTCAATAAAGCAGAAATAGATGTTTTTCTTGAACTCTCTTGCTTTTTCAATGATCCAGCAGATGTTAGCAATATGATCTCTGGTTCCTCTGCCTCTCCTAAAACAAGCTTCAAAATCTGGAAGTTCACAATTTACGTACTGTTGAAGCTTGGCTTGGAGAATTATGAGCATTACTTTACTAGCATGTGAGATGAGTGTAATTGTGCAGTAGTTTGAGCATTCTTTGGCACTGCCTTTTGTAGGGATTGGAATGAAAACTGACCTTTTCCAGTCCTGTGGCCACTGCTGAGTTTTCCAAAATTCCTGGCATATTGAGTGCAGCACTTTCACAGCATCATCTTTTAGGATTTGAAATAACTCAACTAGAATTCCATTACCTCCACTAGCTTTGTTCATAGTGATGCTTCCTAAGGCCAACTGGACTTCACATTCCAGTTTGTCTGGCTCTAGGTGAGTGATCACACCATTATGGTTATCTGGGTCATGAAGATCTTTTTTGTATAGTTCTTCTGTAAATTCTTGCCACCTTTTCTTAATACCTTCTGCTTCCGTTAGGTCCATACCATTTCTGTCCTTTATTGAGCCCATCTTTGCATGAAATGTTCCCTTGGTACCTCTAATTTTCTTGACTAGATCTCTAGTCTTTCCCATTCCGTTTTTTTCCTGTTTCCTTTCACTGGTCACTGAGGAAGTCTTTCTTATCTCTCCTTGCTATTCATTGGAACTCTGCATTCAGATGGGAATATCTTTCCTTTTCTCCTTTGCTTTTCACTTCCCTTCTTTTCACAGCTATTTGTAAGGCCTCCTCAGACAGTCATTTGGCTTTTCTGCATTTCTTTTTCCTGGGGATGGTTTTGATCCCTGTCTCCTGTACAATGCCACGACCCTCCATCCATAGTTCGTCAGGTACTCTATTAGATCTAATCCCTTGAATCTATTTGTCATTTCCATAATCATAAGGGATTTGATTTAGGTCATATCTGAATGGTCTAGTAGTTTTCCCTACTATTTCAATTTAAGTCTGAATTTGGCAATAAGGAGTTCATGATCTGAGCCACAGTCAGCTCCTGGTCTTGTTTTTGCTGGCTGTATAGAGTTTCTCCATCTTTGGCTGCAAAGAATATAATCAATCTGATTTTGGTGTTGACCATCTGGTGATGTCCATGTGTAGAGTCTTGTGTTGTTGGAAGAGGGTGTTTGCTATGACCAGTGCGTTCTCTTGGAAAAACTCTATTAGCCTTTGCCCTGCTTCATTCTATATTCCAAGGCCAAGTTTGCCTGTTACTCAAGGTGTTTCTTGACGTCCAACTTTTGCATTCCAGTCCCCTATAATGAAAAGGACATCTTTTTTGGGTATTAGTTCCAGAACGTCTTATAGGTCTTCATAGAACTGTTCAGCTTCAGCTTTTTCAGCATTACTTGTCGGGGCATACACTTGGATTACTGTGATATTGAATGGTTTGCCTTGGAAATGAACAGAGATCATTCTGTTATCTTTGAGACTGCATCCAAGTACTACATTTTGGACTCTTCTGTTGACTATGATGGCTACTCCATTTCTTCTAAGGAATGTTTGCCCGCAGTAGTAGATATAATGGTCATCTGAGTTAAATTCACCCATTCCAGACATTACAGTAGTCTCTCTGTAGTCTGAGAATTTTCCAAGTCAAATACACACAGACTGATAGATGTTAAGATGTTATGGAGAAGTTCGTATTTCTTATCAGATCCACCACTAGCCTAAAGGGGACAATTAGGGCAGGTCAGAACATATATAATTAGGAGGTCTTGGTCACCACTGCCTGCTCAGAACTTGATCTTCCCTGAGTACTTGAACCCAGGAAAGAAGCATGAAGTGTCTTGTGCTCCTCGGGCTGGTGGCCCTCTCGGAGTGCATAGTCATGCAAGTATGGGGACTGTAAATGGCATCATCTCTCTGTCTGGGATTTCTCTTTTTGTCTTCTTATGCTTCCACCCATCAGGGTTAGAAGAGAAAGTAATCATTCCCTGGCAGTCTTAAATTTCAACTCTCACTTAGTGATGAGAATCTTGTCATGGGCCTCATTCATGGGGCAGGCCTACGGGGTTGCATAACTCTGAGAGGATCAGTCACATCATGACTTATATAAAAATGGTACTCCTTGGAATCGTTCAGTGCATGACCCGGGCAGCTGTAGCTGTGGTGCTATAGCAAAGCATTTCTCCTGCATTTGCTTCTAGGTCTTCTTTCTGCTCTCTCTCCTCTTCTGTGTGTATGTGGCAGTGTCTTCATCTCTGTAGGCTCCAAATGGTCATCTGGTTTACCCACGATTACACAGCAGAACCTGTATGCAGACCTAGGTCTTCAACATGTCTTTGCATGGCATTCTGATAAAAGGTGACATTCATCAAAATGCTTGGGAAATACACAGTGCCGTTACGACGCCAGACACAACAGTCCTACCTGGTTCCTGCCATTTCTTTGTTTCCTTTTCCCTAATGCTTGGTGAGAGAATCCCTATAACGAAGATGAAGGCCATGCTAAAAAGCCTCACGGAAAACATCTTGCTGAGAAGTTTCCCAGAGCAACAATCTTATACCCTGTACCAGAAGTCTACTCTTAACCAGAATTTCTCATCTCATGCCCTGAAACTTCATCGACGTAGTGCATTGGGAGATGGCGCTCCACAGCGCTCCTTGGTGCTCTGGTCTAGAATTGAGGCTCATCTGGAGGTGCCAGGTGGGATGTTGGGGCTGGGGCTCCTGCAGGAGGCAGAAACAGTGGGGAACAGGGACCCCATTCCCAAAGGAGAAGGCACTTAAATCCTCAACTTTTGGTCTGTGTTAACTGGGCCCAATTATGACCAACAAGCAGGTAAACATCCATTTATGTACCAAGGATGTGGCATTAGTTTGAGGAAGAGCTTCTCAAACAAAGGGACCTCTGAGCAGAGGTTGTGAGGAGGAGCAGTTGCAAAGTGATTTCAGGCCCTGGGATGCCCAGAGGGAGGCAGGACAATGGGAATCAAGGGTGGCCAGGTGGCCAAGTCTGCCCTAGCCTCTGCCCCTGGCCCCTATAGATGGCCTACGTTGGCAGCATCACCATTGGAACACCACCTCAAGCGTTCCGGGTCATCATTGACACCAGCTCATCTGACTTGTGGGTGGCCTCTGTCTACTGCCAAGGTCCCTCCTGCTGTGAATGCCTGCCCCCCCATCCATCTTGTCCTCCCCCTGCCTTCTCCATCCTTGGCATCTGACAGATATGGACTTCTTAAATTGGCAGTTGCATACCTGACATATGACCCCAAGATGTCCACCGCCTTCCAGTGCAAATGGAGGAAATTCGACCTCTACTTTGGCTTTGGAAAGATAACAGGAGTTCTTGCCAGTGAAACTGTTCAGGTACTCGGGGAACCAGGAGCTGAGTCCAGGGTGGCCCTGTGAGCAACCACTGCCATCAAAACAGATGCAGGACCAACTGGGAGGAACTGTCTTTCTGAAAGTCCCCTCGTGGCTGGCCATCTGCTCAGCAGGGCCCTATCCCTGGGGATACAGCTCCGCTGCTGACACACAAACTCCCGAAACAATGAACCCCAGAGAGGAGCTTGGGATGTGGACTTGCATCTCCATTACCCTAGGTTCATTTTGTTGGAGCAGGAAGAAGGGAGAGCAAAACACCTACTATTATATTCACAAGCTCTATAGGGCATATTCACGATAATAACTTGTTTCATCCTGCAACATCCCCAGGCAGGAGGTACTATTGTTGCTCAGGATAAAGACGAGGGACATGAGGTGCACAGAGCGAGGGCCTTGCCAAGGTCACATATTTTTTAAGTGATGCTTCACTGACCTTCAGGACTCAAGTAGGTGTGGGTTAGGGAGAGGATAAAACTGATCTGTGGCCCCTGGGGCAGCAGAGGGCTTCAAGTATCCAGGCAGGGAAATCAGGGGTCACGATGTAAGGCCTGATAAAAGGGTTCTCACTCTAGGGGGCGTTTGAGATTAATAAAAACTATGGCCTGCCCCTCACACACACACAGTGCCTGAGTATGCGCTCCCTGTGTTTTTCTGTCTCGGTCTCTCTCTCTCTCTCACACACACACACCTACACACACAGGCACTCACACACAAGTGTGCACATCCCCAAAAGTCTGCTTTCCAGGCAGAATTTTCATTAGAACCCAGCCAGTGACATTCCATAATGGCTTCTAGCTTCCTGGGCACATGTAGAATCCACAATGTATTACAATGAATTCAGTTCATGTTTGTCATCAGATCATGAAAGTGAAAGTGTTAGTCGCTCAGTCTTGAGACCCCATGGACTTATCTCAGGACAAGCTTGGACCCAATGGACAGGCTTCTCTGTCCATGGAATTCTCCAGGCAAAATGCTGGAGTGGGTTGTCATTTCCTTCTCCAGGGGAACTTCCTAATCCAGGGAATGAACCTGGGTCTCCTGCATTAACAGGCAGATTCTTTACTGTCTGAGCCATAAGGGAAGCCTGGCAGATCATAGTGATGCCAAAGACAAGACTAGTCTGCTCTCTGTTCATTGTATCCTTAGAGGGGGACCATTCAGTCCTGTCCTGAGTCTGGCTGCCCCACCTGTACAGAAGACATGAAACCAATTTGACTCATTCAGACGGTGTTCGCAGGAGGAGCAGGTGTTGTAAAATCCACAGCCCCACACAAATGGAAGCCCAATTCCTATGCCAGGTTGTCCTACCCATCTGAGGTCAGCTGAGGCCTCAGTTCTTCTCTGCAGTGCTAATGGCATTTACACCACAGCCTAGCCTCACTTTCCAACCCTTTATGTGGAAACACTCTCCTGTCTCATAGATTGGGACAGCTGTTGCCCAGAACCAGACAGCTGGCCTGAGCAAGAATAAGATCAGTGGGTTCCTGGAAAATTCACCTTATGATGGCGTCCTGGGCTTGGCCTTCCCCGGCCTCGCCAGGCGTGAAGCCACCCATCTCTTTGACAACCTGAAGAGACAAGGAATCATTTCTGAACCTATCTTTGCCTTGTTCATGAACAGGTAAGTCTTAGCTGGACAACCCCTTCTTCCAAACGAGCTCTAAGATGCTTTCAGTTGCATAAAAAAGCATAGGCCACCTCATCCAGAAGATTCTTGAGTGATCGTCTAGCCTAGGAGAACTATGGCCCCAGGATCATGACTGGCCCCGCCACTGGGTTTTTGTCAATCAAAAATGGTTGTGTTTCATTGGAACACAACCATTCTCACGGATTCAAGGGTGCAGTTTGGTCCAGCAGGATGGAGGTAGGAGGGAGAGAAATGGTACAGGATACGGCTGGAGGAAAAGACAACAGGATTTGCTGATGAATTTGATGCAGAAGTAGAGGGGATGGTGGGAATGTTTCCTTCCTCACTAACATTTCACTGGGAACCCAGGACAAGCTACAGAATTTGCAGGAGCCAGAGCAAAATGAAAATGTGGAACCCCTTGTTCGAAACATATTAGGAATTTCAAGACAGGGAGAGTGGAGGTGGGCAGCCTGCTCAGCTTGAAGTCCCATGGACAGCACAGGTCACAGGCAAGAGAAGCCAACCCTGGGTGAGCCTGAACCTATATTCTTCGCACCCTCAGACATCAGCTTTCCTGAAAAATGACAGGCTAGGCAAGGAGGAAGCCCGACCCCTCCAGCATAGAGTCCTTTGAGGATATATCTGAGCATTCAGGTGGCTGGAAAGGTCCAGGCCCTCTTCAGAAGGATGGGTGGTCAGAGCCAGGCCTGGTTGGAGTCAGGCTGCCCAGCTTCGAACCACTTCTGTGACACTCATTAGATGGGGACTGACCTTGGTCAGGTACTCAAGCTCTCCAAGAATCCGTTTACACGTGTGTAAAATGGAGACCATAGTAGCGCCTCTGATGGGTGAAGAAGCGCAGTCCTCAGACAGAGCCTGGTGTTACTCCTCCAACGAGCCCATTCTTCCTTCTCTCTTCAGCAAGCCGCTGAAGAGCAGCTTGCTGATGCTTGGTGGGGTGGACCACGCCTATCACAAGGGAGATCTCAAGTGGGTACCGGTGACCCAAGCCCACTTATGACAGACAGCCATGGACCTGTAAGCCTCCCTTTCCGAGGGCCACCCCAAATGATGCTCGCACACATGCACACGGACACTTACAGACACACACGAATGCACTCACAGTCACACACAGACGTATGCTCCACAGGCATGCACACATAAAAACACACAGAGACACGTATAAACACAGACATAGGCAAACAAACACACAGACACACAAATGCACACAAACACACACGCAGGAACACACACCACCCATGGGTTCATAATTGCCCCAGGGCTGATGATCAGGCCTCTCACCAGCATCCTGAAAGGGTCCAGAGAGGCCTGGGCAGCTGGGGGAGGGCTGCGCTCCTGGGCTGTCAGATGGGGAAGCCTGGTTAGAGGATCCTATAGTGTAGTGAAAAGAGGATCAGGGGGAATTTCACCAACCTGAACAGGATTGTGTTAAGATGACCTACTGACCAGGGCTACCCAGGACCTAGAGTGTTCTCAGTACACAGAATTGCAGGTTGAAAAACTGAGAAAGTCCTGAAAAACTGGGAAAACTGGTCTCCTCAGAGAGAAGTTACACAACAGTGGAGAGAGTTTGGCTGCAGTCCTGAGACCTGAGAGCAACCCATAAAAAGAGACACCCCACCTACCCAGTGCTACTTACCGCCCAAACCAGGCACACGGCAGGGCAGGGACTGTGACTGAGTCAGGAGCTGGGATCCAGGAGTGGCCTGAGAACAAGGGGCAGTAATCGATGGGATTCTCTGTGATATCCTCAGGCCAAAGCTTATCTACTTTGGAGGCCCCTGGGTCTGCTCATGCTCCCCTGGCAGGGGCCTCAGGGTCTGAGCCTGCTGAGAGGGAAGTGATGGGAGACCAACTCTCCCAGGGCAGCCTGTGTCTCCCCCACCACCACGCTGACTGACCATCTGCTGTCCTAGAGACCTCCATCTTCACTGTACGGGCCGACTCATCATTGGTGAGACACCAGATACAGGTCTCCGGGTGTTCCTCATTCATTCATTCAACAAACACACAGTGTGCATCGCCTGTGTGCTGGGCACTTGAGAGAGGCACTGAGGATCCAACTTGCCCTCACATCTAGTGAGGCAGACGTACATGAAACGACTCATACACATGGTGAATTACCACCTTGGTACATTCTAGACACAAGGAAGAGTCTACAGAGACTGAGAAAGACAGGAGCCTGATCCAGTCTGGGGGGGAAGACTTTCTTGACAAAGCAGCAATTAACCTAGAAGAGGAGGGAATATTAGCTAGACCAAGGGGATGGGGTCTTCTAGGAAGGGCACCAGCACAAACTCACTCCCTGAGACACAAAAGAGCCTGTTGCCTAAAAGAACTGAAAGAAAGTTACAAAGATGATGTGACCAGAGGAAAGGAAAACTGAGTCAGGGTAAGAGCAGAAGGGCTTTTCAGGAGACAGCCAGCCAGGGGGCAGTCATTGAGACTTCAGAGTGACCCTGGTGCCTGCTTTGTCCCTCTGTCTCTCAGCATCCCCATAAACATATCGGTGGTTGCTTGTTCTCACGGATGTCAGGCTATTGTGGACAGCGTGAGCTCAATGCTGGTTGGCCCAACTCTTGTTGTCAACAACATCTTCAAATGCATCAACCCCAAACCCAAGGAGCAAAACCAGGTGAAGGGTCATACCACAGGGTCATTCTTGTGCTCCCTACACACCAAGGATCCCCTGGGCCAACCTCTCTCCTGCTTTCTTTTACAGCAATTGATTTCATGTGACAGTGCCAAGACCCTGCCTCCTGTTATCTTCACTCTCAATGGCATGGACTTCCCAGTGTCCCCTAAATACTACATCCAGAAGGTGAGGGGACAACTTTGGGGGCTAGTTCCCAAATCTGGGATTTGCAGGAACTCTTGGGCTGCTATTGGAAGGAGGGCGCCCTCTACAGGCCAAGCCACACCATGGCAGATGCTGCTGAGCCTCTGTGGCTGGGCCAGTGCCTCCCACAAAACCATCCACTTGAGAGTAGAGGACATCTGGGACATCCTTCCTCCTGCAATAAATGTGGAGACACCACCCCGTGTAGACACTCCCCCGAGTCACAAGGAGAAGGGAACCTAAGGGCCTCTGTCCTCACAGAGCTTCAATTCAACCAGAGCCCTCAGATGCAGAGACATGGAAAGTCAGCTCTAGCAATCCCTGAAAGAGAACAAGTGACAAGAAGGATGTCTGGGGACAGTCCTATTGTGCTGTCCCACCACAGGGGTTAACAGTCTCCCCTTCCCAACTCAAAAGTCTCCAGGTTGAGATCATAAATTACATGCTTACCCTAGAACTTCGCTGCAACTTCACACTCTGTGAGTTGGGGTACCAACCCCTCTGTGGGGAGGTTGGACGCTAAGGTGAATAAAGGGTGCACAGTGATTGCACAGTCCCAGCACAGGGTGGAGGCTTCATGTCAGCTCCCTGTGGGAGTTCAGAGCAGGCTGATGGGCTCAAAGGAGGCTTTGAGGAAGAGAGGGAATTGCAGTAATTCTGAACACCCCAGCCTCATGGAGGAACGAGGGAGCCTGCTTGGGTTGAGGTAATCTGTATTGGATTCCTTACAAATGGCAGCCCCGGGGGATATGCAAAGGGGCCCGGGGCAGATGAAGGGTGATGTGGGCTACAGACTGGAGGAGCTTCAGGATGAGTCACCCAAACCAGCCTGGAATGCCAAATAATGTGAGTGTGAGACAGAGAGGTTTCCTAGACAGCCTGAGCGAGTATAAAAAACGCACTGTGACAATGCTATTTACAATGGGTAACCAACAACAACCTACTTTGTAGCACAGGGAGCTCTGCTCTGTGTTATATGGCAGCCTGGATGGGAGGGGAGTTTGGGGGAGAATGGATACATGTATATGTATGGCTGAGTCCCATTGCTGTCCACCTGAAACTATCACAGTGCTGTTAATTGGCTATCCTCCATTAAAAAGTTAAACATTTTTTTAGAAAAAATAATGAGTTGTGGCCAATGGAGACATAAACAGGCATTCTTAGCAGAGAAAAAATAAAAGAGAGAGCAGGAGTCAGAAGGAAAGAAAGAGCAGTATGTGAGGGGAACTATGGGCCATTCTTGTTCTTTGTTTAAAAAATACATTGAAGCAGAAAGGATTAACAATGTTGTGTTCATTTCTGCTCTACACCTAAGCCACTCAGTTTTATATATATTCACATATATACATGCTGCTGCTGCTTAGTTGCTTCAGCTTGTCCAACTCTGTGAGACCCCATGGACTGTAACCCACCAGGCTCCTCCGTCCAGGGGATTCTCCAGGCAAGAATACTGGAGTGGGTTGCCATGTCCTCCTCCAGGTCATCTTCCCAACCCAGGGATCGGTCTCCTGCATTGCAGGCAGAATCTTTACCACTGAGCCACCAGGGAAGCCCACAAATATATACCAATTCTTTTTCATATTCTTTCCCATTACAGTTTATCATGGGATACTGAATACAGTTACCTGTGCTATACAGTAGGATTTTGTTGTTTAAATATCAAATATTAGTTAGCATCTGATAATCCCAAACTCCCAGTCCTCTCCTCCCAACACCTCTCTGTCATGGCAACCATATGTTTTGGCCCTTCTTGTTCCTGTACCCTCACTTCTGCAGCTGCTGTGAGAGCCACTTGATTCTTCCCAAAGAAGGGGGAAAATGGAAAAGCTCTCTGCTCTGGATATTGATGGGGTGGCAGGTAAGTGCTCACACTGGTGTGTATTTCTGTCTCCCTCAGATTTTTCAGGACATCTGCTTTATCAGCATTCAAGGGGACACAGAAGACATGAGCCCCTCAGAGACCTGGGTCCTGGGTGACATCTTCCTGAGAGCATGTTTCACAGTTTTCAATCAGGGAAACTATAGGATGGGCCTGGCTCGCTCAGTGTAAATGCTGGGCTGCTTCAGGAATCACTCAGGCTGACTCCAAAGACACACTCACACGTAGGGCACTCCTGCCCAGGGATGCTGAGGCACTGGGATTTGGGGCTCTGCAAGCCCTGTCCTCAGGAAAGAATAAAGGATTTCATCTCAATAGAGCTCATATGAATGACTGCCTCTCTTTGGGTCAGGAAGGTGCATCACAACCGGGCAGGATCTAGAATCAAGTCTGAACCACAAATGAGAGGAGCCCAACTCCAGCTGGCTTCAAGAAAGGGGAGACTTATTGGAAGGATACAGGGATCTGGAATACAGGAACAAGAACAGATCCAAAGATCTCAGTGACTGGACCCAAGAAATCAGAAGCCATCAGTTCAGTATTTACCTCACCCTTTCCCTTCCCTCTTCTTTGATTGTCTCAGCCTGACAGCTTTCTTCCCTCAGGTTTCTATACCTAGTGAGAGAGTTTCAAGCTGCCTGCCTCACGCCTTTCTCCCTCTGAGGCAACTAACCAGTAAGGAAAGAAACTCAGAAGACATCAGAGCTCAAGGGAGGGCTCTGAGTGGCCCATCTCAGATCATGTGTCTAGTCCTGGACCAAGCATCCTGGCAGGGGCATTGGGTCCTATAATTCACTTCATTCGTCACCTGGCCCTGCCCTCACAGCTTGTGATTGACCGGTTCCCCATTAACAGACCCTGAGAAAGAATTGTTTTCTTCTTTTCTTATCCTTTCCTTCTTTCTTTCTTCCTTCTCTCCCTCTTTAATTCCTTTCTTTCTTTTGTCTCCTCTGAGCATTCACCTCCACAGAGCTCACAAACCGAGATGTGAGAAAATTTCAGATTCCTCCAGAGACCACATCAGTCAAGAGAAGGACAAACTCAAGATGTCTGGTTGGAACTCAGATCAATAGAACTCAGCTTCGTGCTCCCTTCAGCCACTGACCACGTGGCTCAGTGGTCAAGAATCCACCTGCCGATGCAGGAGACATGGGTTCGATCCCTGATCCGGTAAAAACCCACATGCCGAGGATCAGTTAAGCCCATGCACCACAACTATTGAGCCTGTGCTCTATAGTCCAGAAACCACACTACTGAGCTCACGGGCAGTCACTACTGAAGCCCACATGCCCTAGAGCCCAAGCTCCACAAGAAGAGAAGCCACTGCAATGAGAAGTCAGCAAATACATTAGACTGGAAATAAGACAATGGGGTAAAAACCCCAGCATGGTCACTTACTGTGCAGCACCCTACCTAACTAGGACTCACTTCTAGGATTCACTTCATCTGCGAAATAGGCTCATCACGAGCTTGAAGTGTACCCAGAATCTCATATGTTTACAAAGCCCCAGAACATTGCCAACAGCACATGGCAGCAGGGCAAAAAGAACAAAAGCTACTGTTACCTAAGGGAGGGAAAAAAAACCAAACTAAAACAGAAGCTGCCCAGATGAAATCTACCAAGAAAATTTTCTGCATAATGGAAAATACAAAGGCACCAAGCCAGATTTCTGAGATAACCTAGGGGGAAAAAAGCTTTTCTGGGCATATGACTGTAACGAGTTCTCATTTCAGGGTCCAGTCTTTCTCCCCAAGTCCTAACTCCCAGGCCTGTGCAGGGTCGCAGCTTTGGACAACAGACAAAGAAAGTCTTCTTTCCCAAGTCCCTCTGTCACCACCACCAGCAGCTCTAGGGCTGACAGTAACAGACCTCACAGGTCTAGCATCTTAGGTGCACCAGTAGGAAATGCGACTCCTGGGTAAGAAGCAAGCAGCTGATGAAGAAGGTGGAAAAGCCCCCAGCCAGCAACAGTGTTACTGGGATACTGCTGGAGTGAAAGGAAGTGAGTCTGTGAAGTTTCCAGAGTTAAGAGTGGACATTCTCAGGGTGAGTGAACCCAGACATTGGGCAGCTGAGAAAGCAGTGACTTCTCTTAGGGGCAGAAACACTGAGGTGTAGAGTCAACTCTGTCAGTGACACACAAACAAACACACACTGTTACTCTTGGAATCCAGGAGGAACTAGGCACACCTTGGAGATATACAAACACCAATGACCTTTGTACCCAGCAAGCTCAGAACTAGGGATTCAGTGATGCTGGGAAAAGGATAGGGGCCAGCAGCAGACCCAAGGCTGAAAAGCCACATCCTCACCGCCCAGTGGGGAGTGGGGGTGGGGGTGGGGGATGGGCAGCGCACAGCTCAAAGGGTTACTAATCAGAGCATCCCTCAGACCTCACTCTGCCAATGGATCCCCCTGGCAAGTCAGACCCCACTCATACCTTTCTCTCCCCACCTGTACGATGGGCAAATTGGCTCTTGGCTCATCAGAAGTGTGGCAAGCAAGATGCTCAAGTACAGGGAGGAGGGTGAAAGGTGGTGATGGAGTGGCATGGGACTGGAGGCCTGACTGGCCGAGGGAGCTTGAGCATTGCCTTCTACTGGTCCAACTGCGAAGAGCATGGGCAGCGGTCCTTTAGCGGGTCACATGCCCTTTGTGCCCGACTCCAGCCTCCGCCAAGTGAGGCCCGCCAGGAGTGTCTGCCGGCGCTGCCCCCAACCCCGTCCGCGCCCTTCCCCAGGTCCAGCTCACCTACCCCTGGCCACCACAGCCATGGCTACCGCTGGTTAAGTAGCAGCCCAAGCCCAAGCTTGGGGACCACAAACAGCCCCTTCACCAGAGGTGACCTCCCTCTGGTGTTCAGGCACTGAGAGCTGGGGCTTACGTCACTATTCTGAGGCGGATGAAAGTGTTCCTCCTATGTTATTTCCTCCGATTTCCCACTTCTGGCTCTTCTCTGCCTCCCCACCCACTATGACCCTCGTCCCCTGTCACTTGCACCTATGTCCCTAACGCCAGGCCTCCATTTCCCCAGTTTTCCTATTCAGAGGGTCCTGACACACTCAAAAAGTGAAAGTGAGAGAAACAGAAGGTAGCTCCTTACTCTCCTCTTGTTCTTTCACTCCCCGTACATTCCCTGAAGACCTGTGCTGTTAAGACCTGTGGATGCAAAAGTGAACATACCACCCCCAGGTTCAAGGAAGTCACCTTCTTGGGATTTCAGAGGAAACAAGAGATCTCCCTATTCTAGCCATTTCAGTCTTTCAGATGACTTTGATCGGGAACAAAAATTATTAACGAAGGAATAGGCATCCTGTTGCTGTGCTATGCTAAGTCACTCAGTCATGTCTGACTCTGTGATCCCAAGGACTGTAGCCCACCTGGCTCCTCTCTCCATGAGTATTCTCCAGGCAAAAATATAAGAGTGGGTTGCCATGCCCCCTTCCAGGGGATCTTCCCAAACCTGGGATCAAACCCAGGTCTCCCATGTTGCAAGCACATTCTTTACCATCTGAGCTACCAGGGAAGCCCAAGAATACTGGAGTGGGTAGCCTATGCCTTCTCCAAGGGATCTTCCCAAACCAGGAATCAAACTGGGGTCTCCTGCATTGCAGGTTGATTCTTTACCAGCTGAGCTACCAGGGAAGCCCCATCCTGTTTTCACCCACTTCTAGAAACGGTTTGTTTAGCTCCTCAGTACTGGATCTTGTTACATTGGTGGACTGGATGGAGAAGTGATGTGAACAGAAGTTAGGAAGGCGAGCAGGTAGGTCAGAATGTGAGGTAACAAAGACGTGATATTTAAGAAGCTGAGTTATTGAGAAAGACTTGGGACCTGAGTTGGAAAGGCACTTTTCAAAAGAGGTTAGACCATGTGGTATGCATAATCCCCAGTTCAGTCTTCAGATCTCTATGAAGACTTTGTCTTTTTTTTTTTTTGGAACACAAGTCAGATCCCTCTAGCTGTTTCTCAGTCCTGGTCCTTCCTCCTAGGTCTCACACTATGCCCAGCAATTCAGTGAGCTTGGTGGACAATGGTTTTGTTCTCTGAGCCTTCAACTAACCCAGTGTCTAAGGGCCCTTGTATTAGATTTTACAAAGACAAGTCAAAGGTGCCACTAGAAGCTGAGGTACAATAAAACCAGGGAAAATGTAACATCAGATTATATTGAGGTGTTCTGTACCTGCTCTGTCCTCTCCAGCATCATTTAGAGAATCCTGCAAGTCTAAAGAGCCCCACGGGTCTCTAGAGGTGACCTTTTTTTAATTTAATTTTTATGTTAGAGTATAGTTGATTGTGAGGCTTCCCAGGTGGCTCAGTGGTAAAGAATCCACCTGAAATGCAGAGGACCAAAGTTCGATCCCTAGGTTGGGAAGATCCCCTAGAGCAGGTAATGGCAACCCACTCCAGTATTTTTTCCTGGAGAATTCCATGGACAGAGGAGCTTGGTGGGCCACAGTCCACTGGGTCACAAAGAGTCAGACACAACCCAGCAGCTAACTATACTATACTATAGTTGATTGTGTTAGTTTTACCTGCACTGGAAAGTGATTCCATTATACATATACATGTATCCATTATTTTTTAGATTCTTTTTCCATACAGAATGCTGAGGAGAGTTTCCTGTGCTATACAGTAGGTCCTAGTTGATTATTTATTTTATATATAGTTGGGTGTGTATGTTAGTTCTAAACTCTCAATTTATCCCTCTCCCACCTTTTAACTTTGGTAACTATAGATTGTTTTCAAAGACTGTGAATCTATTTCTGTTTTTAAGAAACCATTTCTGATGAACTGAGATGAGTTCTCGGTTTTCAAGAAACCATTTCTTGAAAACAAGAAACCGTTTCTGATGAGCCAGCTGGACAGCATGTGTGCTAAGTCGCTTCAGTCATGTCCAACTCTTTGCAACCCTATGGACTGTAGCCCTCCAATTTCCTCTGTTCATAGGTTCTTCAGGCAAGAATACTGGAATGATTTGAGATGCCCTCCTCCAGTGCAGGAGTACATTTCACCCCAATGGAGATCCTTTCATCCTAGCATTGAATCCTCTCTGTGCAACACACATGCACGCTTTTTAAGAACAAGATGTAGGGACTGGTGTGATTATTGATAAACTGCTCGACCAAGACAGGCCAGGCTCAGTTTTTAGCTAGAGTCCTCCTGATATCACATTGCAGTCCCTCACACTGTCTTCCCCATTGACCATGGCATCTGCTGTGATAAGACTCCAGGAGATCAAACAAAGTTCCCCAAGCCTTCTCAGAAATAACAAACCGCCTTCCCTCCAGGCAGTAGTCGCAAGATGGCCCCCAAAGAAGCTGGAAATCAGACCATCTCCCCTCACCCCACTCAGGCTCGGGGTCCCACAAAGCAGCACCTTCATTCCACAGCTGGACAGCCTCATACAGTGATCACACAGTTCATGAGAGGCTGACTTATGACTCCAACTTGCCCGAATTCCAGTCGCTGTTTTGTCACTAAACTCCCTGGGTCTAGAGCAACCTTGATCAAGTCCTGCCTGCTCTCTTGGCCTTGATTCTTCATCTGCAAAAGCAGAGATGAGACCAGATGGTCCCCCAAATCATGACATGACCCTGAAGCAGCTCCCAAGGCCCAAACAAGCTCCTCACATACAGTAAGTAGAACAGGTATGAATTCGAGTCCAAACTACCTGAGTAACTAGGCCAACTGAACAATGTCCCTTGCTATCTGCTACTACAAGGATGGAGCCACTGACCTCACTGACTTTCAACACACCCTGCCAGGAGGTCAAAGTGAATGTCAGGAATGAGGCCCTCTGTGCTCTGGGAAAACTGGGAGAACAAGACTTCAAAGAAATATTTTCAAAGAAAATTTCACAAGCCCATTTTCTTGCATCTTCTTATACCTAGAAAAGCACTAAAATCACTAAGCGATATCTGCTCCTCATGACTAGCGGCAAGCCTCTGCCGAATGATGTGTATACTGACCTCCACCACGCACACACTTCTTCAGTGAAGTTCTTCAGAGCTATTTGAGAGGCTGCGTCACCAGCTATAGTCCTCACTTTGTCTGAAACAAAACTTAACCCACAACCCTCACATTGTGCTTTTTTTTATTTGACAACGTCAGACAAAACTCATATAAGCACTTACCAGGATTCAAAGCACCCTATGCATATTAACTCAATCAGTTCTGTTATTATGCACAATTTAAACATGAGAAACCTGGGGCACAGACTTGTCCAAGAACACACAGCTAGTAGACGGCCAAGCTGGGATTTGAACCCAAGACATCTGGCTCCAGCATTGTGTTCTGAAGAGCTACGCTCTGCTCACTCTCATTGTTTAAGGATGTCATATGCCTTTATCCAATGGAGAGGCCTAAATTTGGGCTCTAGAGGGCATGCCCTCACCGTGGGCCGGGGGTGGGGCTGCTCAGCTGGGTCCTCTGCAGGCACCACGGAGAGGGCAGAACGCTCCGGGGTCTGGGGCAGGCGTCCTCCTCACGCTCTAGATCACAGTGCAGGCGCAGCGTCTCTGCAAACGACCTGCTGCCGCCATCTTGAACTGAGCGCTGTGCCTGGCCCTCGGCAGTCGTTTGGTTGTGTCAGTTGCAGTCTGTGGACTTGGGAACTCTGGTCTGAAGGGCTGGATGTGAGGCCTCTGTGTATGGCCCCCTATGAACAAGTGAAATGAATCACAAAAAAAGAAAAAGTCCAGGATTTACAAATTGCAGCCCAGAGTCCCAGTCAGTTAGAGTGATGACAGAGCTTCATACTAAACACAGGCAGAGAAATTCTACAGCTTCACAATGAGGACCTGCTTTTGCTTTTCTATGAAATCTCATATGATCACTTCCAGGGGAGAATAACAGTGCTAACGGAAGTTAACCACTTAAGCAGGAGTGAAGAGAATAGGCAGTATTCAGACGCTATAGAATAGGAAGATTTGTAGGAGAGGGACTGGCAGAGCAGGGCAGGGAGAAATAATAGCAATCCGTTTAGAACATTTGGTTTCGAGAAGACTGGTACTTGGGACAGATCCCCGGGAGGAGGGAAAGGTCACCTGCTCCAGTATTCTGGCCTGGAGAAGTCCATGGGCTGTATAGTCCAAGGGTACCATGCAAGATGGTGGAGTAGAAGGATGTGCGCTCATCTTCTCCTGTGGGAACTCCAAAACTACAACTCACTGCTGAACAACTGTCAACTGGAGAATGTTGGCTCCCACCAAAAAAAGATACCCCATGTCCAAGGGTGAAGGAGAACCCCCAGCAAGATGGTAGGAGGGGTGAAATCACATTTGGAATCAAACCCCATACCCGCCAGAGATGCTCAGAAGGCTCAAACAAACCTTGTGCACACCAGGACCCAGAGACCCCACAGAGACTGAGCCAGAACTGTGTTTGAGTGTCTCCTGTGACGTTTCAGCTCAGCAGTAGACTGCTGCAGGGACAGGGGCTCTGGATGCAGCAGACCTGGGAATGGCATAAGCCCACTTGGAGGAGGTCGCCATTAACCCCACCATGGAGCCTCCAGAGCTTACACAGGACTGAGGAAACAGACTCTTGAGGGCACAAACAGAATCTTGTGCACACCAGGCCACAGGAGAAAGGAGCGGTGACCCCACAAGAGACTGACCCAGACTTTCCTGTGAGTGTCCAGGAGTCTCTGGCAGAGGCGTGGGTCAATGGTGGCCTGCTGCAGGGTTGGGGCACTGAGTGTAGCAGTGTCTGTATGGGGCCTTCTGAAGAAGGTCACCATTATTTGCATTACCTCCACCATAGTTTGGCCTCAGGTCAAACAACAGGGAGGGAATACAGCCCCACTCATCAACAGAAAATTGAATTAAAGTTTTACTGAGCGTGGCCCTGCCCATCAGAACAAGACCCAGTTTCCCCCTCAGTCAGTCTCTCCTGTCAGGAAGATTCCATAAGCCTCTTATCCTTCTCCATCAGAGGGCAGACAGACTGAAAACAACAATCACAGAAAACTAACCAATCTGATCACGTGGACCACAGCCTTGTCTAACTCAATGAAACTACGAGCCATGCCACGTAGGGCCACCCAAGGCAGATGGGTCATGGTGGAGAGTTCTGACAAAATGTGGTCCACTGGAGAAGGGAGTGGCAAACCACTTCAGTATTCTTAGCTTGAGAACCCCATAAACAGTATGAAAAAGTGAAAAGATAGGACACTGAAAGATGAACTCCTGAGGTCAGTAGGTGCCCAATATGCTGCTGGAGATCAGTACAGAAATAACTCCAGAAAGAATGAAGAGACAGAGCCAAAGCAAAAGCAACACCCAGTTGTGGATGTGACTGGTGATAGAAGCACAGTCTGATGCTGTAAAGAGCAATATTGCATAGGAACCTGAAATGTTAGGTCCATGAATCAAGGCAAATTGGAAGGGGTCAAACAGCAGATGTCAAGAGTGAACATTGACATTTTAGGAATCAGTGAACTAAAATGGACTGGGATGGGTGAATTTAACTCAGATGACCATTATATCTACTACTGCGGGCAAGAATCCCTTAGAAGAAATAGAGTAGGCATCATGGTCAACAAAAGAGTCCGAAATGCCGTACTTGGATGCAATCTCAAAAATGACAGAATGATCTCTGTTCGTTTCCAAGGCAAACTATTCAATATCACAGGAATCCAAGTCTATGCCCCAACAAGTAATGCTGAAAAAGCTGAAGTTGAACGTTTCTATGAAGACCTACAAGACCTTCTGGAACTAACACCCAAAAAAAATGTTCTTTTCATTATAGGGGACCGGAATGCAAAAGTTGGAAATCAAGAAACACCTGGAGTAGCAGGCAAACTTGGCCTTGGAATATAGAATGAAGCAGGGCAAAGGCTAATAGAGTTTTTCCAAGAGAACGCACTGGTCATAGCAAACACCCTCTTCCAACAACACAAAACTCTACACATGGATATCACCAGATGGTCAATACGAAAATCAGATTGATTATATTCGTTTCAGCCAAAGATGGAGAAACTCTACACAGTCAACAAAAACAAGACCAGGAGCTGACTGTGGCTCAGATCATGAACTCCTTATTGCCAAATTCAGACTTAAATTGAAGAAAGTAGGAAAACCACTAGACCATTCAGGTATGACCTAAATCAAATCCCTTACAATTATACAGTGGAACTGAGAAATAGATTCAAAGGATTAGATCTGATAGAGTGCTTGATGAACTATAGGCAGGGGTTCATGACATAGTACAGAGACATGGATCAAGACCATCCACAAGAAAAAGAAATGCAAAAAAGCAAAATGGCTATCTGAGAAGGCCTTACAAATAGCTGTGAAAAGAAGATAAGCAAAACGCAAAGGAGAAAAGGAAATATATACCCATTTGAATGCAGAGTTCCAAAGAACAGCAAGGAGAGATAAGAAAGTCTTCCTCGATAATCAGTGCAAAGAAATAGAGGAAAACAATAGAATAGGGAAAACTAGAGATTTCTTTAAGAAAATTAGAGATACCAAGGGAACATTTCATGCACTCATGAAATGGGCTCAGTAAAGGATAGAAATGATATGGACCTAACAGAAGTAGAAGATATTAAGAAGAAGTGGCAAGAATACACAGAAGAACTATACAAAAAAGATCTTCATGACCCACATAACCACAATGGTATGATCACTCACCTAGAGCCAGACATCCTGGAAGGTGAAGTCAAGTGGGCCTTAGGAAGCATCACTACAAACAAAGCTAGTGGAGGTGATGAAATTCCAGTTGAGTTATTTCAAATCCTAAAAGATGATACTGTGAAAGTGCTGCACTCAATATGCCAGCAAATTTGGAAAACTCAGCAGTGGCCACAAGACTGGAAAAGGTCAGTTTGCATTCCAATCCCAAAGAAAGACATTACCAAACCATCTTACCTGCCTCCTGAGAAATCTGTATGCAGGTCAAGAAGCAACAGTTAAAAGTGGACATGGAACAACAGACTGGTTCCAAATAGGGAAAGGAGTATGTCAAGGCTGTACACTGTCACTCAGCTTATTTAACTTATATGCAGAGTACATCATGAGGAACACTGGGCTGGATAAAGCACAAGCTGGAATCAAGGTTGCCAGGAAAAAATATCAATAACCTCAGATATGCAGATGACATCACCTTTATGGCAGAAAGTGAAGAAAAACTAAGAGCCTCTTGATGAAAGTGAAAGAGGAGAGAGAAAAAGTTGGCTTAAAACTCAGCATTCAGAAAACTAAGATCATGGCATCTGGTCCCAACACTTCATGGCAAATAGATGGGGAAACAATGGAAACAGTGAGAGACTTTATTTTCTTAGGCTCCAAAATCACTGCAGATGACTGCAGCCATGAAATTAAAAGACATTTACTCCTTGAAAGAAAAGCTATGACCAATCTTGACAGCATATTAAAAAGCAGAGACATAACAAAGGTCCGTCTAGTCAAAGCTATGATTTTTCCAGTAATCATGTATGGATGTGAGAGTTGGACTATAAAGAAAGCTGAGCGCCAAAGAATTGATGCTTTTGAACTGTGGTGTTGGAGAAGACTCTTGAGAGTCCCTTGGACTGCAAGGAGATCCAACCAGTCCATCCTAAAGGAGATCAGTCCTGAATATTCAATGGAAGGACTGAGGCTGAAGCTGAAACTTCAACAGTTTGGCCACCTGATGCGAAAAACTGACTCATTTGAAAATACCTTGATGCTGGGAAAGATTGAAGGAGGGAGGAGAAGAGGATGACTGAGGATGAGATGATTGGATGGCATCACTGACTCAGTGGGCATGAGTCTGAGCATGCTCCGGGAGTTGGTGATGGACAGGGAAGCCTGGCTGCTGCAGTCCATGGGGTTGCAAAGAGTCAGACATGACTGAGAGACTGAACTGAACTGATATATTTATCCATGGGGTAAAGATATATGCCCATGGGTTGCAAAGAGCTGGACATAACTGAGCAACTGAACAACAACGTACCTTTATCTATAACTCAAGTTCAATCTTCTCACTCCTCAGACCAGAATATACCTCACTTTTCTCCATCCTCCATAGAATTCTTGGTAATTTCCAGACTACTGCAGTGTCAAAGGAAAATGAAGAGGGGGAGGTGTTCATGCAGACGTGCTGGTGTGTCAC
The DNA here is from genome assembly GCA_007570785.1 of Antilocapra americana. Classification (NCBI taxonomy): domain Eukaryota; kingdom Metazoa; phylum Chordata; class Mammalia; order Artiodactyla; family Antilocapridae; genus Antilocapra; species Antilocapra americana. Next base: position 6,763,711 of record ML664188.1, on the reverse strand, counting down.
CATCAATTTCCACCTCCCCCAGCTGCAAGGTGATATACCAGTGCTCTCTGTCTTTGGGCACCCCCTAAAGGTCCAGGTGGAGCAAGGGCCAGGCCTAAGGAATCACATCAATTGCTCTGAAGGCTGTATGCTCCGGGATCTGATTACAGTACCCTCAGACCTCCAGTCAGAAGTTCTACCCCTTCCTGAAGATGTGACAGGAGGAGAACCAGCCTCAGCATGGACCACCCCCTCTTTCCCTGAAGAGAGTTTACTCCTCCTTTCCATCCACGTACTTGCTCTTTTGCCCATCTCCCCTTTTAAATTCATTTAACTTTGCCTTCAAAACACAGGCAAGAGTGGAAGCTTTATTCAGGTTGTTCTAGAACACCACAAAATTTTTGACTACCACCCCTTCCTAGCCTTAGAGAAGGAAATGGCAACCCACTCCAGTATTCTTGCCTGGAGAATCCTGTGGACGGAGGAGCCTGGTGGGCTGCTGTCCATGGGGCTGCACAGAGTCAGACATGACTGAAGCAACTTAGCCACAGCAGTCTCCTTAGCCTAGAGTATTACCTTTTCATTCCTTCTTCCCTAGGCTCTGAGAACTGTTAGGAAATTAACATTCTTGAATATCACACACACAGCCCAGTTTGTGTAAGGTGCTGGAAAACAGTTCAAATAACAATGGTAAGTTAATTACAGAAGTTGTTCTCAAAGTTAAATCTGCCTTCCTTCCACTTAACCTTTGTTCTCACTCTACTCAGAAAATTCGCCAGAGTAAAGGCAGCCTTTTTTTGTGAAATACCGTTAGAGACTTGAGGTTGGTTCTCATGCCCGTACCAAGGTCTTGATTTTCCAGTGTCAACTCTCCAACACTTCTGTCCACACACCCACTTACCAATGAAATGAAGGATGTGAAGCTTCACTCACTGTCAAAAGCATCTTCCCTGCCCCCTCTGTACAGCTTCCAGGTTCTTTTAATGTACTTCCTTCCAATTTAAGTTTTTGATCTCTTGTAGTCATCTTAAATTTCAGCCTCACTTTCCTTTCTCCATTCTCCCAGGCTAACATCTCACTCACCTACTCAAAGATCCCCGTCACCCTAAGTAAATCTCACACTCTTAAATGTGAGCTTGCACATCAAGCCCCCTCCATTTCACCCTGGGACATGGTCTTTGGGTCCCCTTTTCTACATTGTCCTGTGCTGTTGTACAGATTGCCAAGTCTTCACTGCAAATGCATGCTGGCTTACACTTCCATACTCCTTCATATTCACTGTGGTCCTCTGGCTTGTTTACACCAACATAACGCAGGTAGGGGCTACCCTGGTGGCTCTGTCGGAACCACAGTGTAGGAGACCTGTGTTCCATCCCTGGGTCAGCAAGATCCTCTGGAGAAGGAAATGGCAACCACTCCAGTATTCTTGCCTGGAAAATTCCATGGACAGAGGAGCCTGGTGGGCTAGAGTCCATGGGGTCTCAAAGAGCCAGACACAAATTAGCAACTTAATCATAATCAAGGCAGGTAGCAGTGACACAGCATACTGTTGGCAAATACTTTAATAGTGTCAATGTGGGGGGCGGGGGGGGGAGGCACAACGTAAAAGCTGACAATTCCAAGCTGTCTGAGAACTTAAAGCCCGGGGACAGCCTCTCAGCTAGCTCTAAGGGACTGCTCTGAAGGGGTAAAGGAGGAGCCAGGATATATAGGATGTTTTGCTACAACAACAACAAAAATATCAGAGCATCCAAAGATTACTGTTCATTAAAAGAAGTCAAATATCTCAAGTTAAGGAATGTAAACATTTTTCAATGTAAGGACAGATGCCAGAGCCTGGACTTATTGAAAGCTTTCCTTTGAAATTGCACTACGGCTATCTAGGGCAATTATCCACATTCTTCTCATCCTGAGTTCCCTCTAGGTGTACAACTGATGAGTGTGGGGTGGTTTTTATAGATGAAGGCTTAATGGAGGACATTCGTCTTGAATTCCTTCTGGTCTGACAACTGTGGGCAGCTGTAACGTGACAATTGTATGGCTGTAGCATTGTTTTCCTACTGATACGGCAGGCAAGACTCTTCATTCACAACAGTCAGTACATGCATTGGCACATGCAAGAGAATGTCCCCAATTCACAGATGAGGACACTCAGCTTGAGAAGAAGAATTAAACGTCTCACTGGAGGCCATAGGGCCTGTGAGTGGTAGAGCCAAGATTTGAACCCAGGTCTGTTCACTGCTAATTCCAGCCTCTCCTTACTGGGCTTGGGTGGCCAGAAAATGATGTAGGGGAGACAAGGGGGTGGGAGATGGAGGGGAAAACTGAAAAAGGATCTCATCTATTAGGTAATATTCATTCTTTCAGTGAACACTTCCTCCAGGTGCTAACACCTAGTGTGAAAACGCTCCCCACATAGATGGAGCCTAGAAGGCAGGAACACCATGGGGACTGTCCCCAGAACACAAATGCTGGGCACAGGGGGATGGTGGCCTGAATCTTAGTTCATGATCTTTTTCCATGAGCCAAACCATCCAGAGCTTGTCCACTCATCTGGCCTGCTTTTCATGCATGGGCTAGCAGGAACTTGTAGCCCAGTAATCAAAACTTCAGAAAAGAAGTTTCCGTGTGCCACACTATAATGCACGCATGCTCCTGGCACGCTGGGAAACCGGTGCCAAATGTCAAGCTGACCCTGAAAAGCACATAGGCAAATGCAGGCACTGTCTATTGCCTTTTTGAATGAATCAGGCTCTGTGCTGAGAGACTGGAGTGGCCAGGGAAGGCCTCTGAGGGGAGACATTTGAGATGATGCTAAAAGTTGAGAAGGAACCAGGCATGCCAAGAGCTAGGAGAAGAACATTCCAGATGGGGAAATAGCCAAGGTAACCAAGCTTAATAAATGGCTACTTTTCCACTTCCAATCTTCCTTCCATGCTTGGACCCCAGCCAAAGGCCACTGATGTCAACTATTAAAAAAAAAAAAAAAGCACAACGTGAGACTTGCAATTCAAGTTTTATTTGGGGCAAAATGAGAAATGCAGCCTGAGAGACAGCACCTCAGATAGCTGTGAGAGACTGCTCCAAAGAAGCAGGAGGGAAGGTCAGTATATATGAGATTTTGGTGAAGGGGGAATACATGTAATCAGGAACAAATTTTTCCTATAGGTTTCCACGAGGCTTGGGAAGCTTTTCTACTCACAAGGAACAGTCCTCACCGTGGAGGATTGCTGTGTTTTTCTAGATATGAGGAGATACAGGAATTCGGCTCATAAAATCAGTTCCTGAAAACATCAGTTTGAAGACCCATCCTGCCAGTTTTTCCCCAAGCACAAAGTGCTTCATTTCTGCTCTCCACCCTGAGCTCCTTTTAGGGGTGTTGAAAATCAGCAGCATATGATTTAACCCTTATGGAGGTAGATGGCAAGGGCCAATTTGTAGTTGAAAGAGCACCTTGGGGTATAAATTCGCCCCTACCTTAGGAGGCATCTCATGACCATTTTGTCGCATGTGCTAGGAAGCTTCAACCAGTCTTGCAGTGATTTAGCTGATAGGCCATTCGATGTGCTGTTCCTGGATTAAGTCTACCAACAGTAACTATGGGGCTCTAGACCATCTCTCTTATGTGATCTGTTACAGTCCAGGAAAAAAAATTCCCTCTTGCTGTATCTTCCCATATCTAGAGTTACACTATTATGATCACTAATCACATATACCACTATACCTTCTATCAACTGCTTCAAGTAGCATAGTCATCGTTTTCTTTGCAGGTTCAGTCACACATTTAGTAATGCAAGAAACAACAATTTCATAAAACAGCCAAAGTAAAAATAACACACTTAACAGTATTACTAAGTCATAAGCAAGAATTATGACAAGAACTTCCACTAGCCCAGTATATGCTCAGGTCGTCTGACTTAGGCTGTTCTGTACCAATTTTCATCTTTCAGGAAATTGTATATTGGGACTATCCATAAGGCTCCAGCCCAGTTTCATAGTATTACTAAGCTAGCTACCTTAGTAGAATTTAATTGTTCCCCACATAAAGAGGGCCCTTAAAAGTTAAATGACCATAGCCTGGTGTTAGCCACACTGATCCATCCCATAATTGTGAGATGTTTTATTCCTTCCCTAATTTGTGCTTGTTGCTCTGATTGAGCTTGAGGAACCTAGAGGAAAATTCATATCAGGTTCAGGGTCAGAAGAGCTATTATTAATTGGACAGGTGAGAGGATCCCACCTAGTAATATCAACAGTAACTTGGATAGGACTGAACTTTCTTTCTGCTAAAATGAATTTTCTAAGGCTCATCCAATAAGAATCTTGGAGTGGAGAAATGCACCAAGGTAATCTAGACATACTAGACAGAGGTAAGTGGCCATAATCAAACAACTGGATCGATTTTTAAAATAGCATATGGTCATATCCATGATAGGAAACATTTGATTGGTATGCAAAGGTCTAAGAAGTCACAAAAGCATTATATATAATCACACAAATCAAGTCCAGCATCTTGATGTCTCCTTTGTCTAGTCCTGGTGTGGTTTTCTCTGTTTGAGCATCATTTTAAGGTGAGTTCCAGGTCAGCAGTCCTCTCTGTATTCCTGTCTGGTGTACGGCCTTTGGAAGTAGGAATTAATCCAAGAGTCAGTTTCCCTTCAGTTTCAGTTGTGCATGAGCTGGAGCTATAAACCTCCTTCCATCCAGGTTCGAGACTGTCCTGTAAATTATGTCTTCTAGTACACATCATCCCCTAATTGCAGGTCATGGAGCATCTACATCTCATCCAAAGATTACTGAGATAAGCTTTAGAAAAAAACTTACAGGATCCTTTTAATAATTCAATGAACTTGACCTTAATAGAGGGTAACGGCAAGGAACTATCTAGAAAGTGAGTTACTAAATACAGATCTCTGTTTATGAAATTTGGATTTAACATTCATTAAAATGTAATCTTTTTCTAATAAAATTCATTAAATATAATATAAAATATTACAATAAAATATTTCTAGTATAATAAATTATACTCATTTCTACCAAATATATCTAAAGACTGATTTGTCTGCAAAATACATCTGGTCTCAAAAATTTGGCCTGAAAATTTATATAACTATAATGGATCATATAGGCTTTTGGCTTTACTGTAACTTTTATAAGCAGAATGATTAGATAAATTCGGTAGTATTTTAAATGCTTTGGATGACTTGCTGCTTTGCTGTCCAACTTGGGATGATGCAAACATCCCAAGAATGGAATCAAAGTGCCCCTGGATGAGGCTGTCTCTTTCCCTGTGACTCATTAGCAGTGAGTACGGCTCTATCCCCTCCATGTCCAGAGCAGGTATTCCAGCACTAAGGAGATGAACTCCAGCAAAATTAACCAGAAGATTCATGTGGGTCTGGCCCCCTAGTAGGTACCATTCTCTGCCTAGTGCTTCTTCCTTCCCTCCTGGGTCCTGAGCAAGCTGCCCACCTCTTGGTTATTGGGTTGTGAATTCCTCTTTCCTTCCCTTCCAAACATGGCCAGAGACCCTTTCCTTGGTTCCCTGCCTACCGGGGCCCTACCCATCACCTGCAGATGGTACTAGAGAAGAAAGAACCAGGGAAGGGGAGGCCTAGTTCATTCTTTTATAAATGTCCTCATTGCTTCTACTTCCAGGCACTGACCTGGCTCATCAGTCTGTACCTGGATGGCCTAGCAGCTTAGCAGGGGAGTCGGGTGCAGGTGTGAGAGGGTGTTGATGGATGTGGGGGATGGTGATTAGATGACAGGAAAAGAGCTGGAATAATGAGCAGGTGGGTCTCCAACCACTGAGCCACTAGGGACCTACTTGACTCTCTCTTCTGGTCCCTAAAGACGGGAATTTCAAAATGAATATTTTGAAAACTTCTCATTACAAAAAGATTTCAAACATCTCAAAAATGAAAACGCATGGTATCATGAAACCTGTATTTCACCATTCAGCATCAAGAACTACATTACTCTCTTAGTCGGCACAGGTTTCATAGACCGAAACTAGAAGATCAAGGTGCTGGCCAGTTGGGTCCCTGGTGGGGATGCTCTTTAGACTCCCAGGCATTTCTCTTTTTGCTGTGTCCTCACATGTGATGGGGGACAGGGAGGGAGTGAGAGGGGGAGAGGAAATGAGGAAAGGAGAGGGAGAATGAGAGAGAGAAAGAGAGAGGAGAGGAAGCTCTCTGGTGGCTCTTCTTATAAAGGTGCTAATCCCATCATAACAGCCCAACCATCAAGATCCCATCTCAAGATAATCACCTCCCAAAGGCCCTGCCTCAGCTTATAAAGTAAGCTGGGCGCCAAAGAATTGATGCTTTTGAACTGTGGTGTTGGAGAAGACTCTTGAGAGTCCCTTGGACTGCAAGAGGATCCAACCAGTCCATCCTAAAGGATATCAGTCCTGAATGTTCATTGGAAGGACTGATGTTGAAGCTAAAACTCCAATACTTTGACCACCTGATGCGAAGAGCTGATTCATTTGAAAAGACCTTGATGCTGGGGAAGATTGAAGGCGAGAGGAGAAGGGGACGACAGAGGATGAGATCATTATATAGTATCACCGACTCAATAGACGTGAGTTTGAGTAAACTCCGGGAGTTGGTAATGGACAGGGAGGCCTGGCTTGCTGCAGTCCTTGGGGTCACAGAGAGTCGGACATGACTGAGCAACTGAACTGAAATGAATTAAAAGGCTCTGCCTCTAATACCATCACACTGGGAGTTAAGAACTTAACATTTGAATTTAGGAGTGGATACAATTCAATGTACAGCAGCTACACAGATCTGGCATGTTGTTTTTTGTTTCTTTTTTTAATCAAGATAGACCCTCATTTAATTTTTTTTCTTTTTTTTTACTATGTATTCACTTTTGCTGAAGTATTTTAAGGAAGAGATTATTGTTGTTGTTGTTCTTTGGTCTGACCATTTTGAGACCACATGGACTATAGCTCAGCAGGCTCCTCCATCCATGGAATTTCCCAGGTGATAATACTGGAGTGGGTTTCCATTTCCTTCTCCAGGGCAACTTTCCCATCCAGGGTTCAAACCGACATCTCCTGCATTGCAGGCACATCTTCACCACTGAGTCACCTTGGAAGTTCAAGCAAGAGATGACTATTTCACAAAGTATATATAACCACAAATGCTATCTGTTCCAAATAAAATTAACATCTAATATCTCATCCATGTTCAAATTTCCCTAATTCTCTAAAAAAATGTCATTAAGCAGTAGTATCAAGATCTAGAGGATGGTACACTTATGTTGCATTTGGTTGTTCTAAAGCTATGAAGTGGTCTCCTTTTTATGCCATTTATTTTTTAAAAAGTGGAAGGAGGTGGGATAGTTTTTCTTATAGAATGTATTGGGTTTAGAGCAGGGGCCCACAGCACCAGGACCATGGACAGGTACCAGTCTTAGCCTGTTAGGAACCAGGCCGCACAGCAGGAGGTGAGCAGCAGGCCAGTGAGGGAGGCTTCATCTGCTCCCATCGTTCTGCCATCACCCAGAGATGGGACAGCCTAGTTCCAGGAAAACAATTTCAGGGCTTCATTGATTCTGCATTATGTTGACTTGTATAATTATTTCATTATACATCACAATATTATAATAGAAATATATGCACAATAAATGCAATACCCTCGAATCATCCAGTAACTATATCCACCACCCTCTGTCTATAGAAAAATTGCCTTCCAGGACCCCAGTCCCTAGTGCCCAAAAATCTGGGGACCACTAATTTAGAGAATAGCTTCTCTGTACCTTTATCCATGTATTTCCTTGAAAATTGGTAGTTGTTGTTGTTCTGTGCCTAAGTCATGTCTGACTATGTGCAAACATGGACTATGCACAGCCCACGGACTGTAGCCCATGGAAAAGAGCACGTCATGCTTCCCTGTCCTTCACTATCTTGCAGAGTTTGCTCAAACTCGTGTCCATTGGGTCAGTGATGCCATACAACCGTCTCATCCTCTGTTGCTCCCTTCTCTTCCTGCCTTCAATCTTTCCCAGCACCAGGGTCTTTTCTAATGAGTCAGCTCTTCACATCAGGTGGCCAAAGTATTGGAGCTTCAGCTTTAGCATCAGTCCTTCCAATGAATATTCAGAGCTGGTTTCCTTCAGGATTGACAGGTTTGATCTCCTTGCTGTCCAAGGGACTTTCATGAGTCTCCTCCAGCACCACAGTTAGAAAGCATCACTTCTTCAGCGCTCAGTCTTCTTTATGGTCCAACTCTCATATCCGTACATGACTACTGGAAAAGCTCAACACTAGTAATTAGATCTAGACTTGAGATCAACAAATTGCATTGGAATACTTCCTGTGTAGTTCCATATATTCCCTGTGGCATCACTTCAAGAGGCTCATAATTTCTAGTTGCCCCAATGTGATGGATGCTCAGATGTGGCTGGTCCTGATGTTGGCTACCTCATACATCCGTTATAAACTTCCCCTTTGATCATTCGTCACATAATTCTAGCATCCACTGGTGATCTGGCCTAGTTCCATTGTTTTATGAGGATATTGCAGAACAGTGATTTCTTAATTCTGTCACTCCTGAGTTTAATTCCTGGAGTGTTCCAGTTAAAAAAGGAAATTTCTTCAACTGTTTGTAGTTAATGAAGTATGCCTCACAAAAAATAGCATAAATATTGATTATTTCCCTTTCTCAGTGGCCAGAAAGGTGAACTGGTACCCCAGCAAGCTGGCACAGTGACTAATTAAGTGTTGTCTATTTGTTTTTGGAGCCTCTGGCTATTTATATATTTAACTTGTTTCATTAGTTTGATATGATGCTAAAATTGTCCCACTTCTGACCTCTTCGTATGGATTCCGAAACTTTTTGTCCAGCTCTTGGTGGTCTTCGTAGGCCCTCAACATTCTGGTCCTTCAAGATTCCCAGGATTATCTTGTGCATTTCTTAGCCCAGGCCTGAAATCAGCCATCTCTTCAGGAATCTCTGAATCCTCTGGCAGGAAATGGCATTTAAAGCTCACACACTATGCCTCAGGATAATCACTGTTATCAAGTTGCTTCTAGGCTTTTCTGGCATCAGAGCCAGAAAGCACAGATTTTCTTTAAAAAAAAAAAAAAAAGAGGCCCCAGGGCAAGGAGGAGGAGGAGCAGGAGGGCCTGGTTGAGCTGCAGCTGTTTGTCTGTTCGATGCGGGCTTGGGCCGGATTGGAGACGGAGCCCCAGAACTGTTGAAGCCTGGACGTCCCCTCCCCTCCCCCTCCCCCCTCGGCCGCTTTGTGGCATCCCCCTCCCTCCACCCTTTCCCACTCTGATAATCTGGCCATGACTAGCAGAAGCACAGCCAGCCCCAATGGGCAGCCCCAGGCCAGCAAAATATGCCAGTTCAAATTGGTCCTGCTGGGTGAATCTGCGGTGGGGAAATTTAGCCTGGTATTACATTTTGTCAAAGAGTGGCTCCACGAGTACCAGGAGAGCACCATTGGAGCGGCCTTCCTCACCCAGTCTGTTTGTCTAGATGACACGACAGTCAAGTTTGAGATCTGGGACACAGCTGGGCAGGAGCAATACCATAGCTTGGCCCCCATGTACTACAGAGGTGGCCAAGCTGCCATTGTGGTTTATGACATTACTAATCAGGAAACCTTCGCCCGAGCGAAGACATGGGTAAAAGAACTACAGCGACAGGCCAGTCCTAGCACCGTTATTGCCCTGGCAGGGAACAAAGCCGACCCGGCCAACAAGCGCATGGTGGAGTATGAACTAAGAAGTTGCCAAAGAGTGAACCCCCGTATCTGAGGGGTGCAACAGGCCGAAGCCAGGGTGTGGATCTTCACGAGCAGTCCCAGCAGAATAAGAGCCAGTGTTGTAGCAACTGAGGGGGTGGCTAGCAGCATACAAGTATGGAGCTAGCCCGAGAGCTAAGAAATAACCTCCATTGCCACCCCTTGGCACACAGCCCCTCCGGTAACAGCACACTGAGCCCTGGCTCCCAAGGGCTGCCTCTTGACAGCTCCGTCATGGCATTTTTTAATGCTTCAGTAACAAAACCAGGCAGGGTTGCCACTGGCCTCCTACCCCTACTCTGGGGCTTCGGGGTCAGATCCCCCAGGACTTACCTCCCAAAACAAACGTTCTTTACTTTGTATTATAGATGCAAGACAGTGACCTACTCATCTTTCCTCCTCCTGCCTATTTTTTTCAGAAAAAGTTTTTGTTTTTTTTTTTTCTGTCTCCTGCCCCTTCCCATTTTGCTTTTGGTCAGTCTCTGTTCTTGATTTCCTTTTTCTTCTCTCCCCAGGATGGAGAAGGTGGTGAACCCAGGAACTGAGGAAGATTTCCAGTTCAGTCACACTAAGGGCCTTGGGGGAAAGTAAGGCTCAGAGCAGGGGGCAGTAAGGAAACATTGCCTTCTTGTTTTTGTTTGGTTGGAGTTTCTCATATGTGAAGGCACTGCAGAGTCCATCAGTTGGCCTTGTGGAGGGTTTTTCTCGGTAGAGGTGGGAATGGGACGGCCAGCTCCAGGGCACCAGGTTGGAGTCTTGCTCTTGGCTGACTGGGCAGAAGTGGAAGGGGTGGAGAGGCGGTGTCATCTGTGGCTCATGAACTCTTCCAAAGGCCTATTTTCCCCTCACCCAGCTTCTTAGGTAGCTTCTCCCCTATAATGGGAGGGATTCTGGACCCCAGAGTCCTCCAAAGAATCTTCACTGGTTGCCTGCCTCTTTGGCTCTGCTGTGATCTATATGGAGGAGGGACCAGTTTCTGATACCCATCCTCGGACTTAGGCATTTTTTTTCTCTCTGGCCTTCAGATGGCCTCAGCCCCAGCCACCATATCCCCCTGCAGTTTGCACTTTAATTAATGGTAGTTCAGTTGTGATACTTGTTTAATGGGCGGTTTGGTTGATTTACTTGCCCTCCTTTTAATTAGGTGGAATCCAAGGTGTATATGAGATTTGAGGAGGGGCTGCAGAGAACAGTACTGGTGGCAGCTAGCCAAGCCCAGTCTCCACTGCTAGCTTCCTCTAACTATGATTCTGACTTCACCTGTATTCTTGCCAACCTAACTCTTGGGTCTAGGTTTACCTTTCCTAGGAAGTTAACTGAGCAACTGGAGACAGTCTCAGGATAGCAAAGGCCACTCACTGTAGAGGAGTGAAGAAGAGTCCAGCCAGAGGGAGGAGTTTTCTGTGCTTTTCCAGGGTTCCCATTCAATTTGGCCCACCCCTTACCGTGTCTTTTCTTCTTCCCTGTAAATAGGTATGATCTTTATTCCCACTGTACAGCCTGTTCTGCCCCGCTACCTCCCATCAGGCCCGATTTCTTTTCTCCTTTGTTAGTATCTTCAGTTTGCCATGCTTACCGCCCCAAAGCCATCCCCCATTCAACCAGTGGTTTAATCCACATACCACTAGGGAGCTGTACCACAGAGGTCTCCCTGTGGCCCCCTCATATCATAACACCTATTCCCGTGGACAGGGAATGACTGGCACTGAGGATCCCTCACGACTGTCTCACATCACCAGAGGACATTCGTCCTTTCTAAATCTCTAGCCTCCCTCCACTTCCCTCATCAGGTATTTTAAGATGTCTTTGGGAAGCCATCAAGGCAAGAGAGAACTCCAAATTCCTTCTTGTTCTAGCTTAGAATTTTGGAGAAATTGGGGGAAATAAGATAGGAGGGGCCATAGTGAGCTAGGATTGGCACTGTTCTGCCCTTTGGGCTTGCAGACTGCTTTCTGTGCCAGAGCAGCTGAGAAATCCATGATGCTGAGATTCTGAAGGACTGAGCTCAGGTTCTTCCACTTATGCCTCAATTCTCTTCCTTTCCCAGGGGCAGCCTTAGCTCCCACGGCCCTGAAACGCACATTCTCCCCCTCTTTTCCCAGCACCCATTAGCCCCCTAAAGCACCCAGTGCATCCTGACAAGTGGAAGAACTAAGATGGCTCTCATAACCTTCTTAGAAATGAAGTTCTTTGTGCAGTTTTCCCCATGGAGCAGGAGTGAAGACGTTTCATTGCCTTGGGGCTGGGAAACCATTTCTCCAGGCTTCTTCTTCCCCTCCACTGCCCCACCTAGAAACAGGATTGGCCTTAACTTAGGGGCCTGTCTGCTGCCTTTCTTCTACTTTCTAGCAGCTCTTCTGCTTTTCTTTGATCTCTGGTGGGCTTGAGGAATCTTAGTTTTTATTTCCCAGCTCTTCATTTTTTTCTTCTGATCAGTTTTGTTTTTTTAAGGGGGGGGGTATCCTTTTTTTTTTTTGCCTCTAAGAAAGCATTTCCCTTTTTCCCCTTTTCTTCCTCTCCCAACACAATTGCGATAACAGAATGCAACTGCTGATTTACCGATGTATTTAATGTAAGTAAAAAAGGAGAAAAAAGTAAATAAATAAATAAAAATTGAAAGAGGAAAATAATTAATAATAAGTGGTTTCTCTATCCACTGAAAGTCTTGTTTCAGAATAACATTAGCATTAATTACTGACTTGTTTTTGGGCTTCCCTTGTAGCTCAGCCGGTAAAAAATCTGCCTGAAATGAGGGAGACCTGGGTTCAGTCCCGGGTTGGGAAGATCCCCTAGAGAAGGAAAAGGCTACCCACTCCAGTATTCTGCCTGGAGAATTCCCTGGACTGTATAGTCCATGGGGTCGCAAAGAGGTCGGACACGACTGAGCGACTTTCACCCTATACTGCTTTAACCAGTAGCATACATACAATACTCTCCCAGTTACGAAAGCAGTATCACTAACAATAAGATCTTGAATAGAGTCTCAGATTTCTTAACCTTTTTGTTTTTTGTTTTCTTTTGGTTTTGTTTTGGATGTGGGGGCTTATTTTTGTTTCTTTGTCCTTTGAAAATATTACACTCTGAATGCAGAGTCAAAATTCTGAAGTTTAAGGTTACTTAATATTTTTTCTGTAACAGCTCTGTCACCAACTTGTTACAATTAGGCTCATTTGTCTTAGTTTATTCTCACTTCTACAGATATGGTTATTTCTTTTTAATTCTGTTACACATTTACATGGTTGCAAAGTCAAACAGTTAATGTAAAACAAGAAAAATCACTTCTGTCTCTGCTCCTCATCCATAAATTACATTTTTAGTAGTTTGTGATATACTCTTCCACTTTTTCTTATGAAAATAAACTTATATATATATGTATGTAAAAGCAACAAACTAAAAGCACTTTTTGGGTCCTTCTTTTAAAAAAGTAGATAGTGCACCCTGAGGACCTCATGTATCCCGCTCCCCCCTCCACCCACATCATACCCAGGTGCTGGGGTGCCCTGTGCCTTATCCCACAGTGCCCTGTGGATGATCACTGCAGGTATGTTTCTTATCTCTTGCATTTACAAGCAGTGTTGCAGTGAATAGCTTGTGCGTATGATGCTTTGCATTTTTGTCAGTTATATCTTTAAGAAAGATCCCTAGAAGCAGAATTGCTGAGTTAAAGGGCATATGTGTGTGCCATTTGCTAGATGCTGTCAAACTCCCTCTATCAACTGAACCACTGAATTTTTAAAACTTGCGAAAATAAGGGTTAAGATGCAGCACCCCATCTTTACACACCTGGTGACAAGGGAGCCTCCCAATGTTCTCCCCAAGACACCGGCTTGCATAGATCTCACAAAGGAACATCCAGGCCCTTGGGAGTCCTGGAAGGAGCCTTAAGACAACCTTGCCTTTACTTCAGTTGGAATAACATTTTAACAGGTAGCCCTGATCATCTCTCCACGGGATCACAAAGAGCCGAACATGACTGAGCAAATGAGCTGAACTGTTCATCTCAGGCTGAGCAAGAGCCCTGAATGAGTGGTTTTTTTCTTTTTTTTGTCTTCTGTGATAGATAAGACACTTCAAAATTATCTCTTTGTATGTTTGGTTGTATGTATGGTTGGCATAGCATTTTTTTAATTAATTTATTTTTTTTCTTTACATTATCGTGTTGGTTTTGCCATACATTGACATGAATCCACCATGGGTATACATGTGTTCCCCTTCCAGAACCCCCCTCCCACCTCCCTCCCGATTCCATCCCTCTGGATCATATTAAAAAGCAGAGACATGTGTTGTATGAAAGGAGAGAAGGTTAGCACTCCCCTTGACAAGGATGGAAGAGGCCCTGGGCCTGACAACACGCATACGGTTAAGGCACTGCCACCTACCTCGTGGCATCTAACCACTGTTTTTTGCCTTCTTAGGAAATTTCTGTTTCTAGCACCCTATCATTATTTGCTATCAAACTTCATATCTTTTGTTTGAAGCATCTAAAAATAAAAGTAGCTGTTAAACTACAAAATAATAATAGTAAAAAAAAATTTTTAAAAATAAAATAAAATAAAAAGCAGAGACATTACTTTGCTGACAAAGGTCTGTATAGTCAACACTATGGTTTTCCCAGTAGTCATGTATGGATGTGAGAGCTGAACCATAAAGAAGGCTGAGCGCCAAAGAATTGATGTTTCTGAACTGTGGTGTTAGAGAAAGCTCCTGAGCTTCCCTTGGACTGCAAGGAGATCAGACCAGTCAGTCTTAAAGGAAATCAATCCTCAATATTCATGGAAGGACTGACGCTGAAGCTGAAGCTCCAGTACTTTGGCCACCTAATGTGAAGAACGTACTCATTAGAAAAGACCCTGATGCTGGGAAAGATTGAAGGCAGGATGAGAAGAGAGCTACAGAGGATGAGATGGTTGGATGGCATCACTGACTCAATGGACATGAGTTTGAGCAAGCTTCAGAAGATGGTGAAGGACAGGGAAGCCTGGCATGCTGCAGTCCATGGGGACACAAATACAGAACCACTAAACAACAACAAAAAATGTCTGGTTTAGCAGACAAAATGTTTCCAGGCATTGATCCTACTGGTGAATTACATCAGAATCCATTTCTCCTCAGCAAATGAACATTATTAAATTCATGGTTTATATGACCCTGCTATTCTTTTTTTACAAGTGAAAGGAAAATTAATATATTTAATATGCATTCACTCCCATATGCAATCAACCAGCTTCAACTGAACCCCCTCCCTGTCCCCTCTCTACTCCCACCTCTAAGCCAGACATAAAAAACTGCATAGCCCCCAGGCTGAATCCAGAACACATTTGTTGGGGAACTGTTTTTTGGGAAAAAAAAAAAAAAAAGATAAGTTGCTAACATTTAAAATAAAGAGATTATACATAAATATCCAGACTTCTGACTTCTCTTGAAAACTTGGCCAGCTTTCCAGCATGGCAGCAGCTGGACGGAGCTGAGGAGAGGCTGCCCCAGTGGTAGGGCCCATGATGCCCAGTGTCCAGGATGCCCACCCAGCCCTTCCATCATTTCTCTTACCTCTTGGGCCATGAGTTTGTGAGAACTGCCCTAGACTTCTAGCCCCCGAGGATACGGACCACCTGTGTCTTATACGACTTTGACTTTTCAGCATCCTAGCGAGACTCCAGCACATAGGGCTCTCCTTATATGTTTATTGGATGATATAGTTTCTTGTGGATGCCTGCATCACATTTCTTCCAATACTGAAACCATGCACTTCTAACACTGCTCTAGTCTAGATCTTTGACAGATTGGCATCAAAGATGCCCCTGACCTGTGCCAATGTCCCACTACCTAGTCACTCATATGTCACTGGGCTGCCCCTAAAGTCTTCACTTTGCCATTTGACCTTTTTTCCTCCTAGTAATCTCCTCCCCAACTGAGCACAGCCATGCACATCTCGTGAAGTGTCTAGAAAGACCACATGAGATCACGAATGTCTAGTTGGCCCCCAGCATTTACATTTATCACATTATTAGCAGTGTTTGTGTCCCAGTTGGCAAGAGTTTTGCCACTCTTAGTTTACTTTAATTTTTCATCCAAGCCTCAAGGAAGAGATTACAGTAGTCTCTCTGTATTCTGAGAATTTTTCAAGTCGAATACCTACACAGACTGATAGAGGTAAAGATTTTACAGAGAGGCTCATATTTCTTATCAGATCCACAATAAGCCTAAAGGGGACAATTAGGGCAGGTCAGAATGTATATAACTAGGAGCTCCCGTCCACCACTGCAAGCTCAGAACTTGATATTCCCTGAGTACTGGAAACTAGGAAAGAAGCATGAAGTGGCTTGTGCTCCTCGGGCTGGTGGCCCTCTCAGAGTGCATAGTCATGTAAGTATGGGGACTGTGAGTGGCATCATCTCTCTTTTGGGGATTTCTCTTGTCATCCTCTTATTCTTCCACCCACCAGGGTAAGAAGAGAAAGTAGTCATTCCCTGGCAGTCTTAAAGATCAGCTCTCACTTATTGATGAGACCCTTGTCATGGGCACTGTGGGGCCCAGGCATCTTGGGGCACACCTGCAGGGTTGCACAACTCTGCAGGTGCCAATCACATCATGACCTATGTAAAAAATGGCACTTAATGGAATTGTTCAGTGCCCAACTTGTGCAACTGTATGTGTGGTCCTGTGAAACAGCATTTCTCTTGAATTTTCTTCTAGGTCTTCTCTCTGCTCTCTCTCCACTTCTGTGTGCCTGGGTCAGTGTCTTCATCTGTGTATCTCTCGTTTTTATCTCTCCATCTCTTGATATCTCTGTGCATGCAGAAGTCTCTGTTTTGTTTTTTCTATTTTGCTTCTTCCTTACTTCTCTAGACTCTTAATTCCTCTAATTTATTCTCTGTCCCCTGACATCTACTCTCATCCATCTTTTCTGCTAGCACCCTGGAGGAAGAGGAGGAGGGCTACTTCTATGCTGTTTTATCTCTAACAAGCTGTATGACCACAAACACGTCACAAACTCCCTGCATTTCCTTTCTTCCTCTGTGAAAACAAGATAATGATCCCCTTCGACATCACTCCCTGAAATTTTTTGAAAACGATACAACGGGACGGCAACAGCAATGGTAATAGCTGTCACTGTTGAGACTTGCTGTATATCAGAAACATTGTATCCATCATCTCACTCAATACCCAAAACATCCCATATGGGGGGAGGGTGGGGATTATTACATTCCACCTTTTCACCAGTAGAGAAACTGAGACTCCAAACGGTCATATGGCTTACCCAAGACTTCTCGACAGAGCCTGTAGTCAGAACTAGGTCTTTGCCACGGTCTCTGCACAGCATTCTAATAATAAAGTTGACACATAAAAAGGCTTAAAAACTACAAAGCGCCACAACAGTGTCAAGTATGACAGTCGTAATGTAATGGGGACAACTGACCGCAGCCCCTTCCTTGTTTCCTCTTCCACATGCGTGGTGAAAGAATCCCTCTAACGAAGATGATGAAGACCATGCAAGAAACTTTCAGGGGAAAATACTTGCTGGGAAAAGTCCTGGATGAACAATCTCACAACCTGTCCCAGAATTCTGATCCTAAGAACGAATTCTCTTCTCACCGACTGAAGAATTTCCAGAATGTGAGTGTGTTGGGAGGGTGGTGCTCCGCAGCGCCCCCTGGTGGTCTGGCCTAGCACTGGGGTTCATCTGGAGGTGTCAGGCGGGGGACTGGGGCGGTGGGGCTTTTCTGCAAGAGGCAAAAACACGGTGGGGAAGGGACCCTGTTCCCAGAGGAGAAGTCACTCTCACCCTCAACTCTTGGTCTGTGGTGACTGGGGCCGGCATGACCAGGGGGCAGGTAAGCATCCATTTCTGTGTTAAAGATGTGGCAGTAGTTTGAGAGAAATTGTTCTTTCTGAACAAAGTGAGCCACTCAGTTACAGATGAAGGGTGAGCCATGACTGATCAAAAGGTAAAGCCAACCGCATCAGGTGTGAAACCCAGGCAGAGAAAGTTCACCCTCCATAGATCCAGGAATGACACCAGTAAAAAGTTACTGAGCCCCTAAGGCATGTGAGATCATAAAAAATTAACACTATAGTGATTTTTAAAAAGAGAGAGAGAGAGCTTTATCTTCTTCAACACTGCACAGACCAGGCTGAGAGAGAGGCAAAGATTGAATACGTGTCAAACGGAAAGGCCACCTGCATGTTGTTGACAGGACATGCTCTGAGTTTAGAGGGAGTGGCCTGGGGTAACCTAAGAGGACCTCCTGGAGAAGGAGGCACTGAGACTGGGCCTTAAAGAGGAGACTGCAGAGCTTCTCAGATGAAAGGACTGGTCTGAGCAGAGGCTGTGGGGGTGGGGTGGGGGGCAGTTGGAAGAGACCTGGGATGCCCAGAGGCAGGCAGTACTCCAGGAATCGAGGGGTATCCAGGCAGCCAGGTCTGCCCTAAACTCCCCTCCCCGGCCCCTGTAGATTGCCTACTTTGGTAAGGTAACCATTGGAACACCTCCTCAAGCGTTCCAGCTCAACTTTGACACCGGCTCATCTGACTTGTGGGTGCCCTCTGTCAACTGCCAAAGTGCCTCCTGCTGTGAGTACCTGCCCCCACCTATTGTGTCCTCCCCCTCCCCCCCTTCTCCATCCTGGCATCTGACCGATACCCATCTCTTGCGTTGGCAGTTACACATAAGAGATTCAACCCTCAGAAGTCCACCACCTTCATGCATTTGAACCAGAAAATCTACCTCAGCTATGGCTCTGGGAAGATAAGTGGCATTCTTGGCTGTGACACCATTCAGGTAACGTGGAGACCAGGGGCTGAGTCAGAGCTGGCCCTGGGAGCAACCACTGCTTACAAAACAGATGTAGGACCAGCCGGGAAGGTACCCGCTGGAGTTTTCCTTTGTGGCCTCGCCAAACATGACCACTTCCCAAAGTCCCCTAGTGGCTGGCCACCTGCTGGGTAGGGCCTTTGCCTGGGGAGAGAGCATCCCTGCAGACACACAAACTCCTACAGTGGCTAACCCAGAGAGAGTAGCTTGGGGGTTGGATTTGACACCACCAAAGGCATCTTGCCCATGAGCGGCCCAAGGTTCATTTTGCTGGGAGTAGGGAGGTGGGGAAATAAACCACCGACTTTTATATTCTCAGAAACTCTACCAGGTACGTTCACAGTAATAACTTGCTTAATCTGGTAGCGACCCAAGCAGTAGGTACTATGATCAGCTCATGATACAGGTGAGGGACCTGAGGTGCAGAGAGCAAGGGCATGGCCAAGGTCACACATGTGGTAAGCGGTGGAGCTGGGCTGGCCAGTCAGGACTCAGGCAGGTGTGGGAATTTGGGAAGAGGTTAAAACTGATCTGGGATCCCTGGGGGCAGCCCAGGACTTCAGGTATCCAGGCAGGTAAAGCAGGAGTCATAGATGTGGGAGGGGCCTGATAAATGGATTCTCACTCTAGGCGACCTTTGAGAGTCTAATAAAAACTATGTCTTGCCTCCCCTGAAGTGCCTGAGTATGCTATCCCTGTGTTTCTCTGTCTCTGTCTCTCACACACACAGGCACTCACACACAAGTGTTCACACCCTGAAAAGCCTGCTTTCCAGGCAGAGTTTTCATAAGAACCCTGCTAGCGACATTGTATAATGGGCTTCTGTCTTTCTGGGCAGATGCAGAATCCACAGTACACTACAATGAATTCAGTCCATTTCTGTCATTAGCTCATAGTCATGCCAAAGGGAAGGCTACCCGGCTCTCTACTCGCTTTGTCCACAAGGGGGCACCATTCAGCCCTGTCCTGTTGCCCCACCTGTACAGAAGGCATGAAGCCAATTTGACTCAGATGGCATTTGCAGTTCTGAGAAATAGATGTTCTTAAAATACACAGCCCCACACCAATGGAGACCAAATTCTTGTCCCAGCTTGGTCTAACCATCTGATATTAACCCAGGGTATAGCCAGGTCTCACTTCTTCTCTGCAATGCTAATGATATCTCCTCCCCAGCCCAGTACCAGCCCCACTTCCCAAAACGTTATATGGGAACACTCTCCTCTCCCACAGATCGGGAACCTTGTCATCATGAACCAGACTTTTGTCTTGAGCCAGAATCAGTCCAGTGGGATCCTGGAACTAGTACCTTATGATGGCATCCTGGGCTTGGCCTACCCCAGCGTCGCCATCAAAGGCACCACCCCAGTCTTCGACAACCTGAAGAATCAAGGAATTATTTCTGAGCCAGTCTTTGCCTTCTACTTGAGCTCGTAAGTCTGAAGTAGACCAGATCTCTCTTCAAATTACCTGTACAATGCTTTCAGCTGCATGAAAAATTATAGACTACCTAATCCAGAATTTTCATGATAGATAGTCTAACTCAGGAGAACTACAGCCTCAAGGTCACATCTGACCCCATCACTGGTTTTTGTAAATAAAGTTTTATTGGAACATAACCATGCTCTTGTGCTCAAGAGCAGTGGCTTGGTCTAAGACAGTAGAGATAAGAGGGAGAGTAATGGAAAGTGTCAGGAAATGGACTGGAGGAAAAAGCAACAGGATTTGCTGACGAATTTGACATGGAAAGAAGGAGAGAGATGGCAGAAGCGTTCCTTCCTCACTAACAATTTACTGGAAACACAGGACCAGCTACACAGTTTGCAAGAGCCAGTGCAATATGAAAACAAGGAACCCTATGTTCAAAATATATTAGGAATTTTAAGACAGGGAGAGAAGAGGTGGGGGACCTGCTGAATCTGGAGTCCCATGGATGGCACAGGGAACAGGCCAATGAAACCAACCCCGGGTGACCCTGACCTATGCCATAACACCCTCAGGCCTCAATGTTTACAAAAACTGAAAGGCTAGAAAAGAAGGAAGCCAGACCCCTCCAGCACGAAATCCTCTGAGGATATATCTGAACACTCAGGTAGCTGGAGGGGACCAGGTCCTCTTCAGAAGGATGGGTGGTCGGATACAGTCCAGATTCCCCAGCTTCAAACCTCTTCTCTGTCACTCATTAGATGGTGACTGACCTTGGTCAGGTACTCAATCCCCCTGAGCCTTAGTTTTTGCATCTGTAAAATGGGGACCATAATAGTGCCTCTACTGGATGGAGAAGCACAGCCCTCAGACAGTGTCTGGCGTTTCTCTCCTCCAATGAGCCCCCCTCCAATGAGCCCCCCTCATCCTTCTCTCTTCAGCCATCCAGCAAACACCAGCGTGGTCATGTTTGGCGGGGTAGATCACACCTACTACAAGGGAAACCTCCAGTGGGTACCACTGACCCAAGCCCACTTCTGGCAGGTAGCCATGAGCAGGTAAGTCTCCCTCTCCGAAGGTTACCCCAAGTGATGCTCCCACACATGCACAGGAACACAAGCAGACACACACACATGCACACACAGACACTCAGTCCCTCACAGACATACACTCCACTCACAAAGACACACATAAAAACACAGAGACACCTATAAACACAGACAGGCACACAGATACACACAAGCACACACAGAGACACACAAATACAGATACGAACATCACCTATACGTTCACAATTGCCCCAGGGCTCCTAACCAGCCCTCTCACCAAGGTCCTGAAAGGGTCCAGAGGGGCCTGGGCAGCTGGGGGAGGGCTGCACCACTGGGCTGTGAGGTGGGGAGCCTGGTCAGAGGACCCTACAGTGTGGTGAAAAGAGGATCAGAGGGAATTTCATTAACCTGAACAGAGCTGTGATAAGATGACCTACTGACAAGGGTTACCCAGGACCAAGCAAGTCCCCAGTATACAGAATTGTCAGCTGAAATACAAAGTCCAGGACAAACCGGGAAATCTGGTCTCCTCAGGGAGAAGTTACCCAGCAGTGGAGAGAGAGTGGCTAAAATCTTGAGACCTGAGAGCAACTCATAAAAAGAGACATCCCACCTACCCAGTGCTACTTAGCGCCCAAACTGGGGACACAGAGGGGCAGGGGCTCTGACCAAATCAAGAAGCTGGGATTCAGAAGTGGCCTGAGAACAAGGGGCAAGAATTAATGGGATTCTCTATGATATCCTCAGACAAAAGCTTTCCTGTCCTTCGGAGGCCCCCTGAATTGAATCATGCTCCTCTGGCCTGGACCTCAGTGTCTAAGCCAGGTGAGGGGGCAGTGATGGGACACATCCTCTTCCAGGGCAGCCTGTGTCTCCCCCACCCCCACTTTAAGCATCTGCTGCCCCAGGGAACCGCCCCCCCCCACTGTGTGAGTTGACCTATTATTGGTCACATGACAGGTAACAGATCTCTGGGTGTTCCTCTTTCATTTTTTCATTCATTCATTCAACAAACACACATTATGCATCTGCTATGTGCTGGGCCCCAAGGGAGGCACTAAGGATACAGCTTGCCCATACACCTAATAAGGCAGATGTACGTGAAACGACTCACACATGCAATGAATTACCACTTTGGTACACGCTCGACATGAGGAAGGGTCTACAGAGAGCAAGCAAGACAAGAGCCCAATCTGGTCTGGGGGGAAGACTTCCCTGACAAAGCTACAATTATACTAGAACCTGGAAGATGAGCAGAAGTTCGCTAGACAGAGTGGATGGTCTAAGAGGGGTGGCCAGCACGTGCCCAGGCCCTGAGACATGAAAGAACCTGGTACATTCAAGAACTGAAAGGAAGCCAAAAGGGTGATGTGACCAGAACAAAGGATGACAGAGTCCAGGCAGAGCTGAAGGGGTTGTTCAGGGACAGTCAGGGAGGGAGCAGTCGTGAGGGAGACTTCAGAGTAACCCTGTGCCTGCTTTGTCCCACTTTCTCTCAGCATGTCCATAAGCGGGTTTCGGGTTGGTTGTTCCCGAGGATGTCAGGCCATTATGGATACTGGGACCTCGTTCCTGGTTGGGCCAACTCACCTGGTCACCAACATCCTGCAGTTCATCAACCCCAAGCCTATCTGGGATAACCAGGTGAAGGGTCGGGTCACAGCATCCCTCCTGGGTTCCCCCCACACCAAGGATCACCTGGGCCCACCTGTCTTCCTCTTTGTCTTACAGCAAATATTCTCATGCGATGCCGTCAATAGCCTGCCTACACTCATCCTCACCATCAACGGCATCAAATACCCTGTGCCCCCTCAGTACTACATCCAGAAGGTGAGGGGGCAATGCTAGAGGCTGGCTCTCAAAGTGGGACTTGCAGGAACCCTTGGGCTGCTGCTGGGAGGAGGGGGACCTCTGCAAGCCAGGTCACACTATTGCAGATGCTGCTGAGCCCCTGTGGCTGGGCCAGTGTCTCCCACAAAACCAACCACATGAGAATAAAGGGCCATCTGGGACATCCTTCCTCCTAAAATAAACGTGGAAACACCACCCCTTGCTGGCATGATGCCTTGCACAAGGAGAGGGGAGCACTAAGGGCCTCTGCCTCACAGAGCGTCGGTTTAACCAGTGCGTCAGATGCATGAACATGGAAAGTCAATTCTAGTAATCCTTGCAATAAGCCAAGTGACAAGGGAGAGTTTGGCTGGAAATAGTCCCTGGGTCCTATCCCAGTATAGTGACTAACAGTCTCTCTTCCCATCTTGAAAGTGTGCGGGTTGGGATGATAAATTACATGGTCACCCTAGTCCTTGGCTGCAGCTTCCCCTTGCACTCACAGTGCCTTCTCTGTGAGTTGGGGTACCAGACCCCTCTGTGGGGAGGTTGGATGCTAAGGTGAATAAAGGGTGCACAGTGACTGAATAGCCCGAGCACAGGGTTAAGACTCAGTATCAGCTCCCTGTGGGAGTTCAGGGCAGGCTGATGGGCTCAAAGAAGGCTTTGAGGAAGAGAGGGAATTGCAGTAATTCTAAACCCCCAGCCTCATGGAGGCATGAGGAGCTCTGCTTGGTCAAGTGGAATGTACACTGGATTATGCAAATGGAACCCCCAGGGGCTGTGCAAAGGGGAGCTAGGGGCAGATTAGGGGTGATGAGAGCTGCAGACCGGAGGAGCACCAGGGTAAGTCACTCAAGCCAGCCTGGAGTATCCAGGGATGGTGAGTGTGGGTCAGGAAGGCTTCCTAGAGGGTATGTGTGTGTAGTTGTTTCAACTGCATCCAACTCTGCCACCCTAAAGAACATAGTCCAGCAGGCTCCTCTGTCCATGGGGGTTCTCCAGACAAGAATACTGGAATTGGTTACCGTGGTCTCCTCCAGGGGATCTTTGTGACCCAGAGATCAAAACACTGTCTCTTACGTCTCCAGCACTGCAAGCTGATTCTTTACCGCTGAGCCACCAGGGAAACCCTAGAAGGCCTTAGCACAGTATAAATAACCAGTTGTGGGCACTGCTACATTTAAAATGGATAACCAAATACAACTTACTGTGTAGCACATGGAACTCTGCTTGGTGCTATGTGGCAGCCTGGATGGGAGGGGAGTTTGGAGGAGAATGGATATATGTATGTGTATGGCTGAGTCCCTTTGCTGTCCATCTGAAACTATCACAATAATGTTAATTAACTATGCTCCAATTCAAGCTTTATAAATTTTTAGAAAAAGAACAGGTTGTGGGGAATGGGGGGAAAAACAGCCATTCTCTGCAGAGAAAACAGTGATTGGGGTCATAATGAAAGAAACTTGGAGTGTGAGGGGAACTACAGGCCATTCTTGTACTTTTTAAACAAAATTTATTGAAGTATTGGACTTCCCTGGTGGCTCAGATAGTAAAGAATCTGCTTGCAATGCAGGAGACCCAGGTTTGATCCCTGGGTCAGGAAGATCCCCTAGAGAAAGGGAATGGCTACCCACTCCAGTATTCCTGCCTGGAGAATCACAAGGACAGAGGAGCCCAGCAGGCTACAGTCTATGGGGTCGCAAGAGTTGGACACAATTGAGCGACTAAGCACACATATATTGGTTTGCATCTGATAATCCCAAACTCCCAATCCTCCCCTCCCCACACCCCTGTCCTGACAGCCACATGTTTTGGTCCTTCTCATTCCTATACCCCTACTTCTGCAGTTGCTGAGAGAACCACTTGATTCTTCCCAAAGGAGGGGGAAAATGGAAAGGCTGTCTGCTCTGGATATTGAGGGGGCTGTCAGGTAAGGGCTCAGGCTGACTGGTATTTCTGTCTCCCCCAGGTTTCTCAGACGATGTGCTATTGCAGCTTTCGAGGGGGCACAGAGCACTTGTTCCCTGGGCAAACCTCAGAGATCTGGATCCTGGGTGATGTCTTCCTGAGGCTGTATTTCTCGGTTTATGACCGAGGAAATGACAGGATTGGCCTGGCTCCTGCAGTGTAAATTTGGACTGCTACAGGAATCGATCAGGGCCAGACAAACACACACTCACTCACATGCAGGGTCATCCAACCCAGGGATGCTGGTGAACTATGCTTGATGCTCTGCAAAGCTGTATTCTCAGTAAAGAATAAAAGATTCATCTCAGTGGTGCTAATACAAATGGGTGCCTCTCTTTGGGTAGAGGAGGTGCCTCATAACCGGGCAGGATCTAGAATCAAGTGTCAACCACAAGTGAGAGCAGCCCAACTCCAACTGGCTTCAAGAAAAGAGGAGACTTATTGGAAGGACACTGAGGGTCTAGGACGCAGGAACCAGAGATCTAAAGATCTCAGAGACTGGACCCAAGAAATCAGAAACCATCAGCTCACTCTTTCTCTCCCGGCTGCTTCTCTTCTCTCATCATTGATTCTCTTACCCGACAGCTTTCTTCCCTCAGGCCTCTCTACCTAGTGAGGGAATCTGAAGCTGCCTGCCCCAGGGTTTTATCTCTCTAAGATGACTAACCAGTAAGGAAAGTAGCTCAGAAGACATCAGGGCTCCAGGGAGGGCTCTGAATGGGCCACTTCAGAGCAGGTGTCCAGCCCCGGACCAACCATCCTGGCAGGGGCATGGGGTCCTATGCCTGGCTCAGTTGGTCACGTGGCCCTGCCCCCACAGCAAACATAATTGACAGATTACTGCAGAAGCACGTGGTTGAACCTGGGGACAAGCAGCCCAAAGAAGTGACAGAGGGATGTTCTAGACCATCTCACAGATAGAGAAAACAACAGAGGTGTGGGTGGGAAACCACAGGAGTACAAAGCTCCCTCTTCAGGGAGATGGAGAATGACTGGCATAGGACAAGGGGAGGGGCATTGCCTTCTGGCTTGTTCCCCCAACCCTGAAACACACCCGTAAACCCTGCAGTTACTGTCTGTGTGCAGATCGGCCATATGTCCACGGCTACCTGGACCTGGCTCCTTTGAGATGATGCTGGATTATGACTGGCTTGAAGGGAGTGAAAGCGCACTGGGGACAAAGCTGACAAATGGGGAAGAGGTGAGCATAGAACAGGTGGTTCTTGTTTTTAACAGTAAATATCATGAAGTGAGCTACATGAAGACTCGAGGGAAGAGTCTCTCCAACTAGTTTTCCAGGTGGACTTCATGGAACCATAAGCAATGATTCTGCCAATGAGAAACCACCCACAAGAATAGTAACTCAGGTTAATTGCAGACGCTAAATCTCACTCACTGACCCCCAAAGAGTCCCAGCAAGGCAAAACCCCCATTGTGCAGATGAAAAGAAGTCTTCTCCAGTCTTCTGGCTGCAGCGCTGGTGACAGGCACATAGCAGGCCCTCAGGTAAAGCATGTTGACTAAATGAATGGGTGAATTAGTAGATACTTCCCAGGGACACGTTGCCTCATCCATGTAGGAACACATGCATGGTCTCAGCACGGCGACTGCATAATATCAAGGAGAAGGTCAGGCTTTGCTTGCCTAGATCAGCCTAAGGCCAGGGCTGGAGCTGGAGTCTGTTAATGAGCCCCCCGGTCTTGAGGTTCTGTATTTGCAGCCTGCACCACCAACATGAGGATGAATTCTGATCTTCAAAGCAATCATCCTCCCCCAACCTTCACTTTTATCCTTTACAAATTGTAAACCATAGATTATTAGACTCTGGTGAAAGAAAAGGTCAGAAAAAACAAGAAAAAGATAGGTCATGAACAATTCTACTAAGAGTGTACATTTGTTCAATCTTTTTGGAGATGATGTGTCCTAAATATACTTGTAGCCTTTTGTCCAAGAAATTTTGCTTCTAACATTTATGTAAATCAATAACCTCAGATATGCAGATGACACCACCCTTATGGCAGAAAGTAAAGAAGAACTAAAGAGCCTCTTAATGAAATTGAAAGAGGAGATTAAAAGAAAGTTGGCTTAAAGCTCAACGCTCAGAAAACTAAGGTCAAGGCATCTGGTCCCATCACTTCATGGTAAATAGATGGGGAAAGAGTGGAAACAGTGGCTGACTTTATTTTGGGGGTTTCCAAAATCACTGCCAATGGTGAATGCAGATGTGAAATTAAAAGACACTTACTCCTTGGAAGGAAAGTTATAACCAAACTAGACAGCATATTAAAAAGCAGAGACATTACTTTGCCAACAAAGGTCTGTCTAGTCAAGGCTATGGTTTTTCCAGTAGTCATGTATGGATGTGAGAGTTGGCTGAGGGCCAAAGAATTGATGCTTTTGAACTGTGGTGTTGGAGAAGACTCTTGAGAGTCCCTTGGACTGCAAGAAGATCCAACAAGTCCATCCTAAAGGAGATCAGTCCTGGGTGTTCATTGGAAGGATTGATGTTGAAGCTGAAACTCCAATACTTTGGCTACCTCATGCGAAGAGCTGATTCATTTGAAAAGACCCTGATGCTGGGAAATATTGAGGGCAGGAGGAGAAGGGGATGACAGAGGATGAGATGGCTGGATGACATCACAGACTCAATGGACATGATTTTGGGTGAACTCCGGGAGTTGGTGATGGACAGGGAGGCCTGGTGTGCTGTGGCTCATGGGGTCTCAAAGAGTCAGACATGACTGAGTGACTGAACTGATACT
Source organism: Antilocapra americana (assembly GCA_007570785.1). NCBI lineage: Eukaryota > Metazoa > Chordata > Mammalia > Artiodactyla > Antilocapridae > Antilocapra > Antilocapra americana. The sequence continues at coordinate 6,736,118 of ML664188.1, read as the reverse complement.
GACACGAAAGCTATTGGGCTTCCCTTGTGGCTCAGCTGGTAAAGAATCCACCTTATATGTGGGAGACCTGGGTTCAATCCCTGGGCTGGGAAATCCCCTGGAAAAGAGAAAGGCCACTCCAGTATTCTGGCCTGGAGAATTCCATAGACTAGAGTCCATGGGATCGCAAAAGTCAGACATGACTGAGCGACGTTCACTTCTATGATCAGAAGCACCCACAAACATAAAGAAGCAAGAAGGAATTTCTCAGAGTCTCTTACAAAAGGGAAACACTGGGACATCCCAAGGTTCATTCAACATACAGTGTCCACAGCATCATGCAAACAACTGCCTGAAAATAGTATTCAATATTAAGAGAAATCCTTCTAATAGGACACTGAGGGAAAAGAACAGAATACAAAACAGCATGATTCCAGGCTTGCAGAGCATGTGGAAGACAGTGAAGCATCCTTGCCAGGCATGTATATCCTAGAGCTTTTCTGCCTCAGCTCAAACCCCACCTCGGAGACCTACCAGTTGCGACCTTGATAAATTCATCCCTGGAAATCAGTTTCCTATTCTGTATATTTGGGGGTAGGGATTGTTCCTCCCTCACTAATCATCAGGAAAACCCATGTCAAATGACCATGAGATACTATCTCACATCTATGAGGATGGCCATTATCAAAAATCAAAAGGTAACAAATACAATAAGGATGTGGAACCCTGTTCACCAGTTGTGGGTGTGTGAAATGGTGCAACTCCTGCAAAACAGAATTGAGGTTTTTAAAAAAAAAAATTTTTTTTAACCACTATTTGATCCAGCAATGCCATGCCTGGGTATTAATCCAAAAAAAAAAATTATAATCATGATCTCAAAGGGACATTTGTCCTGCCTTATACACTGCAGTGTACAAGATGCAGAAACAGCTTGGATCCATCAACAGTTGGATGAATAAAGAAAACGTGGTAGGGACAAACAATGGATATTATTCGGCCTTTATAAAAGGAAAAAATCCGCCATTTTCAACAATTTAAATGAACCTGGAGGATGTTATGGGAAGTGAGAGAAGCCAGTCCCAGAAGGATGAACACAGTATGATTCCACCCATATAAGTTTTCTAAAGTAGTCAAATTCATAGCAGTAGAGAGTAAAATGGTGGTTGTCAGGGGTCAAGGAGAGGAGAAAATGAGGAGCTGCTATTCAAATGGTATGAAGTTTCAGCTACACAAGATAAGTAAGTCCTAGAGATCTAATATACAGGCTAATGCCTATCATTTAACAATATTGTATTGTGCACTTAAATTTCTGTTAAGGCAAAGGATCTCATGTTAAATGTTTGTTATTGTTGTTAGGTCACTAAGTCGTGTCCAACTCTGTGACCCCATGGACTGCAGCACACCAGACTTCCCTGTCCTTCACTATCTCCCGGGGTTTACTCAAATTCATGACCATTGATTCAGTGATGCCATCCAACCATTTCATTCTCTGCCACCTGCTTCTTCTCCTATTGCTACAATAAATAAAGAAACAAATACCTTTTTAAAAATGAAAAGTCTTATGTACACATACAACTGATTCATGTTGTTGTACAGTAGAAACTAACATAACTTTGTAAAGCAATGATATTCCAATTAAAAAAATTAAAAATGAATACTCTTTCTAACTGGAGGGAAGGGAGCAGAGATTGACTGCTAATTTGTACATTGCTTCTTTCTGGGGTGTTGAAAATGTTCTAAATTTAAACCATGATGATGGCTACACAACTCCATGAATATATGAAAAATCACTAAGCTGTACACTGTAAATGATAGAATTTATGACATTTGAAATACATCTCAGATAGTTATGTACATACATATATATACTCACATATAAACAGGAAAGAATAATCCCCAAATTTCTAGAGCTATAATGAAATGAAATTAATTAATGGATTAATGGGTGAAATTAATTAATCTACGGAAAGCCTTTAGGACAGTGACTGAAAAACAGTAGTGAGAGGAGAACAGGCAGGAAGGCCAGGGGTCTCCAAACGGAGGAAACAGGCTGTAAATGTCAGCCATTTTTATCTCTCTCTTAAGCAGCAGGAGGAAACAAACCAACAATATTTTTTCCCTTCTCTATACAAATTTAAAAGAGGTTTCTCTTAAAATACTGTGTTGCCATAATGATACCTGGTTTCACCTGAAATTAACTATTCTCAAACCTAGAGTTAACCAATGCATTCTTCTTATGGAAATGTTTGTCTTAAGCTATGTTAATGTACTATGCATTTACCCCAAACTCTGCCTTCAAGTCAGTTCCACCAAATGGCTCAGAACCTACTTGACAAATCAGTGTGTTATACTCAGACACTGTTTCCCTAATCTATGTAAATGAAACTATCTGTAGGTAAACTGCCCTTCTACAAAGTCAATCGTTTTATGGCCCGGGATAATTCTTCTGGTGTCAAGATTATCCCAAAATAAATCTTATGGATGAGGGACATGGTGCCATTCTGAGTTTTGAGACATTCCTTTTTTTCATTAGCAAACTGCTTGTGACTATATAACATCCAGCTGAAGACTAGCAGAGGGGTACTCTTTCTATCCGCTTCTGATGCCTGTAGCAGAAGCTTTCTCTATCTCCTTTATACTTTAATAAAGCTCTGAGCAATCAAGCCTCGTCTCTGGCCCCGGATTGAATTCTCCTCCAGAGACCAAGATTCCTGGTGTGTTTTTGTGGTTTCACAACAACCTTTCAGTAGCATGAGCTGTTATTGTATTTCACTCTTAAACCAGAGAAAGACCAAACGTGTGCAACAATGGTTTATATCAAGGTGGTAGCAATTCGGAAAATGTTTCCCCTTACGCTTTTCTTAGTTCTTTCAGGAATGGCATTTATGATCAGAGGAAAGTTAAGCATTATTCTATAAATCACAGAGGCTTCAGACAAAGAGGGGACCGTTTCTTTACTGGAGCTGGCTGCGGGAGCAGATGGATTCTCATAGAAAAAGCCATCCTGCAACAGATGGTGAAGGACTGACATCTAGTGGCCATGGTGGATTTTGCAGGCACATCTCACATGCTCTGACCTCTCTGCTGGGGAACCTGCCCATTGATTTCATCTACTTGGAAGGGCTATTTACAATATGAAGTCATTCCCATCAGCTCTCCCACTTTTAGACCCGATAACCACACTTAGACAAATGGATTCCAAATACATATATTTTTCTATAACTGATTTATTAACTATAAATATTGTCCCAAGGATTTGATTTATACTAATAAAAGTTAGAAACCTCCCTAGATTCTAACATCAAGGAAATTATCACCAGGAAGGAATCAGCTTCTGGCTCTCTAGGCGGTGAGTGTGGACTGTCCCCGAATAAAGAAATGTATAGCCTGAATCTCAGGTCACAAACACACTCACTCTCCCTTCTTCACCTCCTTCAAATCAATAGAGAAATGGCCCCTCCTCGATTTAAAATGATAACCTTCCCTGCCCCCTCCCTTGCTTCCACTTTCCTCCAGCATCACCACTTCACACACTATATCATTTCTCTATCTTTGATTATCTGTCTCCTTCCCTGGAGACACAAGGGCAGTGATTTGGGTTTGTCTTAATCCTTGATGAATCAATCTCCAGTGCTTCCACTAGAGCCTAGGACATCAAAGATGCTCAATAAATATTTTGGTTATAAGTATTAGTGAAATCAAGGCTAAGTGAACACCGTGTCACAATTCATACTGAGTACAACTCTGTGAAAGTAAGAAGTATGAGTATTGCTGCTTCCCTGGTGGCTCCGACAGTAAAGAATCTGCGTGCAATGCCAGAGACCCAGGTGCAATCCCTGGGTCGGGAAGATCCCCTGGAGGAGGGCATGGCAACCCACTCCAGTATTCTTGCCTGGAGAATTCCATGGACAGAGGAGGCTGATGGGCTACAGTCCATGAAGTCACGAGACTCAGACATGACTGAGCCACCAAGCAAACACAGGAACATTGCCAACTGTATCAGTCTTTCTGAGCCAATAGCAGGTGCTACAGACTGGGTGCCTTATACAACAGGCATTTACTTTCTCAGGATTCTGGAGGCTGGCAGCCTGAGGTCAGGGTGTCTGCAAGGTCGTTTCTCCTAAGGCGTCTCTCCTGGGTGTATAGACGGCCGTCTTCTCTCTGTGTTTTCACGGGGTGTTTCCTCTGAGCATGTCTGTGTCCTAATCTCCTCAAGACACCGGTCAGATCAGATTAGGGGACCTCATTTAATCTTAATCATCTCTGCTTCCAAATACAGTCATTTTTGAGTACTGGGGATTCAACATATGGATTTTCTGGGGAGAGGGGGGAGGGTAGGGACACACAATTCAGCCCATTACACCATAAACACGAAAACAACCATTAGACATGTCAAAAGAACACAGGAGTCAGCATAAAGAACTCCAGTGGGCCAGACATGGGACAATTTCAGCATGAAAACAATGATAATAATGGATTATCACTGAAGGACTGAAGTTAGAACCTATGAGTTCACACTGATCAATAAATACAAATATAAACAAACAAGATGAAAGGAGATCTCTTCCTTACCAAAGAACAATGATCTATTTTTTCTTTATTTATTTATGGCTGCACTGGGTCTTTGTTGCTGCTAGAGGGCTTTTCTCTGGTTGTGGTATGCGGGCTACTTTTCCTTGCAGTGCACAGGCTTCTAATTGTGGCGGCTTCTCTTGTTTTGGGGCACAGGCTCTGGGAGCCCAGGCTTCAGTAGTCGTGGCTCATGGGCTCTAGAGAGTGGGCTCAGTAGTTACGGCACAATGGTCTAGTTACCCTGCAGCATGTGGAATCTTCCCGGACCAGGGATCGAACCCATGTCCCCTGCATTGGCATGCAGATTCTTACCCACTGTACCACCAGGAAGCCAAATAATTTTTAAAATGTAAAAGAAACAGCAGAGTTAGAAAATTACAACTCTATAACCATCATTTCAGTCACGGATTCAGGCAGAAATCCTCAGTGGTTGCTTAAACTTTGAGCAAAGAGTGGATGGACCACAGGTTACTTATACAGTTGCAAAGTATCTCCCTGCCAAATACCTCCATGATCACAATCCAGTAACTACAGTGGAGAAGCTTGATGGGGACACCACCTTCACTAAATAATCAAGGTTAATGTCACCAATAAAGGGACAAAACAACAATTATGTGCCTCCTGATATGATGCCCTGAGAAGGACACAGCATTGCTTCTATAATATTCCTGCTAAAAAACAAGTAACCTGGGACTTCCCTGATGGTCCAGGGGTGAAGACTCCACTTTCCAATGCAGGGGACACAGGTTCCATCCCTGGCCACCCCCGAACTGAGATCCCACAGGGCATGTAGCGTGGACAAAAAAATAGAAACATAATAATCTGAATTGAACCTTAAGAAAACACCAAACAAACCCAAACTGAACGATGTTCTGCAAAAGTGGCCTGTACTTTTCAAAACTGTTATCACCAGGAACAACAAAGGCAGGCTGAAGAGCCATTCCATACTGAAAGGGAGTGAAGTGACCAGACAACCCACCATAATATATGACCCTGGGTGAAATCCTGCAGCAGAAAAATCACTAAAAGGCTCAGTTTTAGGGAAACTGATGAAAACTGAGTACGTGCCATGTATTAGACAAGACGGCTTCCTGGTGGCTCAGCAGTAAAGAATTTGCCTACAATATAGGAGATGCAGGTTTAATCCCTGGGTCAAGAAGAGTTGAAAAGAATGGCAACCACTGGAGTATTCTTGCCCGGAGAATCCCATTGACAGAGGAGACTGGCGGGTTACAGTCCATGGGGTTGCAAAGAGTTGGACAAAACTTAATAACTAAACAACAACAATTTGATAATAGTATTGCATCAGTGTTACATTTCCTGGATCTGTTCATTTTTGTGCTATCGTTCTGTGAGCAAATATCTTTGTTCTTTGGAGAATAACAATAAAGATTTAGGAGTGAAAATCACAGTGCCTGCAATTGATTCAAATTATCCGACCAAAATGATAATAAATAAGTGTGTGTGTGTGTAGAAACAGTAAATATGGTAAAATATCAATAGTAGGTGAATCTGGGTAAAGCATATATGGGACTCTGTGGCCCTGTAGTTGTAATTTTTCTGTAGATTTGAAAATTTTCAAAATGAAAAGTTTTTTAGGGTCTTCCCTGGTGGTCCAATGGTTAAGACTCCGAGCTCACATTGCAGGGGAGCACAGGTTCCATTACTGGTCAGGGAATCAGGATCCTGCATGCCACATGGCATAGTCAACAAACTAAAATAATGAATAGTAGTCTTTAAAAATTTTAAATGTTTCCTACCAATAAGAAAGGGAGGGGGAATATTTTTCAAAAGAAAAGATTTACCTTAGCAGAAATAGAAAGACAAATAACATACGATATCACTTTTATGTGGAATCTAAAATATGATAGAAACAAACCCTATCTAGCAAACAGAAACAGAATCACAAACATAGAGAACAGATTTGTGGTTGCCAAGGGGGAGGGAAGTGGGGGGTGGATGGATTGGGAGTTTGGGATTAGCAGATTCAGGCTATTATAAAGAGGATGGATAAACAAGATCCTACTGTATAGCATGGAGCTTCCCAGGTGTCTCAGTGGTGAAGTATCCACCTGCCAATGCAGGAGACACAGGTTCAACCCCTGGGTCAGGAAGACCCCCTGGCTATAGTCCAGGGGTTCGCAAAGAGTCAGACATGACTGAGCGACTGAGCACGCATGCGCTATATAGCACAGAAACTATATTCAATATCCTGTGATAAACCATTATGAAAAAAGAATATATATGCATAACTAAATCACTTTACTATACTTACAGCAGAAATTAATGAAATTAGTTGCATTGTAAACCAACTAAAGGAAATCAGTCCTGAATATTCATTGGAAGGACTGATGCTGAAGCTGAAACTCCAATACTTTGGCCACCTGATGTGGAGAACTGACTCACTGGAAAAAAACCCTGATGCTGGGAAAGATTGAAGGCAGGAGGAGAAGGGGACGACAGGATGAGATGGTTGGATGGCATCACCAACTCAGTGGACATGACTCTGAGCATGCTCCGGGAGTTGGTGATGGACAGGGAAGCCTGGCGTGCTGCAGTCCATGGGGTCACAGAGCGTAGTACACGACTGAGCGACTGAACTGAAGCCAACTATTCTTCAATAAAAAATGTAGAAAAAAAGAAAAGAATTGTCTTTTTTAGGAAAGGGAAGTTATGAGTGATTTCATCTCTCATACTGTTGTTCCAGAACTTCCCTGGTGGTTGAAAAAGACTTGGACATGACTTGGTGACTAACAACAACAACATTGTTCCAGAACTTTGGCCATAAACAAGGTCACATTTCTCTCCTTTTCACAACAGAAGTGAGAAGAGAAGAGCGCTCCATTTTTCTGCTGCCAACTGTGAACCTATTTCACTCTATCAGTGACCCAACAGATTAAATGTTAATGCCCCTTTTTATAAATAAGGGCAGGGAGGCTCACAGAAAGGTCACTCAAGGTCACTAACATGGAGGCAGAGGCAGAAGCAGGGTCTGACGTGTGTTCATAGGCTCTGTCTTTGCATATTGTGTTCTCCAGGAACCGGGCCAGGGGGAACCAGGCACTGCTGTGAAAGCCTGGGAAGACCTTGCCCTGGTCCTGGGCTCACAGTCCGCTGCTGGTGGTCAGGCCCCATGAGCTTGATGCCAGGGAATGAGACAGTCACAGGACAACAGAGGAGATGGTGCTAAAACCTAAGGGAGATGGGAGCTCCCAGGGGACTTTTCTTCCTCCATCTCCAGATTCCTTCTCAGGGACCCGCCCTGCTCAGAGCCCAGGAGGCTGCCCACAGCCCCCTAGGGTGGGCCTGTAAGCCCTAGCAGAGATCAGAAGGTGGGGAGAAGGCCTACACTCCCGTGCTCCTGGCCACTGCATCCCTCTGCCTTCAGAGCCCCAGGTTCTGGTGTGCTGCCCCTTCCCTGACCCCGTCACTGCCGCTGGCTCCTGTGCCCCTCCACATCCCTCTTTGTGGTCACTCTGCCCACCCCTCTGTATACAGCCCCTCCCTGAGTCTCTTTGGTGAAACCTCTGGGTGGTCACCTGTTTTCTGCAAGGACTCTGACCCCTACGCCTGGTGAGGAGAGAGAAGCACATTCAAAAGGAACAACATGTGCCAAGGCCCAGAGGCAGAGAAGGCTGGCCCGCTGGGAGAACTCAGATGGCCCGGGCTGACCTGCTGGAAGATTGGAAGGCAAGCTGTTTCAGCCCAAGTCCCAGCTCTCAGCCTTGGACTGGGAACTGTGACACCTCCTTCCCTCCACCCACTGTGTCTGCCCATATGACCCAGTCCCATCGCTAGGGGTCTGCATGCAGCCTTCCCTGGGCCATCCACGAGGTCTGCGGCCTGGGGGAGAGAGGCCAGAGGAGGCAGGCCTAGGGCTCCACTCCCCATAACACAGGCCCACCTCCTGCTGAGAATGATAACGTGAGTGGCTGGTGTTGCTTGTACACCAGGAGTGTGATTTCAGAGCCTCCAGATGGCCTTAGACCCCTCCTCTCCCTAACCCAGCCATCCAAAGCTCATTCCACAGCGTCAGCTCGGGTGTCTCCTGCTCAACCCTTAGTCCAACGGGTGCCAAGTGTAGATCCCTATGAAAATGTGATTTCCCCCTGGGGGATTTTAACTTCCAATTCAAATATTATTAAGACAGCTTAAATGCGTCCTCATCCATGGCAACCTCCTAGAGGCACTCTGGAAGTGAGCTCCTTTTTCTAAATGACCCATGGCATCTCTTTTCAGTATCCTGCTCTAGTTAACTAACACTGTCATTTTTTGTCTTATGCTTGTGTGTGTTAGTTGCTCAGTTGTGCCCGACTCTTTGCAACCCCATGGACTGTAGTCCACCCGGCTCCTCTGTCCATAGGGATTCTCCAGGCAAGAATATTGGAGTGGGTGGCTATTTCCTTCTCCAGAGGATCTTCCTGACCCAGGAATCAAATCCGGGTCTCCTGCATTGCAGGCGGATTCTTTACCATCTGAGCCACCAGGAAAGCCATTTCTGTCTTATAAGGATTTTAAATTGGGTCTTATCCCTCCCATTCGGATGTGAACCTGTTGAGAGTAAAATTCACAGCTGATTCATCTCTGTTGAGCTTACTACCTGGCATGTAGAATGAATGAATGAAAGAGATGAATAAGGCAAAGGAAGTGTCTGGGTGCTCAGCAACGCAGCCATAGTGGGTGGGGCGAGGCAGGCAGCAGGGCATGAGAAGATGGTAAAGCCTTCCTCTTAGACTACAGCCTCATTCCTCACCTCCGCCAAGGCACGAAGTTGTCTGAAGCTGCTGCTGCCGCAGGCTCTTTGGGCCAGGAGGGCTGGGTGCCCCAGCTGCCTGAAGAATGGATTTGTCCATTTGGAGCAGGAGGGTAATAAATACCCTCCAGTCACACCCCAGCTCCTTCCACTGTAACCAAACATGATAAAGATATCAGTCAGAAGCCAGGACCCAGGTCATCGTGACAAAGAACAGGGTCTACCTTGAATAAGACTGGATCAGAAAAGGCATAGAGGATTGGGTCCAGAACTGTGCTCACCAGGGAGCAACGTGGAGTTAGAGATAAGGAGAACAAAGGAGATGGGGGCCACCGGGGTGGGACCCATTATCAGCAGGAGGACCCTTGACCTCTGTCCTCAAGTGGGGTTCACCCAGGCCACCATCTCCAGTAGGTTTGCTCTGCGGCCCAGGGAAGGACCGGCTCAGGGGGGCACCATGAGGATGAGCAGGGGGCTGCAAGGGCAGTGGGGGCCTTCTGAGAGCCCCTTTGTCCCTGCTGTGGGACTTCAAGCCAATTCCTTGTTACGCTCCAGTTCTCAGGAATTTTCCATACCCTGGTTAATATCTCCATCCCCCGCCAGCCCCCTCCCAGGTTCCAAACATTTCCTTTTCTGCTTCCAGTTAACTCTTCCTTGGCCCAGTTTCGGATTTCTGCCTCCCCCAAGCCCTTCTCTTATATTTTACTCAAAAGCAAGTATCAGAATGCTTTCCGAAAGCTAGCCAGACTGGTCATGGCAGGTTAGGACTGAGGTTCCTGGCTATGCCTATCCCTTCCCGGGACTCTACATGGGTACGTTCCTGCCCCCAGGAACCACTGCCTACTCTGTGCTTTCCAAATGTCCTAAGGAGCTTGGACTACAGTGCCCACGCCCTTCCTGTTCAAGGGACCATACAATGGGGGCTATCAGGGGCCAAGACATTTCTTACTCCCTGTGGTCCTTGCCCCTATCCTCAAAAGAAAAGCCATTCATTCATTCATTCACTTAATCTGTGAAAATGACATTGTTAGTCGCTCAGTCGAATCCAGCTCTTTGCAACCTCATGGACTGTAGCCCACCAGGCTCCTCTGTCCATGGGATTCTCTAGGCAAGAATACTGGAGAGGGTAGCCATTCCCTTCTCCAGGGGATCTTCCTGACCACAGTTTACTTACCATCTGAGCCATCACGTAGGTAACTTAATCTGTATGGAATATCTATTCTGCACCAGCTGCCAGATGGTATCTCAGCGTCTTCTTACATACTTCCCATGGAACAGAGCTCATTACCTGTAGCTTACCTTATCCATGGTAAATAAGTCAATTTGCTCAAGGCTGGACCCCAGGGAAGGGCTTTGGGAGCTCTGAAACTAGGGGTGTGTGTGTGTGTGTCATCCTGGGAAGGGCGCCCTGAGTTTTCACCACATTCTAAAAGGCAGTGAATGCTTACAGGTGTGGACTCAGGAACCAGACAGCCTGGGTTTGAATCACAGCTTTGCCTTCTGTAAACTGTGCAACCCTTCAACAACTTAGGAACATCTCTGCACCCCATCAGTAGAACAGGAGTAGCAATTGGATAAGGTTGTCAAAATGAGACTTCTTCATTATATAACACATGTGCCTTTATACCTGTTAGCCATTGGTCACGCTCATGGGTACCTGTGCCTTACTGCCAATGGCTCTCATCTGCCTCCTCGCCCTGGTGACGTATCTGGGTGGAAGGGGTTTTGTACCACCTGCCCCAGGGATATGGACTGTTCTGGGGAAAGCATTCTCCCTTCCGTGTGCCACTTGCCAGCCCTCAGAGGTCTGGAAACCAGACCCAGCTTGACATTTCCTTTCCTTAATGGATAGGGAGGCACCAGAGCCAGAATGAACGGACTAGCTGTTCTTCTACTTTTTTGATCGTGAAGCATTACAAACATGTAAAAATACGCTTAAAGCATAAGTACACAGTTTAACACATAAAATTAAACACACAAGTAATCCCACCTAGGCCAAGAAATAGAACAGGCCAGTCTCCCTAAGCCTCTCACGTGGCTCTATCCAAAAGAACTTTCACCCTCATTTCTCCCAAGAATCTCTCAGGCCCAGAAGGGCAGGTACAGTCAGCATCATGATGCTCTGAGCAGAGGAGTAGAACAGAGGAGTCAGGGATGCCAGCTCTGCCTCTCACTGCTTTGCACTCTAGGCCAACTGATGAACCTCTCTCAGCCTCAGTTTACCAGCTACAAACCTGTAGAACAGTGCCATTTAGTCCTGTATCTATCTCACCAAGAGAGACTGTGGGTACCTGGCCTGACACATGTCAAGTGATCAACACCTACAGGCAATTACTATTGTTAGCGTGGGTGGGGACAGTTAAAGAGTAGATTTCTAGAAGGGCTCTCACCTCTTTTCCCCAAAACTCAAAAATTGCAGATGAGATACATATATGGGAGGTAAGGGTTTGAAGAGCATCTGTTTCAGGGAGTTTTCAAACTGTGTTCCTTTGATCCCCAGGGGTTCCGTAGAGCTGTCTTGTGGGACTGGTGGGTTTTCACCCTCTCTGCTGCCTGAACAGCCCAGCTGCCCTCATTTTTCTATAATGGCATTATATGCATGTCATGTTTTATGCAAAGATATTTTGCGCCATCAAATTAAATTACCGATGTAAAATTCCTACAACCTCTAATAAAAGACAAACACCTTAACTTTTTTTTAATGAGCAAAAGACTTGAGCAGATGTTTCCTAAAAGAAGATATACAAAGAGCCAATAAGCACATGAAAATGTGCCCAACATTATTATTCATTAGGAATACAAATCAGAACTACAGGAGAATACTTCCTTACAACCCCTAGAATGGCTACAATGAAAATGCCCAACACAGCAATTGTTGATGAGGATACAGGGCAACTATGCTGCTGGATGAACACAAAATGATAGAACCACTTTGGGGAATTGTTCAGCAGTTTCTGCTGAAGCTAAAACATCTGCCTACCCTGTGCTCCAGCAGTTCCCCTCCTGGGTCTATACTCAACAGAAATGCATGCATATCTTCACCATAAGGCATGTACTAAAATGTTCATGGCAGCTCTGTTCCTAAGAACCCTACCTTGAAAGCTACCCAAATGCCCACTGACCAGAGAAGAGATAAATAAACACAATGGAAAATATGCACAGCAATGAAAATAAACTATCCGGCAACTATATACTATACTGCTGTGAATCCCACAGACGTAATTTTCAGCAAAGAAGCTAGATACAGAATCATGCTTGTTACATGGTGCCCTTTATCTAAACTACAAAAATAGGCCAAAGTAATCTTTGCTGTTTGAAGTTAGGGTTTTGATTACACTTGGTTCTAGAGGCTGGGTGTGTAACTGGAAGGAAGCCTGGGAGAGCTTGGGGAGAGGGGGAGGGGCTACTTGTAATATTCTGGTTCTTGATCTGCATAGTGGTTATATGAATGTATTTGTGGAAATTCATCAAGCTATTCCCTATGAAATAGCTTTATTTTGTGTACATATTATACTTTAACTCGAAAAAGTGAGGATGTAAACTTTTAAGAAATCACTTGAAAAATACCTGACAACATTTTTTCCTTTAAAATCAAGTTGCGCTAGCTGGGTGGAGACACAGCCCCACCCACCTGCAGGCCTGCTGCCTTGAGACCCCCTGAGCCTATGGCCACCCCGGGACACAGCCCTGCCCACCAGAGGGTCTAGGACCTGGCTAGCAATAGTCCCAGGAGACCCCCAGGGCCCTGCAGCCAGAGACCCCAGGACCCAGCTTTGCCTACCAGTGGGTTGGCATTAGCCCCCAGGCCCTGTGGGCGTTCAGCTCCACCCACCAGCAAGCTGACACCAGCCCTGGAAACCCCTGACCCTACAGCCAGAAACTGCAGGACCCAGCTTCATCCACCACTGGCCTGGCCTTAACCCCAAGACCCAGCCTCACCTACCAGTGAGTGGGTATCAGCCATGGGATCCTTTAGGCCATGACCTTGTCCACCAGAAGGCCAACAATAGCTCTGGGACACCTTACGTCCCTCAGCCAGCTGCCCCAAGATCCAGCCCTACCAACCAGTGGGCTGATATCAGTTCTGGGACTCCAAGGTCCCTGCCACCAGAGACCCAGAAACCTGGCTCTGACTACTATTAGGCTAGCACTAGTCCTGGGATCCCAAGGGCCCTGCTGCCAACTGCTGCCCCACCTACCAGTGGCCGGCAGTCTCTGCATAAGGCAAAGCCAGGCAACCAACCAGACAAGGGGCCATCCATGCATACCAGACCACCCACAGTAATCAGCTCACCAAAACAGAAGGCCCCATGTAGCCCAAACAGAGGGCACCTCTAGAGCATATTGCACAGTGGTTAAGAATCCTCCTGCCAATTCAGGAGACACAAGAGACATGGGTTCAATCCTTGGGTGGGGCAGATTCCCCGGAGAAGGAAATGGCAACCCACTCCAGTACTCTTGTCTGGAAAATTCCATAGACAGAGGAGCTTGGGGGCCTACAGTCCATGGGGTTACCGAGTTGGACACAACTGTGCAACTGAGAATGCATGCACTAGAGCATATAACTCTGGTGACTATAGGGAAGTACACAGGACGTCTCCTACAAAAGGCCACTTCTCCAAAGTCAGAAAATGTAACCAACCTACCAAGTACATAGAAATAAAAATAACAAATTAGGCAAAATGAAGAAACAGAGAAATATGTTCCAAATGAAGGAAACAGACAAAGCCCCAGAAGAAGAACCAAGTGAAGAGGAGACAGGCAACCTACGCAATAAAGAGTTCAAAGTATTGATCAACGAAACTGAGGGAAGATTGGATGAACAGACTAAGTCAGACATTCATAACAAAGAGTTAAAGAATATAAAGAAGAACCAAACAGAGATGAAGAATACAATAACTGAAATGAAAAATACACTATAAGGAATCAACAGTAGAGTAAATGGTGCAGAGGAACAGATCAGCGAGGTAGAAGACAGAGTAGTAGAAATCACTGAAGCTGAAGCTGAACAGAAAAAAAAGAATGAAAAGAAATGAGCACAGTTCAAGGGACAACATCAAGCACATGAATATCCCCATTATAAGGGTCCCAGAAGAAGAAAGAAAGGGGCAGAAAACATATTTGAAGACATAATAGCTGAAAATTTCCCTACATGGCAAAGGAAACAATCATCCAAGTCCAGGAAGCACAGAGAGTCCCAAACAGAACCAACCCAAAGAGGACCACACCAATACACACTGTAATTAAAATGGGAACGAAGGAAGATAAAGAGCTAATACTAAAAGCAGCTAAGGAAAAGCAACAACTTACATACAAGGGAACTCCCATAAGGCTATCAGCTAACATTTTAACAGAAACTCTGCAGGCAGAAGGGAGTGGTAGGGTATATTTAAATGGATGAAAGGGGAAGCCCTACCACCAAGAATACTCTACCTGGCAAGGCTTTCATTCAGATTTGATAGAGAGATCAAAAATTTTACAGACAAGCTAAGAGAGTTCAGCATCAGCAAACCAGCTTTACGAGAAATATTCAAGGGACTTTCTGTAAGTGAAAAAATAAAAGGTCACAGCTAGAAACATGAAAATTATACAAGGAAAAATCTCAGTGGTAGGGGCGACATACAGGACATCTATACGGGAAAGGTAGAAAATCAATCACATTTAAAACTAGTATGAAGGTGGACTTCCCTGGTGGTCCAGTATGTGAAGAATCCACCTGTCAAGGCAGGGGGTGAAGATTCGATCCTTGGTCCAGGAAGATCCCACTTGCCATGGAGCAACTAAGCCCCTGTGCCAGGACTACTGAGCCCGCATGCCTAGAGCCGGTTGTCTGTGACAAGAGAAACCACTGCAGTGGAAAACCCTTACACAGCAACAAAGAGTAGCTCCCACTCAACGCAACTAGAGAAAGCCCACACACAGCAACAAAGACCCAGCGCAGCCCAGAAAAATGAAAAAAAAAACTAGTAGGAAGATGAAAAGACAAAAGTAATAAAATCATCTGTATCTGTAATAATTAAGGGATACAGAAAATAAAAAGATGCAACATATGATGTCAAAAACTGTAGACATGTGGTGGGAAATAAAATGCAGTCATTAAAATGCATTTGAACTTAAGAAATTAGCATATATGCACCCCTACATTCACATCAGCATTATTTACGATAACCAAGATATGGAAACAACTTAAGTGCCCATCAATAAATGGATGGATAAATATATATATACACAATGGAATATTATTCCATTATAAAAATGAGTAAAAACTTGCCATTTGCAACAACATGAGCAAAACTAGAGGGTATTATGCTTAGTGAAATAAACAAAACAAAGAAAAATCCTGTATGATTTCATTTATATGTGGAATCTAAAAAAATGGAACAAATGAACAAACATAACAAAGCAGAAATAGAGTTATAGATACAGAGAATAAACAGATAGTTGCCAGACAGGAACAGGGTGGGAGAAGGAAAGATATAGGTGAGAGGGATTAAAAGGTACAAACTTCCAGTTACAAAATAAATGACTCATAGGTGTAAAACATACAGTGTGGGGAACAAAGTCAAATATTACACATCTTTTTCTGGTGACCTATTGTAAGTAAATTTATTGTGCTGATCATTTTGAAATGTATAGAAATACCAAAGCACCATATTGAGTAACAGAAACTAATATAGTGCTGTTGGTCAATTATACTTCAAAAACAAAGTCATAGAAAAAGAGATCAGATTTGTGGTTATCAGAGGTGGGATTAGGGGAAGGGAAAATTGAATGAAGGCTGTCAAAAGATACTAACTATCAAATATAAGATAAATAAGTACTAAGGATGTAATGTACAACATGATAAATTAATTCATTGCTGTATATAACCTATGAAAGCTGTTAGAGTAAACCCAGGGATTTTCCTGGTAGTCTAGTGGTTAAGAATCCACCTTCCAATGCAGAGGACACAGGTTCAATCCCTGGTCAGGGAACTAAGATCCCATATGCCGAGGGGCAACTAAGCCCACCCACAGCAACTACTGAGATTGCAGAGCCCGTGCTCCACAAGAGAAAAGTCCATGCACCGCACCTAGAGAAAGCCTGCATGCCACAATCAAGACCCAGCACAGCCAAAATTTAAAAGGGAGAGAGTAAATCCAGAGTTCTCATCACAAGAAAAAAATTTTTTATTTCTTCAATTTTTGAATCTGTATGAATACATAGATGTTCACTAAACTTATTGTGATCATCTTTTTATGATGTACGTGAGTCAAATCATTATGCTGTACACCTTAAACGGTGCTGTAGGTCAATTATGGCTCAGTAAAACTTGAATATCAAATAAATATACTGTATTGAATGGCCTCATTTTTGCAAGTAAATATATTCATTTATAACATTAAGCGGAGAAGGCAATGGCACCCCACTCCAGTATTCTTGCCTGGAAAATCCCATGGATGGAGGAGCCTGGTGGGCTGCTGTCTATGGGGTTGCACAGAGTCGGACACGACTGAAGCAATTTAGCAGCAGCAGCCTAACATTAAGGGTGGATAGTTCTGGGTAGTGGAGTTGAGTTATTTAAAAATTTTTATAAATCTATAAATATCTACAATGAACATGTGTGTGCGCATGCTCAGTCACTTCAGTCATGTCCACCTCTTTATGACTTTCTGGACCATAGCCTGCCAGACTCCTCTGTCCGTGGGATTCTCCGGGCAAGAGTACTGGAGTGGGTTGCCATGCCCTCCTCCAGGGGATCTTCTAGACTCAGAGATCAAACCCATGTCTCCTGCATTGCAGGCAGATTCTTTACTATTGAGCCACCGGGGAGGCCCAAAATGAATATAAATTATTTGCAATAATTGGGTCCCAAAAATGTTCTTATAAATTTAATTTTTAAAATCTATGTCTGTCTCTGGAGAAATTCCACAGATTCAGGACTGAGAACAACACAGACATGTTCTCTGTGTTGTTGGATGACCACATGCCTGGGGTGAGACCTTGACTGAAAGCTCCCAAGGGACCAGCTATCCCAAGGCTATCAGACCAGCTCAATAACACTTATTGTGCTTAACATGCTCCATCCTAGTCTTGCCATGATTCAGTGCTTTAGATTTCCTTCTATTGCTTGATTTGATATGTTCGCAGAACATTTCTGAACACCTGTGCCCTTGGCAGGAGATGCCATGCATTAGCAAAGCACTTCCAAAAGCCTCTAGAAGCTGAGTGCCAGGTAAGGCTAATGGCAAAGTAAACATTGTTATCTAATCTTTCTGCCACGCCAGTCTGGCACAATAAGATTACATGGCTTCCCTACAGGCAGTCAAGGATCAGTCCTGGCTGACATCAGACTTCATGGAATGTCCACTGTACACTCTAACCAATGGACGGAAACCAGGCGGATGTATGTGGGCACAGAGCCTGGCCCAGGACAAAAGCCTCCCAAGACCAGACCTTCTAAGACCCGGGGGTCTACTCCTGCCCACATCACTACTTAGTTATGTGAACCTGCGCTGATCACTTAACTCTTCTGAATTGTATCTATGGGGATGATGCAAGAATAATACTTTTTCAAAAGATCATGTATCTCAAAGCACTCAGAAAAGCATGAAGAGCCACAGAAATGCAGTCCTTGTTATATTGATGGGGATTTACAGATAAGCAAACCAATGATGTCAGTCCCCTACTTTCCAGCTCATTCATATTGCCTGAGCAGAAAACCACCATGCAGAACATTGAAATGGCCCCCAAATGGCGAAGAGCAGGAGGCAGCCAGGTGGATCTTTGTGGAGTTTTCTAGGAGGTATCTAGCTCTATATTAGTTTTCTATCACTAGTGACAAATTAACACAAATTTAACAACTTAAAACAACTCACATTTATTATCTCAGTGTTTCTGTGAGTCAGAAATCCAGGCCTAGTTTGGCTGGGTTCTCTGTTTCAGGGCCTCTGACAAAGTGTCAGCCAGGGATGTGATCTCATCTGATGATCCAGGGGAGGTCATCTTCCAAGCTCACATGATTGTTGGAAGGATGCAGTTTCTTTCTTCTTTTTTTAAATTTGGCTGTGCCAGGTCCTAGTTGTGGCATGTGGGATCTTTAGTTGTGGCATGTGAAATCTTAGTTGCAGTATGTGGGATCTGGTTTCCTGACCAGGGATCAAACTCGGGCCCCCTGCATCAGGAGCATGGCGTGTTAGTCACAGACTACCAGGGAAATCCCCAGATTCAGTTTCTTGTGGGTTATCAGACAAGGGGCCTCAGTTCCCTGGTGGCTGGAGGCCACCCTCCATTCCTTGCCATGTGGGCCTCCTCATGGGGCATCTTGCCTCTTCAGAGTCAGCCAGGGAGAAAAATCTATACAAAAAACCTGCTGGCAAGACCAAAGTGACAATCTCACATAATATAATCACAAAAATGACACCCCATCTGCTTTGCCATATGCTACTGGTTAGAAGCAAGTCCTAGGTCCTGCATACATTCGAGGAGAGGGGGTTACAAGAGGCATGAACATCAGGAGGTGAGGATAATTGGAGGCCATCGTAGAGTCTGCCATATATTGAGAATTGGTGCCACCAAGCACGTCAGCACCAGCCCCCGTGAAGGTTTCCCCAGACTTCAGATTCGTCACCAATCCAAGGGTTTCCCATGAGTGTGATTCAAAGGCGTCTCCGGATGGGAAGGAAAAGGACCTTCCCCCTGCCCTCTCCTGACATGACCACGAACTCCTCAAGGCCCACCCTAGGTCCATCTTCTTCATGGATGTACCCCCAGCAACTAGAACAGCTTACCAAGCACAGGGTAGTTACAAAATAAAAACGTGTTGAATGATTGAGCACATGGATCCTGCGGGTTACTGCCTGAGGAGTCTCCCTCCTGCTTCCCAAACAGATATCTCTTCTGTCCAAAATTTCTATGTGGGTCCCACAGACCAGCTGTTCCCCCAAACTGATGTCTAATCTTGGGCTCCAAGCACCAGATGCCAGCTCCAGGATGCTCAGAGGAGCGTCCCTCCTAAATGGACTTGGGCCATCCCACACTTACTCCCAGGGTGACATGAAAGAGCCCATCTGGACAGCCCAGCCCCCAGGAGCCTGAGAAATGTTCACAGTCCCCACCCAGCTGCTTGGAGTTTTGCCGCCGCCTGCCAACCTCGTCACCCCAGCCACAGACATGGAGTATGGACATATTTTACTCTTGGTTCAAAGGACCAAAACAGAAGCAGAGATGATGATCAGTTGTTCTTTTCTCTTTTGTCTTCTTTCGTAGGATTGCATCATTTTATGTGAAATGAACCCAGTGTGTCCCATCCAAGGCCTGCATGGCCCTGGGCAGTGCCTGGTGCCCACTTCTGCCTTCACTCCTACGGTGTGGTCATCTCTGGCTTAGCACTTCACTTGCTGTAAAGTCAGGTGTGTCTGGTCTATTGTCACCAAGTGAAATCCACATTTTCAGGTGTTGAATCTAGACTATTTTAATCACCCCGCATAGTTCCTCCATGGCCCCTTGTAGTCAAGTTCTACTCTGACCCCAGCCCCTAGAAATCATGGACTCATTTTCTGTTCCCATTATTTAGCCTTTTCCAGAATGTCATATAAATAGAATCCTTTGCATCTGGACTCTTTCACTTTGCATAACGCCCGTGAGATTCAGTTCTTCTGTTTCTGTCACTGACGATCTTCCATAGTTGGCTGTATACTCTTCACTTATCCAAGGATCTGCTCAAGAAAATTGAGCTGTTATGAAAATAGCTATTATGAAAATAGCTCTTATTAACATTTGGGTGGTCTTTGTAGGGACAGATCTTTGTGGGGACATATGTTTTTTCATTTCTTTTCAGTAAATACCCAGGAGAGTGGTTTCTGGGCTAAATAGTAGGTACATGCTGACTTGATAAGAAACTGCTAAACTGCTCTCCAAAGTGGCCACAACATCTCAAGTCCCTCACCTGCAATAGAGGAATGTTCTGCTTGCTCAGCATCCTGATCAGCACTTTTTATTTCAGCCACTGTATGTGTATGGCTGGAGGATTCTGTACTTAATCCTCACAACAATCCCATGGAATTGGTAATACTATTATCCCCCTTTTACAGATGAAAAAACTGAGTCTCAGAGACTGGATCAGTAGCCCCAGGTCTGGAAGTTATTCAGAGGTAGGGATGGGATTCAAACCCAGATCTTGAAGCCAGGGCTCTTCCTGAGATTCTTCCACAGCCTCCAGTAAACCCCAGTCAGTGGGTACACAAGGAGAAAGCGTGGGTAGAGACAGAGACCCAGATTCAAGCCCCTGCTCAGTCACTTCTTACCTGTGTCACCTCAGGCAAGTGGCACAAACTCTCTGGACCTCAGTTTCTTCATCTGTAAAATGGGATAATAATATCACTTACCATAATGAGCTAAGAGTAGTGAACCTAAACTCCTACATCTCCCCTCACTGTCAGGGAAGACAAACACGTGAATGAAGCCCTTCTTGTGTCAGTTACTGCAATGGCTGGCAAATGGCAGAAACCACTAACTGTGAAATCATGACCCTGCTCTGAGCACACTCCCAAGCTGCTCTTAACTAAGCCGAGCTTACATGGGATTAATTAAAGCGCTGTGTTGAACACTTGATGCACCATATAATTCACAGAGGGAGATGAAAGATGAATAAAACGCACGTAATGTTCTTCATGGTCCATTGCCACGTCTCAACCCTGAGGGGTCCCTGACTCACCCTGCTCCACCCAACCTCAGTTCCTGTTTCTAAGTTGAAAAGTATGCAGATCCTCCTTTATTTTTTTAAAGTATCCTAAACAGTTTCATATATGCATAACCTACACATAAAGTGTCAAGAACCGTAATGAGCACCCATGTACTCACTGCCCAGCGTGAGACACCAAGTACCTCTGAAGACCCCAGCCAGCCCCCAGGACACGCCCCTCCCCCCACCCATCCCAGAGGGAGTCTTGAGCCAAGGTTTCCATCTGCTGTTTCCCAAGACCTAGGCAGGCATCTTCAGGACCACCAGCTCCTCCTAGAAGCACTGAGACGCGCCCAAAGGTGACAGCATAGCTCAGAGAAGAAATGCTCGAAGGGGAGGAAAAGAGAGCAGAGAGGAAGCAGGCACTAAAAGATGAGAAAATGCAAAATACAGTTCAAGGATCCATGATTGGGGCACAGAGGTGTCTTATTGGGTACCTTTCGAATGCAAACGTGCTTTGCATTCAAAGTAGCTTTGCATTCAAGGTAGTTAGGCTCACCACCACTGGCCCAGAACTTGATCCACACTGCCCACCCCTCCATGCTCATCCAGAGGCCATAGGGAAATTGGAGCTTTATAGAATCTGTGTCTCCCACTGTTGGAAAAACCAGGCATGGCCCAGGGAATCTGTTATCAGAACAAGACCCGCAGACAGGTCTTGCTACCTACTTGTGACCTCCCTCCTGTGTATTCCCCACCTCCCACCCCCTCACCAAAATTCCTGCATCAAGCTTCTCACTCCACTTGGTCCACTAAATAAACCCCACAAAGGGAAGAAGAATCCATTGAGCTAGAAAGCATCCTTATTAAGAAGACAGCTTTTCACTCCGTGCTTCCACTTCAGGGGGCATGGGTTTGATCCCTGGTGAGGGAACGAAGATCCAGCATGTTATGAGACATGGGCTAAAAGAGAGAGAGAACTTTTCTCAGTCATTCACACCCTAGTATGAATTTGCCCGGATTGCTTTGGCCCACTGCAGCTGATGCAGTCAAGTTTTAAGCATGGAGCACTTGGGAGTCAGACCCAGATGGGGTCTCAAAGGCTTTGAGTAACCAAGAGGGTGGGAGAGGAGCAGTATGAAGAAAAGGGTGTCAGAATAAGAGGGGCACAGATTCCACAGACAAACCCAGCCTGTTTCAAGTTTGCTTCCTCCAGGGTCGGAAGCATTCTTCCACCCACCCCATCCCCTTGCTCTGTACTACACGCATCACTTTGCCAAGATGCGGCCCAAGCGCCATGAGCAGCAAGAGCAAAACAAGGTCCATATGCTAGCTAGACACCCAGCAACCCCATATAATGATCTTTTCATGGGGAAATGTGTCCCGAGTCCCAAACCACTCAGATAAGGATGTGCTTGAGGACAGCAGCTCTGGGGACGTGGCCCATCACTGCAAGGACAGCCGCTTTCTCCCACCGTCTGTCCCGCCAGGACCATTCTGGTATCTGGAGTTCCTCTGACATCTGTCCAACATCCAGTGTACTTTGGACCAATTTTGTTGAAATATTCCACTTATCAAGTTTGGATGCCTTCTATTATTTAAGAAATAAGCCGCCACTTGGTTGCTTGCTCTCTGCGTCATTCGAGCTGGAGGTCTGGGTAACAAATGGAAAGCTACTCAACTGGAAACTTCCCTGAACATGGCATAGGGCAGGGACAATCTTATCAGGAAACTTTCTGCTTGGGGTGAGAATAAAGGGTGACGTTGGTGGCCGATAAGGCCATGCCTGAGGACTCAGGCTGTATATAAGGAGCAGCTCCTGCCGGCTACTGTACACTTTCCCGTCTTCCCTTCTCCGGAGACTTGGGAGCCAGGAAGAACCATGAAGTGGCTGCTCCTGCTTGCTTTGGTGGCGCTCTCTGAGTGCAGTGTCTTCAAGTGAGTATGGGGGACGCTCTGCACCAAGAGCTGTTTTCCTGGGGTTATTTCCTTTCGCGGTCCTTCCCTCTTCTCTCCCACAACTCCTCTCTCTGCATCCATCCGGAGCCTCTTTTCTCTGTTTGTTGGGGGACGCAGCACAGCAGACATGGTTAACAGCACAGACCCTCCAGGCCAGGTTG
Organism: Antilocapra americana; assembly: GCA_007570785.1. Classification (NCBI taxonomy): domain Eukaryota; kingdom Metazoa; phylum Chordata; class Mammalia; order Artiodactyla; family Antilocapridae; genus Antilocapra; species Antilocapra americana. The sequence goes on along the minus strand of ML664188.1, from coordinate 6,713,032 downwards.
GGTAGGGTTCTCAGCACCAACACTGGGCCAGGCGACTTCCAGCAACAACTTCTCCTGTCTGCGTTACTCTGCCCAAAGACGGGAGCATCTCCCTCTCGACTTCCTTCTTGTGCTCTTGGGCAAGCTTCCTTTTCCTTCCAGTCTTCCACAGCACCCCATGAGCAGATTCTTTGTCTAAGCACCCTTCTTCCTCCAAACCAACTGTGTGCAAATGCTCTGCCACAGGATCCCACTCGTCAAAAAGAAGTCCTTGAGACAGAACCTGATCGAGAATGGCAAGCTGAAGGAATTCATGAAGACGCACAAATACAACCCGGGCAGCAAGTACATTCGGGAGGCCGCCACCTTGGTGTCTGACCAGCCCCTTCAGAACTACCTGGATGTGAGTGCATGGGCAGGCAGCGGGCCAGCTCTAAGGACTCAGCCTAGAGGAGAGAGGGGGGATCCCAGGGTCCGGGCAGACAGGTCAGCGCTCTAAACCCCTAGGCAAGTATAACCCAGGGATCTGCTCCCGGGATCTCAGAGACCCAGGGAGAGTAGAAAAACTCACAGTCAGGGTTGTTGCTCTCAATTCATTTATTCATTCATTCATCCAGTGCTTACCTAGATGGAGCATCTCCTATGTTTCAGGCACCGTGCTGGGCCCAGAGAAGCAGCAGTGAATGAACCTCAGGGTCCCACAATCTAGTAGGAGAGACAGATGATAACCAGGGGTGCCTCACAAAGCATGACAAGCACAACCAGGCCAAGGCCACCCAGTGAGGTTGACTGCATGACAGATGACGGGCAGAGACACCTCCCTGGGGCACTGAAGAGAGAGGGGAGTTCCGAGAGGACAGGAGAGTGTCCCAGAGAGTGGGAAGACTTGCACCAGCCCTTGTGAGGAATGGAAGCTAGAGTCCATTTTCAAAGCGAGGTCCATGTCCATGGGGGTTGGTGGGTGGGACCAGACCAGAGTGGGTGGGGGAGATAAAGGTTGGCATCTTAGTTGCCACCAGATCACCTTAACTGGGGGAAGGGGGGGCGGGGATTGACCAGATCAGACTGGAGTTTCAGGAAGATCATTCTGACCCTTCCATTTTGGACCCAGTGGGCTTGCCCTTCAGTGGATACTATACGTCCCCTGGGGAAAGCCAAGGTCGTGAAGCAATTTTGCCTGTCATTGAACTTGGCCTATGACATTTGCCAGACCTGGAGCAAGTCTAGGCTCTTATGCTTCCAAGTCATGGGACCTTGGACAAGTCTGAGTGAGACTCAGCTTCCTTGTCTGTAAGACAGAACTATTACTATCCATCAGCAGAGGGTTGTTTTGAGTAATTCAAGCAGTACTGTGGTGGGGGAGAGTTGATTTGGGGGAAGATTTTTCATTTTGGGTTTTGTTGGGGTTTTTTGAGTGCTTAGAACAGGGCCTGGCCTTTGGTTAGAGCTTGGTAAAAGCTTGGTAAAGTTAGCCCATTTTCACTTTACAAATAGTTGTAAAACACCTACTCTCTATCAGAGACTATGCCAGGAGCTGGGGAAACAATAGTGACTAAGCAAAGATCCTGGAGCTTATAAATCTAGATGGAAAGACAAATAGGAGACAAATAAATAGGAATGTAAGATAATTCTAGGTAATCACAAGTGCCACAGAGAGAAAACTCAATTAGTTAGAGTAAAGAGAAAAGAATGGGGCAGGGGCAAATTTAGATAAAGTAGTCAGGGAGGGCCTCTTGATGGAGGTGATATTTGACTGGAGCGCTGAAGAATGGAGGAGAAGGAGTCAGCCACGGAAAGATCTGGGATAAACATTTTCCTAGCACAAGGAATACCAAGTGCAAAGGCCCTGGGATGGGAATGAGCTGGTCATCAAAGAACCATAGCAGCATGGCTGGAGCAGAGCTAGCTAGGGAAAAAACTGCTGCCACTAAGAATAAAATTCCTGAAGATACTCTTTCTTTTTTTGTTTGTTTGGCTGCACCTGATCTTAGTTGCAGCATGTAAACTCCTAGTTGCGGCATGAGGGCGTCTAATTCCCTGACCAGGGATGGAACCCAGGCCCCCTGCATAGGGAGCATGCAGTCTTAGCCACTAGACCGCCAGGAAAGCCCCAAGGATACCCCTTCTTAAACCCACTGCAGTCACCTATATTTAGGAATAAGATATCTCACGGGGTCTTCACCTTTAGGTGACTTGTTTACTTCCCCATCAACAATTTAAAGAGAAAATGCTTAAGCATTTACTCTGCTGGGGCTTCCCAGGTGGCACTAGTGGCAAAGGATCTGCCTGCCAGTGCAGGAGACACTGGAGTGGGTTGCCATTTCGATCCCTGGGTTGGGAAGATCCCCTGGAGTAGGAAATGGCAACCCACTCCAGTATTCTTGCCTGGAAAATCCCATGGATTGAGGAGCCTGGTGGGCTACAGCCCATCAGGCTGCAGATGGTTGGACATGACTGGGCAACTAAGAACAGATTTACTCTGCTGGGTAAGTTCCACCCCATCCAAGAGTGTGCATTCTCTAGGATAGCAAGACTGAGACATTCAAGGCAAGAGGGGACAGCAGGTTATTGTTGGGTGTTCATGAGGCTTAGAAGATAATAGGCAGAGGTTGACAGGAGAGCAATCAGGGAAGACTTCAAGGAGGAAGGGAGACCTGGCTGGGTCTTGAAGGATGGATTGATGCACTGGATCAAGAGTCAAAGGAAAGGAGGCCAGTGAAGGGGGAGGTGGGATATGGCCAAGAGGACCCAGAGACAGTCCCCAGGGAGGCCAGGCTGGGGAGTTCCCAGTCGGTGAGCTGTGTGTTCCCCCCTGCAGACGGAGTACTTTGGTACCATTGGCATCGGCACCCCCGCTCAGGACTTCACCGTCATCTTTGACACCGGCTCCTCCAACCTGTGGGTGCCCTCTGTCTACTGCTCCAGCGAGGCCTGCAGTGAGTGTTCTCCCCACCCTCTCCAGGCCCCCCGCACTGAGTCACCTGGGAGCCCCGAATGCTCAGAGGCCTCAGATAGGTCTGATATCAAGCCCACTGAAGCCACTCAGAGATCTACCCCAAAGGCATTCACTGAGCACCTGTTATGTGCCAGGCACTGGGCTCAGGTGCCCTGGGGGATAAAGGGGTGAATCACACGTGGTCTCAGCCCCCAGGAAGTTCAGCCCAGTGGCAGAGCGTGCAAGTGCACATCACCATGGGCAGCCGTGGGCCTGCTCCAGTCAGCATGAGCCTGGCAGGACCTTCCTTTAGCGTTGTTGTTGTTCAGTCACTCAGTCATGTCCAACCCTTTGCGACCCCATGAACTGCAGCACGCAAGGCTTCCCTGTCCTTCACCATCTCCTAGAGTTTGCTCAAACTCTTCTCCATCATGTTGATGATGCCATCCAATCATCTCATCCTCTGTTTGCCCCCTTCTCTTCCTGACTTCAATCTTTCCCAGAATCAGAGTCTTTTCCAATGAGTCAGCTCTTCGCACCAGGTGGTCAAAGTATTAGAGCTTCAGCTTCAGCATCAGTCTCTCTATGAATATTCAGGGTTGATTTCCTTTAGGGTTGACAGGTTTGATCTCCTTGCAGTCCAAGGGACTCTCAAGAGTCTTCTCCAACACCACAGACAGTACTCAGCCTGCTTAATGGTCCAACTCTCACATTTCTACATGACTACTGTAAAAACCGTAGCTTTGACTATAGGAACCTTTGTCAGCAAAGTGATGTCTCTGCTTTTTAATATGCTGTCTAGGTTTGTCATAGCTTTCCTTCCAAGGAGCAAGTGTCTTTTAATTTCATAGCCGCAGTCTCCATCCACAGTGAGCTGATCCAAATTGGTCCAACCAGACAGGAATGGAGCCTGGGAACACTAGGGCACCAAAGTCTAAAGAAAAAAGTTAACCTTCTCTTCCAACACCCCACCCAAAACGAAGGCACCCCAGCCCATGACTCTGGCTCAGCTTTTGGAGTTTGACCATGTCTCTTGCCCTCACAGCCAACCACAACCGCTTCAACCCTCAAGATTCCTCCACCTACGAGGCCACCAGCCAGACCCTGTCCATCACCTATGGCACCGGCAGCATGACAGGCATCCTCGGATACGACACTGTCCAGGTGAGCGCGCTCTGGCCGGCCGGCTCATCCTGCATAGCTTCCAACTTCAGGGACCTTGGAGGCCACAGCACAGACCTCTCCTCACCTCCTCCTCACCCACTGCAGCAGAATCAGCTCATTCAATATGGGTCTTGGTATCACAAAAGCAACCTAACTGGGGGCATGCAGAAAGTGGCAGAGATACCACAGATATTTTGGAGGGGCTGGTGGCAGCGGAGTGAGGGGCAGAAGCAGTAAGGTAGTGGAATGCCAGAAGCCAACGGCAGCACCACCCAAGTTGAATGCTATGAAGGGGTAGGAAGAAGGTAGGAAAAGGCTCAGTTCTCTTTTAGCACCTCCTCTCCTTCCTCCTCCCCCAGCCCGCAGCCCCCCTGAGTCACGAAAGCTTCACCACAAGCACCCCCGCCTTTCCAGAGTGCAGCAGGGGTCCAGGGTTCTGATTAGCCCGACGTCTGCTTTGCATCTGATCTTCAGAAACACACACACATGGTGACCATCTGTTCCGCAGCACATTCTCACACCAAGTCACAGACGGTGCCCATCTGGGTATCGGCCTCAGTTGTTCTTTCCAGCAGAATAACAAGAAATTCCAGGGCTAATCCTTCTCCCCTCCTTCCAGCCTGATGTCCCAGAAGCCAAGTCCTACAAGAAATGAACCAGGGGAGGCTCTGAGCCCAGGGTGGGCACCCCGCAGTGCTCAGTCAGCACCAGCTAATGAGAAACGTCTTGGTTCCCCCACACAGGTCGGAGGCATCACCGATACCAACCAGATCTTTGGCCTGAGTGAGACAGAGCCCGGCTCCTTCCTGTACTATGCTCCCTTCGACGGCATCCTGGGTCTCGCCTACCCCAGCATCTCCTCCTCCGGGGCCACCCCTGTCTTTGACAACATATGGGACCAGGGTCTGGTTTCCCAAGACCTCTTCTCCGTCTACCTGAGCAGGTAAGTGAAACAAGGAGGTCACGGTCACCGGGTCCAGCAGGAGGCTGTCAAAGGCTGGTGGGCTGGAATCTTGGCAAGCAGGGGGACTGGCAAGGTCAGTGTCTTAGGCTTGAGAGGTGTATCTTTGGAGAGAATGGTGTCAAATTCCTCTCTGATGAATAGTCTTCAGTGTCTTATTTTACTAACAAGATTCTCTGTTGCCTTGCCTTATGCAAGTCAAATATCATAAACTGTTTGCTCTCCAGAAGACCACCATTTAAACTGAATCCACTTAGGGACTTACCTCGTGGTCCAGGGGTTAGGATTCTGCACTCCCAGTTTAGGGGCCCGGGGTTCGATCCTTGGTCAGAGAGCTAGATCCTGCATGCTGCAACTAAGACTCGGTGCAGCCAAATTAAAAAAAAAAATTTTTTTTTTTTAAAGAGTGAATCCACTTAAAATTGGATCCAAAAGTTCATAGCAATAAATGAAAAGGCAATTTGATTGGGATTTAGACCTTGAACAGAGAAACTTTTAAATGATGAAAGCAAGTTTCTTTTATTAGTTAACAAAATTTAGGTTCCAGGTGTGGCTATGAGTTAATTCTAAGAATAAAGAATAACCAAGTCTTGGTTTTGGCTGAGTAGAGGTTTGTGTCAGAATATCTGAGGTTGTGTCATCGACTTTCTCGAGACACTCAACCTTCCTCTGACACTCACATCCTTTTCTTTTGAAGCGATTTCTCATCATTGACAGGGTTTTTTTTAGATATTGACTGTTCTATAATCTCACTGGTACTGTCAGACGTTTACAAGGAAGGTGGAGTGGGGTTAGGGGAGTAGAATCATCTGTCTGTGACTGGTCTGCCTATGACCAGTTGTTTGCTGAATAATTTCTTAGTGTCATCTACATTTGCTTTCTTGTCTAACCTGAAACTGCAGAGATTTAGCCAATGAGTATTTCAGTAATCAGGACTCCAGCAATGTACAACAGGAAGGTCTTTTTAGCCTTTTTTTCTCTTGGCCACTTAATATTCAAGTTTCAACTCTCTTAAACATAATCTGTTTTTATGGGCAGTTAGGTAATTCACATAGGGCCAACTAGATGGAAGTTTCGCAACCCCAGCACTATTGACATTTTTGGACCAGATGATTCCTTGCTGTTGGGGGCTGTTTTGGGATGTTTGGCAAAGAGAGTATGTGGTGGAAACCACACATATTTTTGGAACCAATAAGACCCAGGTTCAGTGACTCCCTGGCTGTGTGACCTTGGGTACTTTGCACCACCTCTCTGAGCCTCAATTACCTCAGTGTAAAACAGAAATAATAATAGTGATCACGGCATGGGTCTTGGTGTCAGGATTATAAGAAACCCTGTGGGCCACACACCGCTCAGCTCCTGACACTGGCAAGATCCCAATCAATAGCAGCTCTTAGTTTATGGTTGGTGGGGAAAGGATGGGAGAAAGGGATAGTCAGGGAGTTTGGGATGGACATGTACACAGTGCTGTATTTAAAATGGGTAACGCAAGGACCTCCTGTAAAGCACATGGAACTCTGCTCAGTGTTATGTGGCAGCCTGGATGGGAGGGGAGTTTGGGGGAGAATGGATACATGCACATGTACAGCTGAGTCCCTTCGCTGTACATCTGAAACTATCACAATGCTGTTAACCAGTTATACTCCAATACAAAATAAATAGAGTTTTTTTTTAAAGTAGCTCTTTGAATGCACATAGTTCATATGTTCAGTTGGAATTGTGAATGTATGAATGAATTCCTGTTTTCCCTCCACTCTCCATAGCAACGAAGAGAGCGGCAGCGTGGTGATGTTTGGTGGGATCGATTCTTCTTACTACTCGGGAAGTCTGAACTGGGTGCCTGTTTCTGTTGAGGGCTATTGGCAGATCACTGTGGACAGGTGAGGTCTTCGTGGATGGGCAATATCCTGGCATAGGCCTCGGACCTCATTTCTTTACAGACTTGTAACTAACTAAGAATTCCAGGATCCCCCTGGAACAGCCAGCACAGGGAAGTGTGCGACAGAAGAAGAAAATACAAGTTGGCCAAGTCAGAGAGACCCCAAGAAGGGCACATCACTGGAGGTTGAGCGCTGTCTGGGACCGCCCCAGAAACCAGACACTCGCAAGGATGAGACAGCCAGTTCCCTTCTGAGCAAGGAGACAGGACAGTCTACCAGCACCCCTGGGGAGCGTGGGGGAGTCTCCTGTCCATACATCTTGGCTTTTAGGGGGCTTGTCACTTTTGGTCTAAGATCAGGGCAAGATGGTAGAGAAGTTGTTTCAAAACATTTCCTCCCATGGGCTTCCCTGGTGGTTCAGACGGCAAAGAATCTACCTTCAGTGTGGGAGACACAGGTTCAATCCCAGGGTCAGGAAGATCCCCTAAAGAAGGGAATGGCAAACAGCTCTAGTATTCTTGCCTGGAGAACACCATGACAGAGGAGCCTGGCAGGCTATAGTCCATGGGGTCACAGAGAGTCAGACAGACTGAGCGACTAACACACACACACACACACACACACACACACATTTCCTCCCCCTTTCCCCTTCAAAGACTGTCTGTCCCCAAGTAGCCTTAACCTCCAGCTGTTCTGCCCACAGTTGGCCTGCTTGGGTGACCCATAGCCCAGATTTGCCCAGGAGTGAGCAGTTTCCTGGGATGCCAGCCTTTCAGTAGTTAAACCAAGACAGTCCCAGGGAAACTGGGACACACTGATTTCCTTATGTCTGCCCCAGCCATGCCAAAACCCCATCAGTTCCTCGAACTCCTGCCCCTGCTCCCCTTGGGTGAATGGAGCAGTCAAGGCTGGACTTACCTAGCCATCACTCCATCATCATTCCCCACCTTCTGTCACCTCTACCTGTAATGTTTTCCTCTAGCTCTTCCTCTCCCTAGCAACCTTTGGGTGTCCACTTCCCTGAGAAGCCTTCCCTGGCTTAGTCCACACCAGCACCCTCACCCTGGCTTGGGTTCTGTTCCCTACTCATCCTGCTTCTCCTCAATTATAATTTATCTTTCCAGCTAGAATAGGAGCTCCCTGTGGCCAGAAACTGTGCACCCATCTTATTTGGCTTTGCGTGTCCTATCACAGAGTAGGCACTTAGTAATTCCTGGTAGAATACATGAATTCAGAGAATGAGCATGTGAACAAGAGAAGCTGAAATTTTATGCACTGGCCAATGGATGGGGAAGGAACCAGGGTGAGGAAGGAACCAGGGTGACCTGGTTCCTCCCAGAGAGATATACCCCCTAGGGGCTCAAGGGACCCTAACTTGTCTCTTATCCTCAGCATCACCATGAATGGAGAGTCCATCGCTTGCAGCGATGGCTGCCAGGCCATCGTTGATACCGGTACCTCTCTGCTGGCCGGCCCAACCACTGCCATTTCCAACATTCAGAGCTACCTTGGAGCCAGCGAGGATTCCTCTGGCGAAGTAAGTCAAGCCCTAACTGCCTTGTTCTAGACCCAAGTGGTGGATCTGCCGTGCACGAGCAATGAAAGCCCCGCTAACCCTCACTCCTTCCAGGTGGCGGTCAGCTGCTCTTCCATCGACAGCCTGCCCGATGTTGTCTTCACCATCAACGGTGTCCAGTACCCTGTGCCCCCCAGTGCCTACATCCTGCAGGTAAGGGGGCTCTGGGCCTTCCACTAGATGTGCCCACCCAGCATGCGGCCACAGACTTCCCCTCGGCACAAGGGCAAGGGCACTTCCACAAGCTGGAGCTGCCACCTGCTCTGGACAGCCTCCAGAGAAAGAGAATACATCACAGATGAATGTGCGAATGAGAACTGAGAGGCAGCATCCCCAGGGAGGAAGAGCGAGGCAAAGGTTGGTGGTGTGAAAGGAGGGTTTCTAGTTGGGCTCCAGAGTCCAAGCTCTGGGTCTCAAGGATTAGCCCCAGGATCCTGAGCAAGGCACTAGCCCCTGGATCCTTCCTTCATCTAAAACCTAGAGCTTTCCCCACAACCAGGGCGCAGTTATCATAACCACGCAAGATTGCCCTCATCAAAGCTACAGAGTGTTGGGCAAATAAAAACCACACCTCCCATAGGGTCAGGGCTTATGACGCTCCTAACGGTCTCTACCAAGTAGTAAATCTTTATTCAGATGCGCCCAGGAAAACCCTGCCTTCTAGTACAATGCTGGATGGGAAACTAGTTTTGCCCAGTGGGTGGATGTCATTCAGCAAGAACTAACTAGGCCCCTCCCAGCAATGCTGATTAATTAGGAGGGGGTGGAGCCTAAGCCATGCTGGGAGATGGGATGCAGAGGGCTTGAAGTTCCAGAGGGGATTATAATATGCAGCCAAAGTCACAAAGTCAGTGACTTAGACTAGCAGCTGATCCAGTTTGCCACTGGTGGGGATCAGAATAATGAGAAAAGGCTGTGTCACCAGTGCTTCCAGAATCCTTCCCGGCAGCTGACTTCTCCCTAAACCCCTTAGCTCTGATGCTGACGTCAGGGTGTGTACATCTGCCAGAAACACTGGATAATGTCTGGTAATCCCTGGAAACCAAGAGAGCAGCGCGTTGCTTACAGAGGCAGACCCCAGGCCAGGAAAAGCCAAGTCCCCAGGCACGAGCCAGGAAGCTCCTCCTTGCACGTGGCTGGCAGCGCACCATGGTCCTGGATGCTCAGGCCCCAGTGCCTGTCCCCAGAGGGTCTCCGTCCCAGCTCGGGTTTTATTCTCCTTTCCTCCAGAGCGACGGGATCTGTTCCAGCGGGTTCGAGGGCATGGACGTCTCCACCTCCTCTGGGGACCTCTGGATCCTGGGTGACGTCTTCATCCGCCAGTACTTCACCGTCTTCGATAGGGCCAACAACCAGATCGGCCTGGCACCCGTGGCCTGAGCCCATGTGGTTCCAGCCACTTCCAGGAAGATCCCACCCTGATTCTGTTCCTGATCTTTGATGCAGATAATTTTCCTGGTTGTTCCTCCTCTGGGATCCTGGAGGTGGAATCTTGGCCCTGTTCCCTCTCACATCAATAATGTAGACTAAATCATAACCTCCTAAAAAATGCCTTGTGTGGTTGCTTCTGTTTGCCGGAGTTCCCCTTTACATCACTGGGGTCAGAATGCTGGGGCAGGGAGACAGAATTGACCACTTCCATTTCGACAGTATCAAACACAGTGGCAGCACGTGCTCTGTAACAGAGCTAGGAAGATGAACGGGCCTCTGCTGGACCAGCTGGGAGCTGGGGGCGTCATATCAAGACTTGGGGACCAGAAACGCCAGGGTTGTTGCGTTCTCACCGAATCCACACGTGCGTGCTCAGTCACTTCAGTCTTCGCAACCCATGGACCGTAGCCCACCAGGTTCCTCTGTCCACGGGGATTCTCCAGGCAAGAATACTGGAGTGGGTTGCCATGCTCTTTTCCAGGGGATCTTCCTGACCCAGGGATCGAAGTTCTCATAGAATAGAGCACCTGATTTCTCTTTTATATATAGATTGATAGATTGATTGATTGATTGATTGATTTGGCTGTGCTGGGTCTTAGTTTCAGCACTCAGGATCTTTAGCTCTGGCCTGCAATTGAACTCTCAGTTGCAGCATCTGAACTTAGTTGCAGCATGCAGGATCTAGTTCCCCAACCAGGGGTGGAACCCAAGCCCCCTGCATTGGGAGTGCAGAGTCTTAGCCCCTGGACCACTAGGGAAGTCCCAGCACCTGAATTCTTGATTGAGGAGGTAACTTATTTTTCCCGAAGCCAAGAAGAGATGATGAGAAAGGAAAAGAATTACGGAGAGGTTCCCACTGATGGTGACACTCCTAAGTATGTCAGGCAAGGCAGTAATGACCGTGAGACATGGGCCAGAATGGTGAGAGAAGCCGACACCCCCAAATCTTCCAGGCTGTTCTGTGATGAGCTGGTTGATGCAGATTAACCCTTGGGAGCCCCTCAACACTCTGGGTGCAAGACAATGAGCTGATCCATTTCCCCATCAGTGATTGAAAGAGGATGCTTTTCCATTCCCCGAGGAGAGGAACAACGGATGATAATGGAGCCTAGACAATTCTGTCTTTGGATTATAAAGAGAATAGGATTTGCCTGTACAAACATAAACAGAAAAAGGGTCCCCAAGAACCAGACACATGGGAGGGGGTGCCTAGGTGGATGTGGTGAGGGGAGACACCTCACTGTTTTCCAGGCAAGAATACTGGAGTGAGTTGCCATGCCCTCCTCCAAGGGATCTTCCCAATGCAGGGATCCAATCCAAGTCTCCTGCATCACAGATAGATTCTTTACCAGCTGAGCCACAAAGGAAGCCCAAGAATACTGGAGTGGATAGCCTATCCCTTCTCCAGGGGATCTTCCCGACCCAGGAATCGAAGCAGGGTCTCCTGCACTGCAGGTGGATTCTTTACCAACTGAGCAAGGAAGCCCTGCTGTGGCTTGTCCTCAAGCCTGTTTATCTAATAAACTCCAAAAAGTCCACTAAGCCGGCGCACCACAACAACTGAGCCTGTGCTCTAGAGCCCAGGAGCTACAACTGATGAGCCCTAAGTGCCCCCACTACTGAAGCCCGTGCGCCCTAGAGCCCATGCTCCGCAACAAGAGAAGCCACCTCAACGAAAAGCCCACACACCACAAGCAGAGAGCAGGCCCTGCTCGCCACAACTAGAGACGAGCCTGTGCAGCAATGAAGACCCAGCGCAGCCAACAATAAACAGCTAAAATTATTTTTTCAAAGGGTCAAAATGAGTATTGGAATGGGCTAGATTCTAAGCCCTTCTTCGAGGCTCACAGGGCACAGATCCCAATCAAAGGCCCTGAGAACTCCTACCGCAAAGTGATCTGTTTCACTTGGACTCAGCTCAGCTTGATCCCAGTTCCTCTCTGGCTGGTGACCCTTTCGCAGTCTCTCCTTGCACATGCTCGAAAAATTCCCACAGTGCCTGCTTCTGCTGTGCTGAAGGCTGTCTGCTGGAGACACCGGCCTGAGGGCTGGAGCCCGGCCTCCCTGCTGAGGGGGACTGACTTTGGGGTGCTCAGAACAAAATGGCTTTGGGAGCTTTTGTCATATCATTCCGCAATTTGTAATTTATCACATAAATGCAAGATACTAGAATCAGCAAAGGGGTGGGGTGAACTCTTCCAGTCAATGCCCCAGGTCTCCCCAGTGTCACTTGTACCCATTCTAGCCTATTTTCCAGAGCTGCACAATCTTTTTTTAAAAAATTTTATACAAGCCTTTCATGAAACCTAACCTATTCTTTTTTTCCTTCCTTTAGCAGTGCCAGGTCTTAGTCACAGCACCAGGATCTTTGGTCTTTGTTGCAGGCAGGGTCTTTAGTTATGGAATGCAGGACCTTTCAGGTGAGGCACATGGGATCTAGTTCCCTGACCAGGGATCGAACCCAGACCCCTTGCACTGGAAGGGCGGATTCTTAGCCACTGGACCACCAGGGATGTCCCAGTCTTTTTAAAACATAAATTTGATCACATTCCTCCCTTGCTTCAACCCTTTCCTCAGTGCTCTGCAATTACATTTGGAATAAGACAATAAATCTCTGGTGTGGTTTCCAAGACCTGCAAGCCCTGGTACCCATGGACTTTCCCTATCTCACTTTGATCCCTCATACCCTTAGCTCCCACCACCCTAGCTTTTGCCCACCACCTACACAAATTCTCCCCACTTCAGGCCTTTATACATACACACTGTTCCCTCCTAGAATCATGCAGGTATCAGCTTACACATCACGTCCCAGCAAAGCCCTTCCTGGCCACCCTCTCATAGGGTGGCCTTCCTTTACTTCATGGCACTGGGCACAGCTGGTGATGATGTCTTGGTAGGAGTACTTGTTTCAAATCCACCAAGGCAGAGACTGTGATCAAATACTTAACTGTTGAAGCATGAGCAGCAAGAGCAGGGCCGGGCACACTTAACATGCTCAATAAATATTTGTTGACTGAGTGATGAATTTAAGATAATGTTGTTAAAAGGAAATAACTAGGATAAGATGAGAGAGTGGATCTGACTTGAGAGAGGCTATGGTTAAGACCACAGATGGGTCCACTCCCACCCCCACAGTCTGTCCTAGTCATATTTGATCCTGGGACAAACAGGTGTACTCTCAGATTTCTGGGGATGAATTTCACCGTGTCCTGGCTCTTTGCTGTGTTTGTGCTTCTGCTCTTTCCTGAGTACCTCCCATGCCCCAAGCAGTATTCTAGGCTCCAGGGATATAGCCAGGTCTCCCCAGACCCTTCCTGTTCTCCTGTTCCTGGCCCCAACCTCCCAGCTTCTTCCGCCGTGTTCTCCCTACTCAGCCCAGCAGCTGCAGCTCAGCCACTCCCTCCCAGACCCTCTTCCGCTCCCTCACCCAGGGACTCCTGGATCCAGGCAAAGTCTAAAAAGGCTCCCCATTAGATCATCCATACTAGGAAACCCAGAGCTAACTTGTCTGATCTGACACTTCCCTCCATGAGATAAGATGGATTCACATTCCATTTCTATGGTCTCAGGCCTCTTTCCCATCCATCTTTCCCCACTTCCTGAGGGCCTCGGGGGTCTAAGCTCAGCTCAATCCATCCTTTCCACTCCTACTTGTCCAGGAGTGTTTTGATGGGTCTTTTTTTTTTGGCTGCACTACACGGCTTGCGGGATCTTAGGTCCTGACATGGGATCGAACCCTGGCCCATGGCAGTGAAAGTGCCAAGTCCTAACCACTGGACCACCAGGAAATTCCCCAGGAGTGTTATTTTCATCTCACAGGTCTCTGCTCTGATCTGGGGAACCTGGGCCCTCCCAGGCTTGGATACCTGTACACCACTGGTGGGAGCATCATTGATACAACCCCTAAGGAGTGTCATTTGGCACTATCCATCAAAATCACTCAGCCATACACCTTTTGGCCCAACAACTTCACTTCTGGGAATTCATCTTAAAGACAGACTTGCACACCTGCAAAATGATGTAAGGCCAGGGTTATTCTCTGTAGCATCTTTTGTAAGAGCAAGATTTGAACCGACCCAAAGTCCACCCCCAGGAGATGTCTTCTGCTGTGTGCATACAGGAGCTGCTATGCAGCTGTAAAAAGCAAAGGGATGAAGATGCTCTATAAGGATGGGGTGGAAAGATCTCAAGAAGAGATTGTTAGGTGAGAAAAATATACACAAGCTGAACAACAGGTGATAACGGAGCCTAGACTATTCTATCTTTGGATTATAAAGAGAATAAGACTTGCTTACATATATTTAAACAGAAATGGTGCCCAAGAACCAGAAACCACAAAACAGGTGGCATGGAAGGGTGTGCTTAGGTGGATGTGGTGAGGGGAGATGCCTCACTATTCTCCAGGCAAGAATAATGGATTGGGTTGCTATGCCCTCCTCCAGGGGATCTTCCGAACTCAGGAATCCAACCCAGGTCTCCCACATTGCAAGCAGATTCTTTACCATCTGAGCCACCAAGGAAGCCCTGCACGCAATTTTACAGATCTTTATTTCTAATGATGTGGGTTACTACACATTGAAAATAAGTTAATGAAAGGTACTTTCAAACCTCAGAGAGTTTGTCCCAATTCGAAACCTACCATGGCTTGTCCTCAAGGCTGTTTATCTAATAAACTTCAAAAGCAAGTCTCTTGAACCACATCTGATCATTTGGCCCTTCGGGAATTCCGTGGGTCCAGTAAAACTGACCGAGGGGAACAGGCTCCAGCCCACCCTCCCGGTCCTCTCCTGCTTCTCAGAACCCGAAAGGTGGACTCCTAGGAGAGAGAACGCAGGGTGAACCCACCCAAGAACAAGCACTCCCACCCCCGCTTGCTGGAGCGCAGGCTGCTGAGGACTCAGACAGTTCTCTGTTGGCGAAAAGCACTCTGCCAGGGACTTGTCTGGCGGTCCAGAGGTTAGGACTCTGCGCTTTCACTGCCACGGACCCAAGTTCAATCTTTGGTCAGGAGGCTAAGATCCCACAAGCCAAGTGGTGTGAAGCAAAAAAGTAAAAGAAAGCACTCTGTGCCTATCTGGGATCTTGAAGGTGGTTTTCCTGAGGCCAGCCAGCCCTGGGCAAGGGGCATCATACTGGG
The DNA here is from genome assembly GCA_007570785.1 of Antilocapra americana. Taxonomy (NCBI): domain Eukaryota; kingdom Metazoa; phylum Chordata; class Mammalia; order Artiodactyla; family Antilocapridae; genus Antilocapra; species Antilocapra americana. The sequence goes on along the minus strand of ML664188.1, from coordinate 6,697,969 downwards.
GCTCATTGCCAGTAGAGCATACTCTTACCAAGTCCCCCCAAGGCCTCCCAACGTGTCTCAATTGGCACTGCCTGCCCACAAGGGGTGGGGAGAGCACAAGCCTCCCAACCTCGGGTGTCCTGAGAAGGGACCGTGATGACCACAGTGTGGGTGGTAAGAACCCCGGCCCAGCTGGGAGACGGGGGTGGAGCGCTCTGCCGACAGGTCCTGCGCTTCCTCCTTCCCTTTCCCCCAGCCAGGTCTTCTTAGGCCCTGAGCAAGCAGATCGGAGGCAGGCATGGTCCTTGGGTGGGGACAGCTGGACTCACTGGGGAGCCAACAGCCCAAGACCAAGAGAGGGACAAGAGTGACCTCCTCAGGGCTTTGGGGGACAATTCTGAAGTCTGTGCCACATGACCTCCCAGAGGATCCACAGGACAGGGTGCCATTGGCCCACAGCAGTGACTCACTCTTTAACAAAAGCTGACTGGCTGTCTTCCCTTCTCTCCCCCTCCCTCTCATCCCCACCATGCTCCCTGGGATCACCTCCAGGGCGGTGACTCTCAACGAATCTCTCTCTCCGGGTCTGCCCTCACAGAACTCAAACTAAGACAAGGGAGTCACAGCACCCTCGCATAAACTATAGCCATCAACTGCCTCTCTGCAACTCCAGTGGAAGAAGCCAACAAAATGCCACGTGAAGATAAAAAGCCCAGACTGGGAGTTAGAAGCCTGGGCCCTCCTCCCAGCTCAGCCTTCCTAATCTGTGCAAACTTAGGACACTCTCCTGACCTCTCTAGGCCTCTGTGGTCTCAGCTGTAAGTAGGGGATGAGGGAGTCTCAAATAAGCAAGTTTTTATACTTAGACCAACTTGGAGGAAGTGTTCACAGCTGTCCTCCCACTCCCCCATCCCTCAGCCTTTCTTTTTTTAATGTTCAAAATGAATACCATTTATTATACTTGAGTGTTCTGGACAGGGAAGACTAGTACTAAAACTTGAATCTCATCCTTTGTTGAATACAGGGATAATGATGAGAAAATTGGCACTGACTTTGAGCCTCTACCATGTTGACAGCTGGCTGGTTTGAGGAGGGGCAGCCAGTATTCTACACTGTCATCCTGAAATTAGATCTCAGGCAGCACTGTGAAGCTTGGCAGGCTGCACAAGGTCACTACCACAAAGCACAGAGACATATGGAGTCTGTGTCACATGCCACCATCTCAACTCCAGGAGGAAGGACTGTCATAATCCCATTATACAGATGAGGGAACTAAGACCTCAGGTCCCATGGGTAGTCACAGAGAGTAGGGCTCAAACCTGGGTTTCACAGTAACCCAGATCTCATTCTACCACAAGTTTTGGGTCTCACTGTACTTGATGGTCTCTAAATCCTTTGCATCTCTAAAGTCTGTGGTTTTCAGGCTCCTAATTCCAAATTCATTATTCCTGCCACCCTGCTTGGATTAGGACCCCTCCTTACACTAACATGAGGGCTTCCCTGGTGGCTCAGATGGTAAAGACTCCACCTGCAAAACAGGAGACATAGGTTCAATTCCTGGGTGGGAAGACCCCCTGGAGAAGGAAATTACTACCTTCTCCAGTATTCTTGCCTGGGAAATCCCATAGACAGAGGAGCCTGGCAGGCTACAGTCCACGGGGTCACAAAAGAGCTGGACATGACATAGCAACTAAACAACAACTATGCCAATATCTGGGCTGGATACCCCCAGATGGCCTTTGCAGTCAACAACCACTGGAGATCCTCCTCCTGGGATACATGGTGAACAACAGGGCAGAGGAGAGCCAAGGGGAGGTGGCCTGGGCCAGTACAAGTGGGGTCCATGCACTGGGGGCTGCAGGCGATTATGCAGCCTTCTTGGGTTTCAGGGGTAGCAAGTTGGTGACAGCATAGTTCTGTCTTCCACCCCCATCTCACTTCTCCCCATCAATGACAGCACCGTCCTCTTTCTAACTGTCATGGAAACTGGGCTGCACCACCCAGAGGCCCCCTTCAGGATGGACACATTTACTCCCCAAGTCGGAAGAAAGGTTGTTGGGTGCCAGCTCTGGGCCACCAGTCCTCACAGGGAACTGCCCTGGCTGATGCCCCTTTCTGGGAGCGGCCCAGATAGAACTACTGGTCAACATGGAAGCACGAAGCCCTGTCCCCTTGCTCCAACTCAGCACGACTCTGAGGGCCATCTCAGCCTCAGAGCTCCACAGAGGGTTGGCTGAGACCTTGGCACTGCCCAACCCACCTCCTCAGCCTCCTGCCTCCCTCCCTCGCGCCCAGAGATGTTAAAGCTGAGCACAGGCACTAAGACTCCACCTGCCTCCTACTCCATCTCAGAGATTCCCTCCCAGGGAAACCACCCTGCAAAACCCTCTCCATCCATCTCCCCCCGCTTCACTTTAGAAGTGCCCCAGAATCAAAGGCCACCAGGCGCTCACCTAAGACCCCTCCCAATCCAGCCCCAGGCCCATGCAGGCTTTCCTCCCAAGCTGGGGGTTGAGATGGGCGCTAATTCATCCCCCGTAGGCTTGGCAGTGATGAGACAGTGACTTCTCACTTTCCAAAGGCTAGAAGTGAATGAGCAGGGCAGCCTGCGGGAGACCAGACAGATTTTAATCAGGAAACCCCAGGTGAGGACATGTGACGGCTGGTAGCACAATCCCAGTGGAATACCAGGCCCTTTGGACCCTCCTCCTCCTCCAGAGCAAGAACTCAGCTGCCCCAACCTTTCTCAAAAGATAGGCCGGCCGTGGTCCAGACAGGATGCTGACTATGGAGAACACGTTGCTGGATTCTCACAACACATCTCAAATGCTTCCTGGGAACAAGGCTACATCAGGCCCTGAGGATTTTTCAGCCCTGCCAGGAGTCCTGCAGGATCAGCAGCCTTGCTGGTCCCCAGAGTGGCCCTGCAAGCTCCCACGGCTGCTGGCAGAGTCTTCTCTGTCCCACGTGTGCCGAGCATGAGCCTGAAAAGGAGGCCTGCTTACACCGTGGACTCCTCCTCCTGTGAGGTCCCCATGATGGGCTGCCGGGGGTCGGGGCTGGCCGTGGCCGCAAGGGCTGCAGAGAGTCTGGAGGGGGCTGGAGAGGACCTGTGAGGCCTGAGGACAGTGATGGGGGTCTCTGAGGCGCCGGGGCCTGTCGTGGAAAGGGCTGAGGCTCCACGCGGGATGGCGGCAGGCAGAGAAGGCCGTCTGGACGCTGAGTGGGCCCCGGAGGCAGAGGATGGGAGCGCTGGAGTCAAAGGAGGCCCAGGAGCCCCAGGAGAGGCTGGAGGTAGAGAGGAGGCTCCTGGAGGCATCGATGAGGGCTGAGGAGGCTGGGAGGCCCCAGGTTCCCTTGGCCTCGAAGACGGTGAGGATGAGACCTGGGCTCCTGAGGGGCTCATGGGTAAAGTCTGGGTGTTAGAGAGGTTCGTTCTCAGGAGGAGCTGGAGGAGCTGGAGCGCTGGCCTCTGAGGGGGCACTGCTGGGGGCCCTGGACATGAGCTGCAGTTGACGAGGGCCTCGGGGTCTCCACGGGGGCTCCGGGCTGCTTTGCTGAGCTCCACATCTCCACGAGGAGAGAGTGCCCGGCTCTCCTCCAGGGACTCTAGAGAGAGGGGCGGGGGTGAGAAGATGCACAGTGGTTCCCCCTGAGGCAGGTCCAGCATGAGCTGCCCCGGGACGATGCCCCCTGTATGTGTCCTCTGAGGGGCCTCGCACAGCTGGGGATGGGGGAGAGGGACTTGCCAGCTCCTGCCTCCAGGAAGGAAAGACCCAAGAGGAACCATGAACAGAGAGAGAGTGTGTACCAAAGGCACTGGCTGTGTGACCTTGTGTAAGGCACTTAACTCCCTGAACCTCCATTTCCTCATCTGTAAAATGGGCTTCATAATAACAGTGATGACGACAGAAGCCATGCAGTGAGGACTGAATGAAACGGAGCCTGAGAAGGCTCACCTAAATCCAGATGTAATCTGCTGGCTTCAGGTGACACATGTGTGTCAGAGTGGGTTCATCAGTTGTAGCAAGGACGCCTGGTGGGGGATGTTGACCATGGCGGGGGGAGGGCATGCTGTGCCTGGGGGTGGGCAGGAGGTAGGTACATGGGAAGCTTTCTGTAACTTTCTGCTTGACTTTGCTCTGAATCTATAACTGCTCTAAAAAAAAAAAGCCTACTGAAAAATAATCATTTTTTAAGTCACAACCTGGAGTCCAGTGCATCATAAGGACTTAACCCATGGTGGACAGAAAAAAAAACTACTGGAAAAAGGTATGATCAAGGGAGGAGACAGAAGCTGGCAAACACATTAAAAACTGGGATGATTAAATTTTAAAAATCATTGAGAGAAAACTTTTAAAAATTATGAATCACCATGTGGTACACCTGAAATTTATATAATATTGTACATCAACTATGAAGTGAAGTGTTGGTCACTCAGTCGTGTCCAACTCTTTGCAATCTCATGGACTATAGCTACCGGGCTTCTCCATCCGTGGGATTCTCCAGGCAAGAATATGGTGGTGGGTAGCCATTCCCTTCTCCAGAGGATCTCCCTGACCCAGGGATTGAATCCAGGTCTCCTGCATTGCAGGCAGATTCTTTACCATCTGAGCCACCAGGGAAGTCCTAATAAACTATACTTTAATTAAATATATACATACATATATATATACATACAGAGGGTGAGATGGTTGGATGGCATCACTGACTCGATGGACATAAGTCTGGGCAAACTCTGGGAGATAGTGAAGGACAGGGAAGCCTGGTGTGCAGAGTTGGACATGACATTGATGTAACAATAAAATGCGTGAATGTTCTTGGGGCATTTAAATGAAACGATGCACATAAAATGCTCCGTACACTGCCTGGCACTTCAGCTAATGATTCGTCTCTAGAAACTGGGGGAATAATATCCATCAGCTTGCAGAGGGGTTTGTGCTGGTTAAAGTCGAATCTACAATCACTCAACAGTTCCCAGCTTAATGACTGTACAGGATAAGAATGTTTACAGTCCCACCAGTCCTGCCACTAGCTGCTCATCCACAGATCTGAAGAGCCTCTCTAAATACAGAATGTCCTCTTCAAAAGGTCAATTGAGTTAAAGAGGTCTTTTATACAAGAGGAAATTCGGGCCACAAATCCGTGGAAAAATTCACTGTCCTCCTGGAAGTTTAAAAAAGTGTGAAATAGCCACATATAAGGTACTCTAAGGACATGCTAAACTGGAAAAATTAAATTCAAAACACACAGTGTAGAGTTGGTGGGTAAATGGGAACCAGTTACATCCATCTCTGTAAGCATCCTCTTTCGCCAGAGCCCCATCTGGTAACATGTTGTCATGCTGTGGGAATCACCAAACCACTCCTGACACCCTGTGACATAGTTACTCCACCTATTAACCACAGGGTCTGAACACAACTCACAAATTTGGGAAAAAATAGTTGTCTGATCAAAGATGTTTCACAGTAGGTCCATTATTGGTAGAAAAAGAAGAAGAAGAAGAAGAAAACCACCTAAATGTCAACCAAAACCACAAGGGGTAAGCAAACCACAACATTCGGGATCTTTTTAAATGACCAACTAAGGGCTACATGAATTCTTTGAAATAGTGTGCTGGCTCCTAGTGGTAAAGAACCCATCTGCCAACTCAGGAGACATAAGAGATGTGAGTGCAATCCCTGGATCAGGACAGTCCTCTGAAGGAAGGCATGACAACCCACTCCAGTATTCTTGGAGAATACTGGATACAGAATACTCCAGTATTCTGGAGAATCCCATGGACAGAGGAGCCTGGCAGGCTACAGTTCACAGAGTCGAAAAGAGGCAACTTAACATGCACACAGGCATGTTACAGTAGGATGTCCATGTCTCATTTATACTTCTGCAAAAAGATCTACATGGATGAACACTCATGACACAGAGTTCATAGTAATGTCCAGGAGTTAATGCAGCAGAGTAGCCTAAAGCATTAACTCTGGGCTCAAATCCCAGCTCTACTGCCAACCTGTGTGACCCTGAGCACCTCACTTCATTTCTCTGTGCCTCAGTTTCCTCACCTGAAAAAGGGGATGCCAAGAGTGCCTATGGACCTTCTCAGGTGGCTAGTGATAAAGAACCCATCTACCAATGCCGGAGACGAAAGAGACACGGGTTCAATCTCTGGGTCGGGAAGAAGCCCTGGAGGAAGGCATGGCAACCCACCCAGTATTCTTGCCTGGAGAAAGGGTTGCAAAGACTCGGACACAACTGAAGTGACTTAGCACACACAAGAGTACCTATCACAAAGACTTGCTGTGAACAGGGGATGAAATAACACATATGAAAACAGCAGCGAGATTTCCCGGGGGGGAGGGAGGAGGGAGGGGGGTTCCGGAGGGGAAGCATATGTAAACCCATGGTGATATCATGACAATGTATGGCAAAAACAATTAAAAAAATAATAATAAAATAAAAAAAAACCCAAAATTAAAATCATGCATGGATTTCCACAGTTTTAATCTGTTTTAAAATGTAGTTCAACGTTTATAATACAGCTTTTGAGGATTTTACCCTGAATGAAAAGGAAAAGAGAAATTTAATTTGGCCATCTTTAATGAAACTGATAAAATGATTAATGCTAAAAAAAAAAAAAAAGAAAGAAAACAGACAGAGCGCCAGCAGGTACATGAAAAGATGATCAACATAACTAATCATTGGTGAAGTACAAATCAAAACCACAATGAGATGCCACCTCACTCCTGTTAGAATTGGCTATTGCCACAAAGACAAGAGATAAGAAGCTTTGGTGAGGATGTGGAGAGAAGGGAACGAACCCTCATGCACTGTTGGTGGGGATGTAAACTGGTACAGAAACTGGTACAGCCATTATATTAAACAGTATGGAGGTTTCTCAAGAAACTAAATCTAGAACTACCATACGATCCAGCAATCCCACACCCGGGTATGCACGCGTGCTCAGTCACTCACTCATGTCTGACTCTTTGCAACCCCGTGGACTGCAGCCCACCAGGCTCCTCTGTCCATGGGGGTTTTCCAGGCAAGAATACTGGGGTGGGTTGCCATGGTCTCCTCCAGGGGATCTTCCCAACCTGGGGATTGAACCCAGATCTCCTGCATTGTAGGTGCATTCTTTACCTGCTAAGCTACCAGTGAAGCCTATGCCCGGGTATATATCCAAAGAAAATGAAAACACTAATTCAAAAAGATATATGCACCTCCAGATTTGTTGCAGTATTATTTCAATAGCCAAGATATGGGAACAACCTAAATATCCATCAATAGATAAAGATGGATAAGTATGTGGTATGTGCATATATGTATCAGTTCAGTTCAGTCACTCACTTGTGTCCAACCCTGTGACCCCATGGATTGCAGCTCACCAGGCTTCCCTGTCCATCACCACATCCCAAGTTTGCTGAAACTCAAGTCCATCAAGTCAGTGATGCCATCCAACCATCTTATTCTCTGTCATCCCCTTCTCCTCCTGCCTTCAGTCTTTCCCAGCATCAGGTTCTATACATGTATGTATATTAATATATGTATACGTATACATATATATATATAAATAAAATGGATTACTCAATGACAGAAAAAAATGAAATCTTACCATTTGCAACAACATGGATGGATCTAGAAAATATTATGCTAAATGAATATATCAGAGAAAGATAAATACCATATAATTTCCCTTATATACGAAATCTTTTTTAAAAAGCTGAGCTCACTGATACAGAGAACAGACCAGTGGTTGACAGAGATGGGAGGTGAGGGATGGGCACATTGGGTGAAGGTGATCAGAGGTGCAAATTTTCAGTTATGAAATAAATAAGTCATGGTGATTAATGTACAATATGATAACTATAGTTAATAATAGTGTATTGAAATATTTGAAAGTTGCTAAGAGATTAGATCTTAAAAGCTCTTATCACAAGAAAAAAATTGTAACTGTGTGCAGGAAGACATTCACTAGACTTCCTCTGGTGATCTTTTCACAATATACAAAATATCAAATCATTATGTCATACACCGGAAACAAATATCAGGTATTGTGTCAATTATACATCAATTTAAAAAAATAATATATGATATTTCCTGATAGATAAAGGGTGCTCCATACATATTAGCAATTATTTTTCTGCAAAACTGATTCAGTTCTTAAATTCTAATTTTTAGAGAAAGGATTTAGAAAACAGAGGAAGAAAAAGAAAAAAAATATAAAGTAGGGGAAGAGACTCAGAAAGGAGGAAATGAAGAAAAAGGAACAGTAAACAGACTCGTCTGATGGCACGGCACAGGGAGGAATAAAAAGCACCGACGCGGGTCAGCAAGCCCAGGCGTAGGCAAGGGCGCACCATGAGCCAGCTGTGTGACCTCGGGTGGGCCACATCCTCGCTCTGAGTCTGGGTTTGTCACATCCAGCCCAGTACAAGTCCTGTGTTTCTGAGAAGAGCAGAGTGGAAAACAGACGGTGGTGAGACTCCAGGTCACAGAGGCCCGCCTACCTGGACAGGAGGAGCAGCAGTCCCTGCGGGGCACGGTGCGGTCCGAGCAGGCCTGCTGGCAGGACATCTTCTCGCAGGTAACCTCCCCAAGCTGGGGAAACAGGAGGAGACAGGTGAGAAGCCCAGAGCAGCTCGTCCACCCAGAGCATCTCACCTGCCCAGAGCAGCACCGTCAAGGAACTCTTACACCAGCAGCTGGACCCACAGAAAGATCTTGGGCAGAAGCTGCAGGGCCTCATCCTCACCTGAATGACAGGTGAAGCCAGACCCAGCGGGGCTGCCTTAAGGAAACTACCCAGGCAGAGAATACCGTCAAACCCAAAGGTATTTCCATAGGTAATTAAAGCTGCAAAACGGCAGGCAGAAGATGGGCGTCCACTGGCTAAGAGGCTCCAGGTTTGGCAAAGGGACAAAAGGCTAGAAGCAGCCCCCGGCCTGGCAGCTCTGGGGTCCCCAGGCCCAGCTCACCTGGCATACGCACTGGGTACAGGGCTCATCGTCCAAGGTGAACACCTGGCCGTTCCCCACCTTCCTCCCCTCGTAGTTGCAGTCTGTAGGGGGCAAAGGAGACAGGGGCCGTGAGAGCCAAGGCCCACCCAGGAGTCCTGGAAGGGGGGCGGTTGGTCCCACTCACCTTGGCACACTGGGCAGCACTCCCCATCAGGGTGGAAAGGGTAGGAGCAGGTGATGGGGCAGTCCACGGGCGAGCAGGCCACAGAGCCCAGCTGCAGGACACAGAAAACTCGCAAGGCCGTTCGTTCTGAGGGCTGAAGGGACACTCGGGAATGACAGATCACATAGCCACTGAGTGCCCATCGGAGCCGCCAAGGTCAGGTGAGGGGTCCATGGTGAGGGGGCAGACTGAGTAAGAGCCTGTCCTCCAGCTACAATACAAGCCCCCCGGGGCCAAGTGCCCAGCCTTGTCCTGACAGCTCATCTGTCAACAGGTACCTGTTGAACAAGTCATGAACCGCCCAGGGAAGCTGAGCACCCAGAACTTAGGGAGGACTTCCCTGGTGGCTCAGTGGATAAGCATCTGCCTGCCAGTGCAGGGTGCGCGGGCTCGATCCCTAATCCTGGAAGAATCCACACGCCTCGGAGCAGCTAAGCTCGTGCACCACAACTTCTGAGCCCGTGTGCTGCAACTTCTGAAGCCTGTGCGCCTAGAGCCCGCTCCCTGCAGCAGGAGAAGCCACTGCACCGAGAAGTCCATGCGCTGCAACAAACAGTAGCCCCTGCTCCCCACAACCAGAGAAAGCCCATGGGCAGCAGCAAAGACCCCGCGTGACCAAAGATTAATTAATCATTATTATTTTTTTTTAATTTAGGAGGAAGGACCCAGAAGTCAAAGCTCCCCAAAGCAAACGGCTATGAATGAACAGGGTCACCCAGAGGCCAGGGTATGTTCACCCCAAATGTCTCAATCTTTTTTAGCAGGCCACCGTCAACAAAGAAGCCCCATCAGCATGAAACATATCCAGCATGACAAGCAGTAAGGGCTTATTTTTTCCATTTTCCAAATACCAAACGATACTCCTGTCATTTAGACTGAGATATGGCCTAGCTTGGAGAAAGAAATGGCAACCCACTCTAGTATTCTTGCTTGGAAAATCCCATGGACAGAGAAGCCCAGCAGGCTACAGTCCACGGGGGTTGCAAGAGTCAGACACGACTTAGCGACTAACCCACCACCACCGCCATGGCCTAGGTGATATGGCTTAGGGTAAACGTGTGCTCTCTGAAAGATTCAGGTTGCTAGGATCAATTCCTGGCACCTCACTTGATAACTTATAAAGTCTTGAGCAAATGACTGTCTCTCTGTGCCTGGTTTTCTCATCCAGAAGCTGGGGACGGCAGTAGTGCCCACCTCATAGGATTCCCTGGGGATTAACTGAGGTTGTGTTGAGCTCAGGGACTGGCACATGGCAGGGGCTGGAGAACGTGAGTATATTAAAGATTCCATGCAGAGTCCTAGGTTTGCATTCCTCACCTTCACTCTCATGGAGAACCTTGGGCCACATTTTATACCTTAAGACTCCCCAGACCCTCCCTGGTCACCCAGAAGCAGAGGACATTTGCTGGGCAAGGGTAAAAGTATTTCTCTGGCCTTGGGTGAAGATTCACCTCAGGCAGGGCTGCAGGGAGCCGCCTTTCACCATGACCCAGGAGCAGCCGTTCTCTTGGAGGTCTCTGGATGTTTGCCTCCAGAGCTCAAGAGCTGCTGGCAGTTCCTGGGGGGCTTCTACAGACAGGGACCGGGTCAGGGTGGTCGTACCAGGCAGATGCAGCTCAGACACGGGTCCAGCACGGACGGGAAGGTCTGGTTGTTGTAGAAGATTCTGCCTGTGTAGGTGCAGCCTGCCAGAGAGAGCACGTGGTAAGGGCTGGCCAGGGGGCGGGGGCAGGGGGACGCAGGTGGAGGGGGGGGTGGCCTCTCCAGGGCCAAAGTCCAAGGCCCGTGGGGCAGCAAAGGTCAGGCCAACGGGTTCTGCAGGCACTTGCCCAGGGGACGGGGGAAGGGAAAGAACACACGCTTGGATCGGGTGCTGACTTTTTTCTCACTGGATTCAGCAAAGGGATCACAGTGTCTTAAGGGGCCGTTCCTCCTACCTCTCACCAGGCAAGATCAGGATGAAGGGCTCGGAGACTCAACCAACCTGGGTGCCAGGTGCCACAGCCACCCTGTCTGCTCCTCTGCACTCAGCCAAACCCCAAACCCCACCCTCCAGGAGGGTCCCCCACAGCTCCCCTCTCTGCCTTCTGGAGCCTACAGAGGCCCCACCTGACGGCGGCCGCCTTGATGATATTTATCCCATGTTAGTCACTCAGTCGTGTCTGACTCTTTGAGACCTTATGGACTGTAGCCCACCAGGCTCCTCTGTCCATGGGATTCTCCGGGCAAGAATACTGGAGTGGGTTGCCACGCTCCTCTCTAGGGAATCTTCCCAACCCAGGGATTGAGCCTGGGTCTCCTGCATTGCAGGCAGATTCTTTACCATTTGAACCACCAGGGAAGCCCATTTATCCCACATGAGTAAGTTTAAAAAAGCAAGTGATGGGACAGTAGGGAAACATTTTATAAGAAAAATTATATAGGAAATTCCCCAGCAGTTCAATGGCTAGGATGCCGTGCTTTCACTATCAAGGGTACAGTTTCAATCACTGGTTGAAGAACTAAGATTTCACAAGCTGTGTGGCACAGAAAAAAAAAAAAAGAAAAAAAAGAAAGAATATGTAATATATATCTATGATATGTGATATATCTATGACATGATAGATATATAGATGTATGTTAAAGATACATTATAGAGATAGATATATAGGTATTGATGTTATATCATGAAAAGAGACTGGAAAGACAAAGCCATAAAGTCAAAAGTGATAATGGCTGCTTTTTAATTTTTTCCTTTGCTGTCTGTATTTTCTAAATGCTCTGTAACAAAATGTTACTTGTGAAATAATGGAAAAGGTGAAAATTGCTATTAAAATATAAAAGATCACTTTAATTTCCTCTCCCTGTTCTTGAATTGTCTCACAGGGATGTTCGTTTATTATCCCACCTAGGCTGCGAGCTCTGCACATTTTCGTATCTGCTTCCATTACCCAGATGGAGCTTCCTTTGGGCAAACTGTTTTCCGTCCCTGAGTCCCAGTCTCTTCATCTCTAAAATGCGGTTGCCCCATGGATTTGTTGCAAGGACGAGCAGAGATGAAGCAGGGGTGGTGCTTTGCACAGAGAAGCTGATGCAGAATGAGCCTGGACGCAGGGGCCAGGGGTTCTATGCCGCCCCCACACCCCCTCAGGCAGAACATTACCTGCCGAACAGTCTGGGCAGCACTGTCCGGGGATTCGAATTGGGTGAGGGCAGGAGTCCACACAGTCTGTCCTCTGGCAGCTCACTGAGCCATCTGCCTGGAGGAAGGAATAACTTCACCAAGACCCCACTCCCCACGCCAGTCCCCCCCCCCCCCCCCCCCCCCCCCCCTCCCACCCCCCCAAAAGAAAGGGCAATGCTGCGAACTGGCCAGGACCTGTCCTAAGGGGCACCACAATGCAGCTGGGAGGTGTCAGGGTTCCCCCAAAGAGAACTAGCTACTTGGGAGAGGGCGCTCGAGCCTTCCAGAAAGCCTTCCCATACCCCAGAGGGGGAAGGTCAGAGCTGGGGTTCTGGTCTCCTCAGCTTTCTGTCCCTTCCCCCAGCAGCCAAGGCTGTGCCATGACCCCATCCAAATTCTTCTCTCAGCGTTTCCCTGAAACTCTGGCTCACCCCAAATCTACGGAGTACAATAAAATCCTATTTTTATAGAAAGCTATTCCACCGGAAATGTCTTTCAGAAGATGAAAGTGCCGTACAGTTTCTTTTCTTTCAAAAGAAGCTCAAGTTTTGTGTGATTTGCTTGTAATATGAGTGCCCTAGACCAGTCCTGAAGGAGGAAAATGGCAGTGGAGGTAACTTTCCTCCCCACTCTAATTCCAACGAAGCGTTTCCAAGTTTTCTAAGTCTAAGGCCTTTTAACAAATGGCGCATCAAGAGGATGTGAAGGCCGTGGTTCTCACGAGCTGGTGTGCACCCAGGTATTAAAATGCAGATTCTGAGTCCAAGGCCTAGGCAGGTAGAACCAAGGTTCTACTGGGCCCCCCATGATGCCGATGACACAGTCAGTGCGTGTGTGCGTGCAGAGTCACTTCAGTTGTGTCCAACTCTTTGTAACCCTATAGACTGTAGCCTGCCAGGCTCCTCTATCCATGGGATTCTCCAGACAAGAATACTAGAGTAGGTTGCCATTCCCTCCAGGGGATCTTCCTAACCTAGGGATTGAACCAGAGTCTTTTATGTCTCCTGCATTGGCAAGCAGGTACTTTACCACTAGCACCAGCTGGGAAGCCCACAGCCAGTGCAGGGACCTCATTTTAAAAAATAAAGCTCAAAGGGACTAAAAATTCTTTCAAAGTAAAGAGGAAAGCTGGAGACTTCCCTGGAGGTCCAGTGGTTAAGACTTCTTCCTTCCTCTGAAGGGGCATGGGTTCAATCCCTGGTCAGGAACTAAGATCCCGGATGCCCGATGGTGCAGACAAAAAAAAATTTTTTTAATGTTTTTTAAAGTAGAAAGGAAAGCCAACCTGTACCCAAACAGGAGCTAAAACGATTGCACTGGTAAACAGCTGTGTTTGCATTTCTGTCGATCTGACTTTCAAACCCACACACCCTCACCTTATCCATTTCTGAAGAGGTAAGCTCACAGGATTGATGTTAATGAAGGAAGCATCGCAGCTGCACAGAAAAGGCCTGAGCTACTGGGCCTCGGGCAGCCTGGCTCCCTTTGCTACCCCTGTCCAGGAAAAACCTGTTCCCAGGAATCCTAGTTCTGACTCCTTAGGCCAGTGGCTCCCCTCACATGCACCATGGGTCACATTCCACTCTTACGACAGACAGACTGCCAAGCTCTGCCATCCTGAGACTCTACCGAGGACAAAATAACCTGGATCCAAGCTCTTCTACAAAAACAGGAGCTGACAGCATGGAAGGGAGACTGGGACGGGGCCTGATGTGGCCCCGCTTCTGCAGAGGCGGCAATGCTGGCCGGGATAGGGAGGCAGGGAAAGCAGCTGAAGGCGCGCAGGTTGTCATTCACCTGGCAGATGCATAACTCACAGGGATCACCGGGAGACCAGATCTGTCCAACCGGAAACTCAACCCCGTTGTCATCGAGAGAGCAGCCTGGCAGGGAACAGCAGGGGAGAAAGGACAAGTGGGCAGAAGAGCCAAGGAGCAGCCTTGATGCCCGAGGGACCCACAGCACTGCCCGGGGAGGACAGACAGACACTTCTGCTCACTCACTCTATGTCCACACAGCCCTGCCCCACCCACAGTTGCCACCTGGCTCCCCAGGTTAGTCAATTTCTTTCCTCCCAGCATGCACCTGGTATACACGGGCACACACACACAAATGTATGCATCCATACACATCCATGAACACACCCATACACATCCATGAACACACCCATTCACACACAGAGACACGCTCATACGGGTATAACAGATGCATGACAAAAACACACAGACAGAAAAATGGTACAAATGAACCTAATTCCAGGGCAGGAATAGAGAGTGGCCATGTGGACACAGGTGCAAGGGGAGGGTGGGGCAAGTTGGGAGACTAGCACTGACATACACATGTCTATACTACCATGTGTAAAACAGACAACTAGGGGGAACCTTCTGGATAGCACAGGGAGCTCAGCTCAGTGCTCTGTGACGTCCTAGACGGGTAGAATGGGGGGTGGCGTGGGAGGGAGGGCCAAGAGGGAAGGGGTATATGTATACAAATAGCTGATTGACTTCATCGTACAGCAGAAAGTAACACATGGTAAAGCAACTATACTCAAGAAAACACACAGATACCCCTCACAGACACCACGGACACAGACTCTCACACAGATGCCACTCATATACAAACTTTAAACATACAAAGAGACACCCTCACAGACATACACACACAAGAGTCCCAGCGGGTGACGCTCAGCCTCGCCCCTCTTCCGCATCCAGGCCCGGGGCTGGGTGCGGCCTGGGATGCAGGCTGGATGGCCCTCACCTGTCATGGGCACGGGTTCCCTGCAGGCATGGCAGCACTGCCCCGGGCCCAGCCACCACTCCTCGCGGGGGCAGTCCAGTTCCGGACAAGGCGTGAAGGAACATTCCACCTCCCCATTCTGGAAGAGCACCAAGAGGCACGAACCAGGGAGGGCCAAGAGAAAACCAGCAGGCTGGCATCTCCTCCCCTGAGTGACAGATCTCCAGGGAGCAAGAGCGGAAGGAAGGGTGAGTCCTTCCCTGGGGGCTGGGGGTCGGGCCAGAAGATGGTCCCTGGAACATGTCAACTGTGTGGCTGCAGGGTCCCAGACTGTCCTAGCTACAGCCTCCAGAATCTCTTCCCCTCGCTTCTGCCAACAGCTTTCTGCTCCGACTCCAACCCCCTCTCACCTGCAGCCACAGAATCTTCTCGCACACCAATCTGATTGCACCCCTCCATCACTTAAAACCTGGCAGCTCTGCCAAGTCCAAACCCTCTGCCTGGCTGGCAAAGCCCTTCCTGACTAAGTCTGAAACAGAAGCTGTCACCCACACACACAGACCCCATCAGTCCCCTAGTTACCGCCCTTGGCCGATGGGGACAGCCAAGGTTCCTCCAGGTTCCTCCCCAACAACTCCCTGGGAAGCAAGGGACTATATACAACCACCTAATGCTGGGGTGTAACAGCCCAGCTCCCTGACCTCTGGACACACCCACTTTCTTAGTGTCCTCCCACTCCGGAGCTCACCATGGGATTAACCTGAGACCGCCCCCCACCCCATGTGCCCCCTTCCCCCACCTGACCTGCTTCCTTGGCCAGTTCCTCCTGAGAACACCACCCCCAGAAAACCACTTACACAAGAGGCCTGCCCCAGGCCCTGCTTCTTGGAACCTAGCCCAAACAGGATCCCTGCCTTGGCTGCATCTCCAGTCCCTCTTGCAGTCTGGGCTCTAGCCAGAATGGATTCCACCAGGCCTCAGACTATGCCATACTCTCTCCTGCCTCCTGCCTTCTGCTCACATTGTGCCCTCTGCCAGGCACACCTGTCTCAGCTCCTCACCTGGCTAGTCTTTGTCATCCTTCAGGTCTCAGCTTAGCACCCCACCCTCCAAGAAGGCTTCCCTGAGGCCCACAGTCTGGTTAAGAGCCCTGTTCCCCTGTCTATTGCCCGCCTAGCTATGGGCCTCCTCATGGAAGGATCCGAGGCTGCCCTGTGCTCGGCCGTATCCCCAGCATTCAGCATTGTCCCCGGTGCTCAGTAGGTGCTCTATGATAACAATGCTGAAGGACGACCTTCAAGGAGACTGCGGGAAGGCCTTGGGGAATGCTAAGGTCCCTCTAGGCTCTTTCCTGCCTCAGTTTCCCTTTTGTTGTCCAGTGTCTCCTCTTCTCCCAGTCAAGGGCTCTTGGGAAAGTCCTGTGCCCCTGCCCGTCACCCACCAACTCAGCCCCCTACCTGGCAGACACAGGTGGTACACTCATCACCACCCTCACTGAACACAGCGCCATCTGCATACCACCGGCCGTGGAAATAGCATCTCACTGTGGAGGAAAAAGGAAGAGGTAGCTCAAGGTCTTTGGGCAGCTAAAGAAAAGGGGGAGCAAACAGGTAAGAGGGTCTCTGGGAAGAAAATGCACCCCCACAAAAGTCCACCTCATGCCCAAACCCAAGAGCCCAACCACTGCTACCCTTCAAACCCTCAACTATTAATAAAAGTAGATCAGTGCTTAAAAACTGACAGAGGATGTACCACACTCAAAATAAGGTGCTTAATCAAGAAGGCAGGGAAGCGCTGAATAACTAAAGAGTAGCTGGGACTTCCCTGGAAGTCCAGTGGTTAAGACTTCATCTTCCAACACAGAGGGTGCAGGTTCAATCCCTGGTTGGGGGGCTAAGATTTCACTTGCCTCATGCCAAGAAACCAAAACCATAAAACAGATACAGTACTGTAACAAACTCAATAAAGCCTTTAAAAATGCTCCACATTAAAAAAAAAAAAAGTTAAAAAGAGAAAAGAAGAAATGAAAAACGAGGGCCACAGACACCTGCAGCCAGGTCTGGGAATGCCACCATTCCCTGGATGGGGTTGGGGAAGATTCAGTAAGAACCTCATATCTGAACATCCCTCACCCCTGCTGGTAAAAAAACAACTTTAAAAACCTGCCCAGGCTCCACCTGGATTCAGTCAGAGAGCACTGGGTTCAAATCCTAGCTTCTCAACTCACTAGGGGCAAAATACTTAGGCTCTCCCAAGCCTCAGTATTCTCATCTGTAGAATGGGGTTAACAGTTCCTACCTCAAAGGGAGCATATTGCCTATTCAAAAAATGTTTTAACTAAAAATAACATAGCATTCAGAAGTTAAGAGGAAAAGTAGTATTTAATAAGAACACTAGCTCTGAAGTCAGGTAAACTTGAGAGCAAGCTCTAATCCTTTACTACCTGGCATGTGCCTTTGGGCAGTGATGACCTCTCTGAGTCTCAGTTTCCTCATCCATAAAATGGACCTATGAATAGTACTCCCTCAGGGCTACACCACAAGGATTAATGAGATCAAGGGCTGGCAAGCACCCACACAGCAGCAGCCCAGAGCCAGCAGTGACAGCCATGAGGTCATCTCAGGAAAGAGAAGCACATTTTAACAAAGAACCAACTCATGAGTGGGGCACAGGAGACCCCCTCCCAGTGTCTGGACAGAGCCATGCCAAGGGTGGACCCAAACTCCTTCTTGTCAGTGTCGAACACACCACCCCTTGCAGGGGGCAGGCCAGGCTCTGAGCCCAACCTAGCATCCAAACTTCTGTGTACACAGTAGGTGCTCAATTAAAACCAGCACCTTGGGACTTCCCTGGTGGTCCAGGGGACCATACTTCCCCTGACTTCTTCGCCTTCCAGTGCACGGGGCATGGATTCGATCCCTGGTCCCTTGGTTGGGAAATTAAGATCCCTCATGCTGGGTGGTACAGCCAAAACAAAACAAAACAAAATCCAGCACCCTAAAACACTTCACTTAATCTGAGTTTCTAAAGCAGAAATCAATGTCCTTGCTCTCTCCTGCGCTAACTCCTCCCCCCAAAAAACATACTCAAAGAACACCCCTCCACCTACACTGCCATCCTCATCCTGCAGAGTCCCTTACCTGGAACGCAAGTACAGCAGTCCGACTTCGGGGAGGCCTGGCAGGGGTCAGGGGGACACTCGGGGGAGATGCAGGACACGTTTCCAGCCTGGGGAGGTGAGAGGTGGTGTGGGGGAGGATGGACCGTCAGGCCCATCAGAACCAGCTCGCTCCCTATTTCACACCACCCACAGGACTCCTCTTCCACGTGAAAGGCTCCTGTAGGAAGCCACCCGAGGCCTTTAAATGCCACCATGGACACACAAGGGACGCAGACAGGGACCCAGTAGCAGGGTTTATTATGGTGTTGGTTGCCAATATCCCCCTTTCCAAGACAAGGGGCAGAAGAGAGAGCACAGCATGCTGTCTTCTTCATGAAAATGGTCGAGCCTAGACCCCCATGGTCCTGTTCCCCATGGCATCCCCCCATGGCACTTTCCCACCATGGCACTGCCCCCCATTGATTACCCCCATGGTCTCCCCCCATGGCATTCCTTCCCATGGTATTCTCCCCACGGCACTTCCCCTGTCATGGCATCACATCCCATGGCACTGCCCCCATGGCATTCCTTCCCATGGCACTGCCCGCTATGCCATTCCCTCCTATAACATTCGGAAGCTCTTGGAAGGATGCTAAGCAGTGAGGAAGAGGCAACTCCACATTCCTGTGCATCTGAGTTTTGAACCAAGTCACTGATACTGGCCAGAGAACTAAATTTAAAACTCAACTTTCAAAAACTGAAGTTAAGACCAAAAATAGGTCCCCAGTTTTGGAGTCAGCCAGACCTGAGGCCCACGGTCTGCTCCTCCTACTCTGGGCAGAACACATCACCTCTCTGAGCCTCTGTCTCCCTACCTGTGAGAAGAGACAAAGTTGTTGAGGATCGCGTGAGAAGCTATCAGGCACAAAAGTGCTTGGTCACTACAAGAGTGTGGCACAAGGGAAGGGCTCAATAAGGGTGGTGGTGGCGGTCTATGTGCCACCCCTCTCCCATTTTACATTGCGGCTCCGTCATCCTTGCCAGGCTGGGGCCACTTTTAAAGATGATCAGAGGAAGTGAGGACTGGTGGGGGCAGAGCCTGGGTTTGGACGCAGACCTTGGCTCACATTCCAGTTTTGTCACCTCCCAGCCTCAGTCTTTGTATCTGTAGAATGGGGACAGTAAAGCCAACCCTGAAGACCTGCCAGGAGCCTCAGGTGAGGAGCTAGATGGAAAGTACCAAGCCTCCAGACCTGTGCGTACTGGGTACTTGTGAGCCAATCTTCAGGACAGCACCTGATTGTGTCTGGCACATAGTAGGAGCTTAATAACTATTCTTGGAGTAGTGCACTTGCCTCCAGCAAAACACTAACAAGCTGAGTCCAGTAATGAGCCTTCTCCCTCCCTGTGTGGACACTTTTATTGTGCCGGCAAATATTTTGCCTGGAGAGAAAAACAGCTTCCCTGGTAGGAAGTTTCCGAAGGAGTACCCTCCCCTCCCCTTCCCAGACAGATGGACCCTGTTTGCCTGTTGGCGCTCTTCTGCTCAGCAGAAGCCTCCCCGACCCCACAGACTACTGCCTTCCTATCCCCCACACTTTCAAAGGTGACAAGTTCCAACCCAAATCCACAGCCTGAGAGCTCACCCTCTGTTCAATGAGCTCACCTTTAACATCCCGTCTTTCCCTCTTCCTCTAAAACCCCCAAAGGTTAAGAAAACACCCAAAAGGCTTCAGGAAGCTTATGATGCTCACCAGACAGACACAGACAGTGCAGTTCTGGTTGGGAGGTGAAAACACATCCCCTTCAGCCCGGATGACGCCACTGTGAAAACAGCCTTTGAAAGACAAACAGGAGTGAAGGCATCAAACCTCTTCAAAGGAGAGGAAGCTGGAGGTCTCATCCCTTTTCCAGGCATAACGTAC
The DNA here is from genome assembly GCA_007570785.1 of Antilocapra americana. NCBI lineage: Eukaryota > Metazoa > Chordata > Mammalia > Artiodactyla > Antilocapridae > Antilocapra > Antilocapra americana. The sequence continues at coordinate 6,677,889 of ML664188.1, read as the reverse complement.
CCGGAACCTCTTCTCACTGGCTTGGATGCCTCAGCAGCGGCCAGATCTAGGTACTCAGAATTGTGGGGTCCTAAGACCCCTGGAAAACCACAGGTGACACCCACTTAGGGTGCCCTGGGAGGGTCCTTTTCATGTCAGATAAGCCCAGAACTGTGTTGACAGTATGGCCCTTTATTCCCATAAAGCGAGACAGGCAGCCATACAGCCCCAGGTTCCAAACCTGGCCTATCACCTGAGTGGCCTTGGACTTGGATGTATCATTTAACCTCTCTGGGACTCGGGTTGTCTTTTTTGTTAAGTGGAAACACCACCACATGCCCTGCAGGGAATCTGGAAGGAGCTACAACCTCAGATGTAATGTAGACAGCAGTTGACATTCAGGGCTAAGTACACAGTAAAAGATAACAATCATTACTAAGAAAATCAGTGAGTTGCACTTTCATTGTCACCCTTAGAAAGGCTTTTTCACTGCTGCTCAAAGTGCAGCAGGCTCAGTGTCTTAACACCAGGAGCTTCATAAAAATGTAGCAGCTCAGGCCCCTCTCTACATCTTCTGAATGAGAATCTGCATTTTAACAAGATCCCCAGTGATTCATGTGCAGGCGTGCATGCCCAGTCACTCAGTCGTGTCTGACTCTTTGTGACCCCGTGGACTGTAGCCCGCCAGGCTCCTCTGTGCATGGAATTCTCCAGGCAAGAATACCGGAGTGGGTAGCCATTCCCTTCTCCAGGGGATCTTCCTGACCCAGGGATAGAACCCAGTTCTCCCCCATTGCAGGCAGATTCTTTTACCACTCAAGCCACCTGGGAAGTCCGCAATTTCTGTGCAGGATGAGTTTTAAAGCACTCTGCTGAAGGACTTGTTAAGATTTGAGGTCTTTATCCTAACAGCAATGAAAGCAAATTTTTTAAATTGTCAGCAGATAGTGGGAGGGAATCAGGAAAGTGATACAATTTACGAACAATTACTTTTCCTGCAGTTAGGAGGGGGATTGGGGCAGGGGAGGGGACTGCAGACTGGGTCTGGAGAAACCTGCTGAATGAATGAATAAAGCTCAAAAAAGGATGCCCTTAAGATTGAAACATTCCCCTTGGAAGCACAGATACCAGTGGTTCTCAAAGTGTGGTCCCTGGACCAATAGCATCAGCTTCACCCAGAAACGTGTGAGACATGCAAATTCCCAGGACTTATCCTACATCTGCTAAATCAGAAGCTCTGGGGGCTAGGCCCAGGGATCACCCTTCAAGTGATATATGAAAGTTAGGTAACTGTCTTTCAGTTGCAGAAAGGCAGGAAGAGGGAAGAGGCAGGACTTTGCAGGAACTCATAGCCTTTCCTGGACCAGCTCCCACCTGTACACGATGGGCAGCACCCTCCATCTCTGGAGGGAATCGGGTGGGAGCAAGCAGCTTCACACGTCACCTTTTCACAGGTCACCTCCCCATCCTAGAAGTAGAAACGGAAGTTCCAGCCACCACAAGGCCCCAGACACCAGAGCAGGGAAACCCCAAGGACCCCTCACACCCACCTCGCACCAGCACTGGAAACAGCCAGGCTCTGTCCAGCGGCTCCCTGACTCATACGTGGCCCCTAGGTGCCAACAGGCAGAGGGTCCTGGTACCAGCCGTGTGGTCTCAGGGCCCCTGGGCAAGGGAGGGGTCACCGCCGTCTTCTGGAGTTGTGCGGGAGGTCTGAGGGTTCCCAGCAGAGAAGGATTCGGCACTGGGGTGGTCACTGGGGTGGACAATAGCGGCATCGGGGCAGAAGGGGAGGATGTGGGTAGTGCAGGCATGGGAGGTGGTGGTCGTGTGCTCCTGACTCCAGTCGGGGGCCCAGGAGCCCAGGAAGGAGGGCTGTGCCCTGGGGAGAGGGCAGGCCGGCCTGCCTCTGGAAGCAGCAGGAGCATCTTAGGAGGGTGCTGCAGAGGCTGCAGGATGGCAGATGGGGCCAGCACGGCTTTGGGGAAAGCTGAAACAGAAATACAGAGGCGTCTGGAAGGAGGCAGCAGGGGTAGGAGGTGAGATTTGTGGGGCGTGGACTCGAGTCCACCATCAAAAGTCACTGAATGTCTCTGGGTCAATTTCTTCATCAGCAGGATGGGTCTAACACCGTCAGTTCAACCTCAGACTAATGGGGTTGCAGTGATAATCAGGAGAGAAGATTGATGAAAAAGTACCAAAGCAGCAGGCCAAAATTATGAGTTGGTGATGCTGGAGGTCAGCGGCTTCGGCCACTGCCAAATCAGTCTTCTCTCTTCCCCTCCTCATGGGCCACAGAGCCTGCCTGAGCCAGGCAGACCTTCTCCTAAGCCCTCAGGGATGCATCCTGGGAATGACCCTTCCCTACTTCTATGTCCCGACAAGTCGGTCATGTGTCGCCTGCTCCCTGACCCAGATGGGGCTTCCCACGAGGAGATGCTGAGGCTCAGGAGAAGGAAGAGCGCAGGGTCCTCTCCGGTCCCACCCAAGACAGGCCAGCTTCCAAGAGGTTGCCTCCCCCAACACACACACACACATTCACATACACGCTTAGGAAAGTACACATTTTCCCTGCAGATGGACATCAACTGCCCAACAATCTGAAAGAGAGATCCAACCAATAGGAGAGAGAAGAGGCAAATGTGGGGCGAAGGTAAGAGGAGAAAGGGAGAGTCACAAATCGGAGTGCCACCAGAGAGAAATCACGCTGGGGAGGGAAGGGGAAACCTGGGTGGCCAAGCTCAGACCATCACAGGCAGTCACACCATGGAAAACTGGCCCCAGGACTAGAAAGAACACCTTGGGTATTTACATGACATCACACGGACGTTTACAGGCACGCTGTTAAAGCATGGCAGAGAACTGACCCCACACTGTCCCGAAGTGTCCCAGGGAGGCCAGATTACTGGGACTCCTACATCAAAGGCTTCTCTATCTCTGATTGTTTTTTGGTGGGTTTTTTTTCCCTTTACTATTTGGGGGAAAACAGTAGGGCTGGGGAAACAGTGAAAGAAAAAGAAAAGAAGGATGGGGAAAGGGGAAAGAGACAAAGAGGATGAAAGGTCGGTGGTGGAAATAACAAAGAAGATGAACTGAAAAAAAGTTCCTGCGGAAGACCCACCCTGCCTCCCTGGCTCAGGAAGACAGCTGGAAGGCTGGGGGCGGGGCCTAGAGCCGGGGGCGGAGCCAGGCGCTCACCTTCACAGGACACTCGGTCAGCCCGGAGCCTGAAGCCAGGTCGGCAGGTGCACAGGAAGCTGCCCACGGTGTTGTGGCAGGAATGGTGACAGACTCTCCTCTCCAGGGGCCTCCGACACTCGTTTACATCTGCAGGAGAGCCTCGCTACCGACGGCTGCCTTGTCGGGGCTACCAAGACTACATCCTTCCTCCATCTCTTAGCCCAAAAGACCGGGGAAGTCTCCCTGCCGTGTTCTTATGGGGTCCTTCCCTGCCTGCCCCAGGGTGATGACGTGACTCAGATGTCTGGGAATGGGGCTGAAGTCTAGTGCTAGTCCCCTTGGAAGGTCTGTACATCCAGTAGGCATTTAATGGATGCACCAGGGACTCACACTCCAGCACTCTGCAGCAGTGATTAAGTGCTGGCTGGTGGGGATGGGCCCCCACTGGGAATCTCAGCTCCAAACCCTCCACCATCCCAGTGTTGGGCATCGGGTGCTGTGGGCCCTTCTGAAAAAGAGTCTCAAAAAAATCACTGCACTGCTTAGGGCAGGCTTCAGGACAAACACCCAACTCTGCTAGAACAAGGTCTTTTTTCAGGCCCATGGGACCCCACCTTCAACCCATGAGCCAAGCTCAAGCCAAACATGCCAACCCCTTTCTGGAAATTTCTGCTAATGGGCTGAGAAAACAGGGGTCTCCTTCTAAACCAGAGGAACCAAGACATAACGTGCTTTATTTACCAAGGGGAGCAAAGGCAGCCAAGAAAATGGGTGAGCAGAGAGGAATCCTTGGGGTGTATCTGGGAGAGGGTGGAAGAGAAACATAACAGGATGAAAGTGGCATGTGGCCAGGAAAAGTCCAAGACAGGGTCTTCCACTAGGAGCCACGCCAACCCCAGGGAAAGGCAGGCTCTGAGCAAAGACTCAAGCACTTGCAGGCTCCAGGGAACCAAGGAGGTCCAGACTGTTGACCTTTCCCTGTCCCTGGGCTCACCCTGTCCATCTTCCTGATTGGCAACCTAAGTATGAAGACAACAGGGTCCCTGGCCTTACCTACACAGGAGTGCCGGTTGCCATGGAGATGGAAGCCAGTTCTACAGGAACACCTATAGCTGCCAATGCTGTTTTTACATCTCTGCTGGCAGGGGGTCCCAAGGCATTCATCAGTGTCTGGAAGGGAACGAGACACGGCTGGAGCTCATTTCCCTGTGGGGTTTTGGAAACATACAGTCTTCTCTACCTACCTCTCTCATCACCATCTCCTACCAGACTCTTAACCCCTCTCCCTCAAAACCCACATCCAGTCTATCAACTCCTAAGTTCTCTGTGGACCAGCCTACTTCTCTCCACCTTCACTGCCATATCCTAGCCCGGGGCACCTTTGTCTCTGGTCTGGAGGATAACAACAGCGTTGTGTGTCTCTCTGCCTCTCCCTGTGCTCCTCCCAAGCTACCCTCTACACAGCCTCCAGGAAGTTCTGACCAAAGGGTGCCTCTGATCCAGCCACTTTCTGCTTAAAATGTCTCCAAGGTTCCCACAAGTATGAATGCTGCACCATAGCTCACGAGCCCAGGGCTGCCTTTCCAAGCTCCTTCCTCCCCCCTCACCTTTACTCTGGCCTAAATTCTGGCCATCTTCCAAATGCACCATGCTCTTGTTGCCCTCCTCCTTTATGCATGTTCTTCTATCTGCTTAGAATGTTTTCTCATCTTATCTGGCTGGAAAACTCCTATTCATATCTCAAAACCCAGCTTCTATACCACCTCCTCTGTCAAAGCCTCCCCAAGCCATTGTTTGAAATTGGGAAAAAACTGGAAATAATCTGTATATTCATCAATAAGAGAAGAGTTAGTAAACTATGAGATATTTGCACTGCAGAGCACTAGGCAGCAGTTGACAAAAATAAAGCAAATCTGTTAACCCTGATGTGGAAATATCTTCAAGATGGACTGTTGAGGGCAGGGGAAGCAGATGGAGCGATGACTGGGTTCAGATCTCAGCTCTAATATGATCTTGAGCAAATTAATTTCTTTAAACCTCACTATTCCTACCAGGAAAATGGAAATAAACAGTATCAACTTCATAGGACAATTCTGAGGATGAAATGAGAAAATGTGTGTTAAGTACTTAACGTGGTGCCTGGAACACAGGAGTTGAATAACTATTGACCCCCCATACTCCCTGCATCTCTTATCCTTCTATCTCTATAAGGGCACATGTGTGTCTGATCACATACTGGGGAGATGCAGGCAGGGCCCTCATCAGATTGATGACCAAGTGCTATTCAACTGCATTCTCTCCAAATTCATGTATGGAAGCCCTAATCCTCAATGTGATGGTATTAGTAGGTGGGGCCTTTGGGAGGTAGATGAGGTCTTGAGGGTGGGGCCCTCATGATGGGATTAGTGCCCTTAGAAGAAGAGCCATGAGGACCTCACTGAAGAACCTAACTGTTCTTCCCCTTCCATCAGGCAGGGCGCTAGAGGGCAGGATGCTTTCTCACTGGCTGTGTCTCCTGAGCCTGGCCCAGCACAGGGGCAGGTGGTGACCCTATCATAGAATGACCTCTCACATGACACATCCCCGTGTGTCACAGCCCCATCCCCTCAGCCCTCCCCCATCTCAGTGGCCTCCTCCCTCTGGTTAGTCTACTCTGCCTGCCCCTGGCCCTTTCCTCTGCCTCTCCCTCCCCTTCCCCCAACCCTGCAATGACGGCAGCAGCAGTTTCTACTGAGTCGTGGTCCAGAACAAACGCCTTAGTGTCAGACATCCAACCTGACTCCCCCTCCTCCTACTGACGGAATGGCCTTGGGCAAGCCTCATCCATAAAGTAAGGATGAGAACACCATCTCCTGGGACTTCCCTGGCAGTCCAGTGGTTAAGACTTTGCCTTCCAATGCAGGGGGCATGGGTTAAATCCCTGTTCAAAGAACTAAAGTCCCACATGCCAAGAGGTACAGGCAAAAAGAGAGAGAGAGAGTGAGCAGTATCTTGCTTAGAGGACCGTGGTGAAGGTGACATGCAGTCATGCCTGGAGAGCACAGGCTGGGCCTGGCAGGGCCTTGAGGTCCATGTCAGAGCCTAAAAGCAGTGGCGATGGCATGCAGCATCACTACCCCTCCCAGAGCCGCTCACCTTGGCAGCTGTGGCGGTCCGCAGACAGCTGCATGCCTGGCCCACACTCGCACACGAACCCGCCTTCCGTGTTCACGCAGTGGCCCTCGCAAGAGGAGCTTAAACATTCATCGATGTCTGGGGGGAGAGGAAACACTCTTGCATAGCTCACTCTGAACATGTTTTGGATGTGGGGAGGGAGTGCATCCCACAAGGACCCTGAGCCCACATGGGGCATGCCCCACTGCCACCCCAGGGAGAAAGAAGGCACTAGGTAAATCTGGTTTTAGGGACCCCCAGTCCAAGAAAGAAGAGGTCAAGGGGCCAGGGCTCTTTTGACCCACACAGAACAGATGACGGGACAGGCTGGTTGAAATAGAACCATTTCTAACAGTCCCACCTGCAAGGCAACCCCAAAAAGGCCAGGAGAGTGGGCAGGAAGGTTGATTAAATTCCCTTTAGTTCTGTGGAGCACCGCTTGCATGCAGTGGACCTGGAAGGGGGCTGTCGAGGACACAAAGGTGACTAAGACACAGTGCTGACTCTCCAGACGCTTGCAGCCTGAGAACACAGGCGTCATGACGCACATCCACTAGAGGCCAGTGTGGGGCAGGGGTTATATGTGTGCCCCACCAGGGACTGCCCTCCACAGCAGGTGTGTGACGGAGGAGACATGGGCTGAGAGGACCAGGTGGCATCAAGAAGGGGGCTGTCGAGTGGAGCTTCCAGGAAGCACAGGGAACAGTGGAGGAGTCGTGGGGAGGGCAGTCTGTGGGAGGCTGAGTTGGAGAGGTGGTGGGTCAATGCTGGGGCACAAAGGAGCCCCCAGGCTTCTGTCCAAGGGGAGCCAGTAGTGCTTTAGGAAGATTCAAGCCTGGGGGGAAGGGGGCTGAGAGACAGAACCCCCACCCCAGCTTCAAAGCATCCCTTCCTATCTTAGAACCATGAGGACCTACAAGGTCAGCTCCTCCCACTCCAGTCTACTCTGCCCACCTGAGTCTCCTTTCCACCCCTGGCCCCCATGCCTGCTGGTCCCCTCCATTCTCCTTCCTTGCTCTTCCCATGGCAGGCACCTTTGGGACTATGCCCACTTCCTCTAAGACGTCCACCCTGACTCACCCTATCCCACTCCTGTGATTCCCCTGCCCTGCACTTGCTTTGACATTGGTCTCTGGCTTCTCCTTAGTCCAGTTTGCCTCTGCAAGGAGAAATGTGTCTACAAAGTATTTCAACCTTCCAAAAAAGGTGGGGAAGGGGGTGGGGGAGGAGTAAGCACCAAAACTCCTTCATTGGACCTTTGACCCAATAGTCTTCCTTCTGGAAATAATCAGAGAGGCTAACTAGAAGCCACTTTACTGCAGCATTATTCATAGCAGCTGAACATTGCAGACAAGCTAAGGATGGATAGCACAGAAGTAGGTACTTAGATTACAGCAGCCACATCTGCAGCCATTAAAAGTGATGTTGTAAGAACTACTAATATTTCCTGCTCACAGCACAAAGTGAGAAAAACAGCGCATGAAAATTATAGATACGGTATGATCCTAATTTTATAAAACAGACAGAGAGGAATGCCTGACACACTGTCCCCCACACACACTCACAAATACACATACAGACCAAGGGAACAAGGGCAGGAAAAAAAATCACTTCATTTTAGTAACAAATATCTCTGGGTAGAAACTTCTGGGACATGTTTAGTTTCACCTTTCTACCCTTCTTTTACTTTCCAAATGTTCCAAAGTAAGTTATTTTTTATTTTTATATTCAGGGAAAGAAATGTTTATTTTCACAAAATGTTAAAAAGGCACAAGGGTTGGGGTAGGGGGGATGGAAAGGCAAGTAAGAAGAAGGCATCTATGGGGAAGGTAACAGACTTGGCCTGTAGGAAATTTCTTAAATCATAAACAAATAATACTTTTACAAAATAACTACTGAGTTTCTCTTGCCTCATCTTTCAAAGGCCACATTCTCGAGGGAGCCTTTTGCGGTGCAGCCCACCTCCAGCCCCAGTTCCCTGTGCCCCTGTGGGCCCTGGCACTGTGCCCTCCTCCAGTGATGGTCCCATTAGGTGGGATTGTCACTGTCCTTACTCATCTCCCTGTACCATATCCTGAAGCAGCATAAAGCAGAGACCACCCACATAACCCCAACCACAGGTCAGTTCCTGGTCTCTAACACGTGTTCGATAGATATTTCTGGAATAGCCGAAGGGGCAGATTTCTTGTGTTCACCTGCCCATTTGCAGACTTCAGAGCTGCTCCTCTCCAGCATCTCCGGGAGGCTGGCCTCGGAGGACAGGGAGGAGACCCCCTTCCCACCCGCCCCTCCCTGCTGCTCCCAGGCCTCTTACCGGTACACCTGATGCCGACTGCGGTCTCGGTCATGGAGAAGCCCACGGGGCACACTCGGGCCACTTCCTGACAGCCACCATGGTTACAGGTGAGGTCACAGCCGTATTCCCCGCAGGCTCCATGGGCTTCTGAAAGAATCACCGCACCTGTGAGCATGCGCCATGTGGTAGTCCCAGCCACCCCTCCCCACAGCCGCCCCCACTAGCCCGGCTCCTCCTAAATTCTGTTGGGAAGGGAGCCCTGGAGGCAAACAGGAGTGAGTTTCAATGCAGCTCTGCCACTTACTGGCCACGTAACCCTGGGCGAGCCACTAGCTTCTGCACCTTGGTTTTCTCATCTATAAAATGGGAATGAGAATGCCTACCTCATAGGGTTGTTTGAAAATGATGTGCTAGGGCACAACTGCCCAGTGCCTGGCACAGTCTCAGTGTAAACAGAGCTCTTCCCATCAGCCAGGGCCCGCACTCCCAGTTACCTGGGCAGGTGGGCCCTTGCTCTCCGTCCTGGCAGGAGCAGACATTGGGAGCGATGCAGATGCCACTCCCACAGCCAAAGGAGCAGAGGGCTGAGAGGAGAAACACAGGTGAGGGAGTCGGGGCTGGAGCCCCCCAGTCTGCCCCTCAGGCCAGCCCAGGGAACGCGCACCCTGCTGTGGAGGACGTTTGGGGCACAGGGACAGGCACTTACGAAGGGTGCAGTGCCCACTGCCCGTGGAGGGCGCCCAGCCAGGGCAGCAGCCACTCCCGAACCCCGAGAGGCAGACGTGGGGGCCCAGCCGGCGTCTGCAAGAGAGGAGAGAGTACCTTCCATGTTCTGTGCTGGGGGTCAGGGGAGGATTCATCTCCTGGGCAGGGAAAGCCTCCCAGCCAGTCAGTAAGTCAGTCAACCAACACTTCTGGAAACCCCCACCTCCACCCCTGGCGGACAATGAGAAGTTTCCAAATAAAAGTGACCCAGACGGTCTGTCCCTCCTGGAAGCAGGAAAAAGACAAAGTTGTAAGAGAACAGACACTAGTTGCCTGTAGATGCCTGTCACGTGGACACTGAGCAAGGAGGGCCCTCAGAGCTGAGAAGGGAAGACTGCAATGGATGAAGAACCCCAGGGATGGCTGCCTCGGGGCCTTTGCACTTGCAGCTTCCCCCACCAGGAAGGTTCTTCCCCAAACACACACACACACAGCTCCCCCTTTCCTGTAAAAGGTCTCTCTGCTCAAGTCACCTTCTCAGAGAGGCCCTACTTGTGCACCCTTACCTCACTTTATTCTGCTTCACAACACTTACTTCTTGGGACATTGAATCATTGGGTTGGACAAAAAGTTTGTTCTGGTTTTTCCATAACATCTTTCGGAAAAACTGGAACAAACTTTTTGGCCAATCCAATACTCACTAGTTTGTTGACGTACTCCTTGCCTGGCTCCCCTACCATACCCTGAGGACAGGGGCTTCATCTTTTTGTTCAACTCCGCATGAAGGGCGGCATCTGGCACATAGTAGGTGCTTAATCAGTGTTGGTTGAGGGCAAGACTGGGAAGGAATAACAACAGAAGAAGGGGGGAGTGGTGAAATGTCATTCCCAGATGACATCTCTGGGAAGGGGGACAGGGCGCTGGTGAGCTGCCCAAGAGAATGAAGGGTGACCCAGTGGGGGCTGGGTGAGGCAATGCAGTCCAGCCATGAACAAGCCATTTCCTCCACCTTCAAGGGGCAGACAAGGAACCAGGTATGACAACAAGTGCCATAATGTTACAGGCTAGGGAGGCCCAGGGAGCAGAGGAGTGGTTTCCTCGGCTGAGGCTGGAGAGGCAGCCAATGAGAGTGGAGGAATGTTCCAGGCAGGAGCGACATGTGCATGGGCCTGGAAGGGGACAGGGACGATGACAAGAACCAGTTCTGGGCTGGGCAGAGGATGATGAAGCCCAGCCCAGTTTGAACTAGGAATCCTAGTCCAGAATAGGGGCAAGAAATCTCCCCCAACAGTGTTCTACCCGAGAGTGTAGCCTAGTGGGAATATCCTGCCAGCCAGGCAATCTATGGGCTTCTCTGGTGGCTCAGGGGTAAAGAATCCACCTGCCAGTGCAGGAGTCGAGGGCTCGATCCCTGAGTCAGGACGATCCCCTGGAGAAGGGAATAGCACCCCACTCCAGTATTCTTGCCTGGAAAATCCGATGGACAGAGGAGCCTGGAGGGTTCCTCTGGGACCTTTGGGACCCCAAAGAGTTGGACACGACTTAGGGACTAGACCGCAGCAATAGGCAGTGTACAGAGCATCCATGATGTGCAGCAGGTACTGAGGACACGGATGGAAAGACAGAGTCAGTCTGCTCTTCTGGAGAATAATCTGTGTCAAAAGTGACAAGTATTCTGGAAAGGGAAACTCAGGGCACAGGGCAAAACAGAAACGTCTGTAGAAAACTGTCCCTGGAGCCTCCAAAAGCTTTTTCCCTCTCTGAAGTCATCGCACAAGAAGGGGCCCTGGAAGGGGGTGGGTGGGGTGCGGCAGGGATGTCTCACCCGCTGCCCTCGCGGGAGCGATTATGGCAGCAGCCTGAAAAGGAGGCTCCTCAGATGGGGCTCTCAAAGGGAGAGGGGTGCCACCAGAGCGGCAGATGGAAGGATGCCCGGGAGGCCACTGGCGCCTCATCCTCAGGTGAGCAGGGGCCGAGCGCCCCAAGGGGCCGGGGGCGGGCGGTGATGGGGAGACAGGTGGCAGGCAGCACGGTTCTGACACGCCGGCGGAGCGGGGCGGATCTGAGCAGGAACTGGCGGTGGCTGCGGAACACACGTGCGAGTTGCGAGCCTGGCGGGGCAGCCCCCGTGCGGCCCCCCGCCCCCGAGGCCGTGGCCGCGGGCCAGGCCGCCCGCTGACACCGTGTTCCCTCGCTTTGAGCATCACGCACACACGCGCTCCGCCCGCGGCGACCCGGCCCTCCCAGGAGGAGACACGAGGGGAGGGAGACATCAATCGGGAAGGAGCAAAGGGGCAAACACCCCACCCCCTCCCGCGTGCACACACTGGCAGAAACCGAAACATAACCTAGGGAGACCCCGGCGGTTCCAAGGTCCACGCCAGGCACAGAGCCTGGACCCAGGCAAAGCCCCCAGCCGCGGAGCGGCCGGCGCCGCGGGGCAGGCCAGGCACTGGCTAGGCAGAGCCACGGGCACGTTTGGGAGCGAAAAGCCCGCCAGTCCGAAGACCAGCTGGCATGTCTCCGGTCCCCTGGCCAGGGATCCGCGCTCCACGGTACTCAGAGGGGCTCACCTAGCGCCGGGATCTCCAGTCCCCTCGCCAGATCTCAGTCAGGACAGCCCCGGCCAGGGGCGCAGGACGGCCATCCGCCTGGACCACAAGCTGCTGTCCCTTTGTCCCGACCTCCCGAGCTCGCCCGCGCCGACAGTGCCACGGGGGGTGGAGGGGGTGCCCGGACCCGCGGCTCCGGGACACCCCTCCGCTCCTCCGCGCCGGTAGCGCTCCGGCGGAGGCGCGGGGGAGGGGCGCGGCGCGCTTACCTCTCGGCCCCAAAGTGCCCCGGCGTCTTCCTCCCGGTGTAGCCGCGGGCCGGGGTGCCCGGCAGCAGGAGCGCGACGCAGGCGGCCCGGAGGAGCAGTCCGGCCCACATGACCGGCGGCGGCGGGTCCCCCCGGCTCGGCTGGGCTCCGGCGCCGCGCGCGGGGGAGGGGGCTGCAAGCCCTCGCCCCTCCTCCTGGCGCCGCGGGGAGCGAACCAGCGAGCCCCGAGCTGGCACGAGGAGCCGAACAGGGGGGCTGGGGACGCCGAGAGGAGGCGCCGGGGGCCGCTGGGGGGTCTCTCGCACCTCGAAACGAAACACACAAAAGGCAGCGGCGCCCGCCTGCCCGCCGGTGGCCTCCTGGGGAGGCGCGGAGCCCGGGGCGGGGGCAAAGATCAGGGACCCCTGGGGGCGGGGTTTTGTCCTCGGCCCACACCCCCTGCCCGGGTTTGGGAGTTGGCTTCCTGCGAAGGGCTGTGGGCGTCAGACGGAGGCCTGGGAAGGAAAGGGACTCCGGGAACAAGGCTGGAGGCTGCGCGCCCCGGGAATTGCTGGTCGCGATGGAGCCCGAGATACCTGTGTTGTACAAGAAGGTGGGACGCTGGGTCCTTTCGCTGCTGGGCACTTCTAGGCTAGCTCTCAGCCTACCAGCAGGTCTGCACCCTAACCCTCCCTGGGCGCGCCGGTCAGTGGTTTCCCTTGCTCCCTGGTTGGGGGCGCTAGCGGCTCTTGAACCCACAGACTCCCCTTGTCCCCTTCAGCAGCTGCCCCAGGCCAGTCAGAGATGGTAGGCAGGGAGGTGGTGAGCAGGTGGTGGGCGTAAATCAGAAGCATCCAGCTGGGAGAACGCTGAAAGGCTGACTAAATTCTACCTTCAGCTTTGGGCAGGAACCTCCCCTCGCCACCCAGACCCAATCAGTCCTGCTTTTACTTAAACACTTGCGGGGATGAAGGTCTCACTATCTATCAGAAGGCAGCCCAAACCAATTTTGAGTAACTCCATCTGTTGGGAAGTGTTTTTCCTTCCCAGCTAAATAACCCCCGTGCCTTTGGTTCTGCCTGTGCAGTAACCCTTCCACTGGTGACCTCAGCCTGTCACTAAGGGCCTTAACATTGGTGGCCACAAAAGAACATGGTGCCAACAGTGGTCTGGATTCTTGTCTCCTCCCTTCCAGATGCCATACTTCTATTAACACAGCCTGATACTACTTGGCCTTTTTGACAACCCAATGATGCTGTCAGTTCCTTACCTAAAATTTACAGTAAAGGGAAGCCTCCAGTGCTCTTTGTTGTCATGTTCTTTTTGTTGTTATTGAACACAAACTGCTAAGCCAATCTCCTTACCTGAACCTCTATGGCTGAGTTTTTGCAGATGTTCAAGTTAGGGTGGTTACCTCACCCTGCTGGAGAAGGAAATGGCAACCAAGTCCAGTATTCCTGCCTGGGAAATCCCATGGACAGAGGAGCCAGGCTACAGTCCATGGAGTCACAGAAGAGTCGGACGTGACTTAGTGACTAAATAAGCTCGTGTTAGTTTGACTCATGTGAGCAACATTTTCAGCAAATAGGTTGCCAAAATACTCTGTATTGGAAGAGGAATACTACTTCCATATTTATGTCCATTCTGAGTCCTGAGGACCCTCAGAGTCTTAGGGCATCTTTTCTTTATGTTAAACAATCAAAGGTACACTTCCCCCTCTGCTGTTCAGACTGCATTCCTCACTACCACTCACAAAGTGCTTTGATGCCCACTGTCAGTGGCTACAGAGTCAGAAATCTAGCCCTGAAATCATGCTTTAAAAAATATTTATTTGGCTGTGCTGTGTCTTAGTTGTGGCATGTGGGATCTAGTCCCCTGACCAGGGATGGAACCCGGGGTCCCTACTTTGGGGGTGTGGAGCCTAACCACTGGACCACCAGGGGAATCCCATAGCCCTGAATTATTAAATAGGGGTAAACAGAAAACTCTCCATTCATTCGAGCCTACAAAATCTATCATACCACTGTCCTCATTCCTATCTAGACCACCATCAGTGTCAAATAGGTGCTCTGTCTTTCTGGATCTGGAAGCTACCCACAAATTCTCAACACATTTGCACAGGACAGTTTCTTTTTACACACCTGTCACCCTTCATGCCATCTTCTCCCATGCTCCAGCACACCTCAGCTACCTCCTTTCTGAACTTGACTACTTCAGCCCCTCCATCTCACCCTGTAAGTCTGGCAGACTTGGGTCAGTGGGCAGTTGCAATGACCGAGATGTAACTTTGTGTATAAAGAAAATCCTTACCTACCCTCAAGAGGAGAAGCCCAGGATATTTAAATCTGTAAATTCCTACCGGTCGATTTTGAAAGAAACTTTCTAAATAGCCCCTGACATTTCTTTCATTTTCTATTTCTTTGACCTTATGGCATTCACCTTGCTCCTCATACCAAATTCACATCTTCAGTTTGGTTTACACTATTTCCTGTTTGTTTTGTGTTTTGGTTTGTGTGACCTCGAGGCTTCTCAAAGTTTAGACCCAGAGAGTTGCTCACTTAAAATCATTCACCCTCAAGGACGGGTTTGAGCCCATACGGTTCCTCAATATTTCCTCCCTGGTTCTGTGGCTTGTGGCTGCTCAGTAACAAAAGGGACCCTCCACCGAGGGTGGAGGATTCAAGTTGTTGTTGGCTGTAGAAAGAAGGCCTCTGGCTTGTGACCCTTCCAAATGGTCATGTGATGAGTCAGTGTTTCTATTATTCTCCCAAAGGTCCGATCGTGCAGAGGCCAGGAGTGAGGCGAGCTCATCAGCGCCTACATGGAGAGGAGCCATTCCAGCTGGCTGCAGCAAAGCTCCAAAGGCAACCTTTCACCCCGGGAGAGGTGATTAATGGTTTTAAGAGGGGATGTGGGAGTGTGGCAGCAGGATGTCAGTTTCCAAAGGATTGCTGGAATTCAATCCGGAGTGAATATACCCAAGACTGTAGGAAACAAAAAGCTGCACGGACTCCAAAGTTTCCAAAGTCAAGACTGAAGCCACTGGTAAGTAATAACCTTCTCCTGAACATGGCAGGTCTCCGCAGCTGCAGGTCAAACCACTGAGAAGCACCAGAATAACCCAGCCACATTCTGTTTTTCTCCCATCTAGGATTAAATTTTTTAAATAATCACAATCTGGAGGCCTTTGCTTGCCTGCCTCATTAAAGCTGGTCTCTGGCATGGGGGCAGGCCTTTTCAATTCAAACCAAGACTTGAAGAATTCAAATCACAGTGTTGAGTTTCAAGTTCAAACTGTGGTTTTTGAGAGATGATTATTTTTTCCCTTAAGACCCTTATCCTCCACCCTCAGAAACCCCAGGAGAGTAAGGGGAAAAGAACCGTAATGAAACTCAAGGAATGCCTCCAGGGAAGGAAACTTACTCCCGAAGACCCCCAAAGCAGAGATGCTTCCTTGCCCTTTTCCTTTTAAGCTAGAATCTCCCAAAACCACAGTTTGAACTTGAAACCACAATTTTCCTGACACTGTATCAAAGGCTGGTCTTAAAGGAGCCAGCCAATATGCCTGGGATCAACCCCGCTCCACTGTTGGGACAGAGCAGCCTTTATTCCCACTGGATCACTGGTGGAAACGCAGGCCCGGACACTCTGACCCACTGAGCTAAAAGAAGACCGGCTCTGTTTGCTGAACAGAAGGGTGAACCCCAAATGTGCCCTACTCTTGTATTTTCAAACCTAAGGCACCAAAGGTTTACTCAATTAAACCAGAGGAAATAAAATCTGAATCCAAAGGGCATGTGGCAACAGGAAGCTGGGAGGAGCGTGAGGAGCAGTGCCTTGGGGGCTGGTTGGCTGAATGCTGCACACACAGCTGGCTGTAAAATGACGTCAGGAGAGGCAACCCAAGCAGCATTACTAACAGAGGCCACTGGGAATAGGATGACTGGAGTCAAAGGCAACCCAAGACAGCTGAATTTCAAAAACCTGACCCCCTTAATCCCCGAGATCCCACCAAAAGCGATCACATGACAAAGGAGAGGTACTGAGGACACTTCTCTACCTGAAAAGAACGTTCCAGCAGCTAGGACAAGGGGCCGCTGCAATGGCTGGGGGGAGAGACTGGTGCCTGCAATACCCTGGGTAGAGAGTGCCTGGGATGCTGGAGAGCCAAACAGGAAAAGAAGAGCAGAAACAAATGCATCTTTCTTCTTAGACTCTACTTTATTTGGTAAAACTCAGAAACTAACCACCAATTCACGTCCCCATACCTCCTTCCCTCTGAAGAAGGCAGTTCCCCAGAGACAAAAAGGCTGTGGCTTGGAAATCATCCACCATCTGCAGGTCTTACCCTCGGGCAGCCCACGGCCTGGTGGTCAGCCCTCCAGACCCAAAGCTCTCAGAGGCAACAGAAAAAAGCAAAGGAAGCTCTCACCTCAAAGACAATGAACCCCTCCCACCCCACCTCCCCGCTACCCACAACCCTCCCCGACCCCAAACCTAAATAAAAAGATAGTGAGGACAATACATGAGTGTGGGAGAGACACACACACACATACACACAGAGCTTCCTTTCACCCAAAGAGCTGCAAAACCGCTCCCTGGAAGGAGGACAACTGGCTGCACCAATCCAGGCTTGGTGGCCTAAGGTGATGGCTGGAATCATGTGAGACTGGTAAAAATCCAGGGAGAAAATATTTCACCTTCAGCCCTTGCCCAGTTCTCCAATGAACTGGTTTTCGTTCTACGAAATCCCCATTTCCACTCAGGTAGGCTGTGGCTTCTGGGGCTTAGGGACAGGTTTCCCATGGCTGAGAGACAGTGGCAGGGAGGAGGAGAGCAGGAGGGCAAAGCCTTCAGAGAGGGTCTGGGAAGGGATCCCTGCCCTTGGCTAATGGATCCGAGTTAACTCTTCCACCACCTTGATCAGGTCATCTGCAGTGGCCTCTCGCTTCATCCCGCTGCCATCGTCATACTGCAACGAGGAGAGGGGAGGAGAGGAGGCTGTGAGGGCTGAGAGCGGGCTCTCCCTCCTTGGGGAAGGGGACACCCACAACAACGGTACCCTGCGCCACACCGCTGTGGCAGGATCAAGGACTCATCATCAGAAGCCCGTGCTTCTCCATGGGGGTCCAGGTGAGCAGGGTCTGCTGGCAGCAAAGCTGCCCAGAGGCTGCCACCCAGTATATACATCCACCTCTACCCAGCTGTTCCCCAGAGGCACCACCTCCAATGGGCAATACCCCAAACTCCAGCACCATGGAAACTCCTCTTCCCTGCAGGATCCTGGCCCTGCCCCCTTTCCTAAGGATGTGCCAGGGATCCCAGACATGCCTGAAGGTGCCCTCATTGCTCAAGTTACAGTGCTTGGTGCCTGGTGGGGGAACCCATGAGCCTCAGCCTTATCTCCTTGCCCTCGGACACTACCTTCCTACGTGGGTAGAAAAAAACTTAAAAAGGGGCTCTTGGCACGTGGGAACCAAGGGAGGGGAGGCCTCCTGGCGTGCCTGGCCCTGCAACGGACTTGAGTCACTGGCCCTGGGGCTACACCCTGCAGAGCTCACCTGTAGGTTTGCCACCACCTCCTGCATCTTGGGCCTGCTGATATCCAGGAAACTCTCAATCAAGTCGCCATCGATGAAGCCGGTGGCTGGTTCTGTCTTTCGTTCAGTATGAAAGGATCTCCAGGTGGACAGGTGAGTTAAGGAATGTGCCGATCATTTGAAAACAATAAATAACCCTCTCCAAAGTCATCCCCACCTCTGTGCACAAGACCACAGTCTGAAGCAATCATCAGGAGGAGAACAATAAACAACAAGTTCAACTAAAAATCACAGCTATTTGGACAGTTTTACAATTTCAAATACCTATAAACCATTACCTAATCCAATGATCCTCTCAACTGGAATACTCGTCAAAATAACATTTTAAAAATCACAGGGATTTTCCCCTGCAGCCCAGTGATTAGGAGTCCAGGCTTTCAGTGCCGAGGGCATGGGTTTGTTTAACCCCTGGTCAGGGAACTAAGATCCTGCAAGCCACAAGGCAAAACCAAAAACAATTTAAAAATTTTAAATAAAAATTTAGAAAACAAATAGAATACAGATGATTTAGTTCAGAGCATGGACATGTACAGATGTTTCTTTTTTTAACAAGTGCTCCATGTAAATTGGACGCTTACCTAGGAAGAACCACTCTTTAAGTCTAGCCTTCACAGATTAATAAACTGAGGCTCAGTGAAACAAAAGATGTGCCTAAAGTACTGCAGGTTAGCAAAAAAGCAACATGTCAGCCTACCTCCTCCCTCCTTGGCAAGAGCTGGTCCATCCTGCCTTACAACAGACTCTCAGCAGAATCTCCTCCAGAGTCCCGAGGGCTCCTCGTTCCTCTCCCATAATAAAGAAACTTCCAGTAGTACTTGGATTCTCAGTGTACAGGGGGCTGATCCTTGGGCTTCTGGAATTTACAACGTCTTTGCTTTTCCCCTCCTTTTCCATTTAGCCTTTCTAGAGAAGGTCCTCAAACACCACTGCCCCAACAAGATCTCTGAAAGGATGTCCTAAATTGTGATCTAAACTTACGTCTGACATGCAACACCAGAAAGGTCAGAAGTAGACACACTGCATGAACATTAACATACATTTTCAAGATGAACCAGTAAAACTGGGTGGTAAGTGCATGAGGGTTCATTATACTGATAGGATTCTCTCCACTATTGGGTGCTTGAAATTTTCCATGAGAAGTTTTTACGTAGCCTGTTCCCCACTGGAACCCAGTGAAGACATTTTCTAGAGGGACAAATTTCCAGGGGCTGCTCAGGGTAACATGCTCTCTGCCTGGGCCAGGCCATGTTTTTGAGCAAGAAGGCACCTCTGGGAAGGATATAAGGAGTGCTCAATCTTGCCCACACTTTTGATGACTTTATTGAGTCGATTCTGCATGTCCAACAAGAGGTTGTACCAGCTCTCTGACAGTGAGGTCACCAGGCCTAAGGAAGCAAAGGGAACAGAAAGCTACAGGGCACTCCGGAACCCACAGCGAGCACTGCCTGGAGGACAGACAAACCGGCCACCAACTCTCAAAACCCTGCTCTCTGCTGTCTCCCAGGATGGGAAGGAGGGCTGCGTGGGAGCACGACCCCGGGGTCACCCTTACCAATCATGCCGTTGACTGTGCCGAAGAGCACTGAGCCCTGTGTGGGGGTGGAGGTCTCGCCCAGGTTCTGCATAACCAGAGAGCCGTGGCAAAAGACGTTGACGAACTCGCCCAAGTGGAAGAGCCCAACCTCCTGGAGGTGTTGTCGCTCCTCATCTGTGGTGGCAGCGCTGCAAGGGGTGTGAGACACTCACGACCCAGACCTCCTGTCCCCCCAGACAGGGCCCCAAGGACCGCGTGCAGTGATGGACAGACTCCCTGGTGGGCCCACCCACTCCACAGAGGAGGAGCCGGCCTGAAGAGGCTCATCTCTGCAGCCTGATTCTCTCACAGATACCCTCTACTCCTGTGAAGAGGCACATCCGAGCCTGTGAGGGCCCCGTGTCCTCAGCTACCACAGGCCACTCCCACAGCTGGCCACTCACCTATCCTTCTGACACACAAACAGGTTAAAGGCATTTTCAGCCCCCAGGAAATTATCATCATCCAAGATTTCCACAGCACTCATCCAGTTGGGGTTAAAGTCTCGAGCAATCTTAAAAAAGACAAAATACAAGAAGGTAAACACAATCAGCAGTTTGCATGCAAGCCAGTGCTGGGACCTGGCCAAGTGCCTGCCCTGCCCTGCGTTTAACAACCGAATCTAGAGAGCCCCCCCTTCATCTGGCCAACACGGCCCTGAAACAGGGCCTACTCTGGGTTCGAGTTGGGGGTCTCTAAAAAGACTGAAGGGGTGCACAATGAGTGCTTCAGGGATGACATTTCCGCCCACACTGGGCTTCACCTCCCCTCACCGCCAGCTTAAGCAAGCCGACTGCCCACACCCCAGCTACCTCTTCGAAGTTGCCCTCCATGGGCTTGTAGGCCAGCAGGAGCACTGAGCGCATCAGGTCGCCCACCAGGATGAAGTCGCCCTTGGTCTTCAGGTAGAGTGCCATGATGTTGTTGTAGTGGTTGCACTCGGTGCGGAGCTCCTTCTCCGTCGTCCACTCATAGAGCCGCACCTGGAGGGGCAGTGCGCTTCTCTCAGCCCGGGGGGCCTGCCCCCACCTCCACCTTCCATCTGTGGCACCACTTACCCCAGTGCAGTGTGGGTGGGGTGTGACATGGTTTGCTGTGGAACTTGGGTGAGCGTTTTTAATTATATATTCACGAAAGATGAAAACAGAGTGAGCACATGAAACCTAATACTACAAAGTCTTCCTTTATATTAAAAAGAAAATAAGTCATGATAAAGAAAAATACTAAGTAAACAGTAATGCAAGTAACACTATAGAAATGACAAGGGATGGTTTTGTGACTGAAATCTGGTAACTGTCTACCGAAATATCTCTAGAAAGAGAAGATCCATTTCCAATTTCCTGATCAGAAAGAAACAAGATCACCTCCCAAGAAAGTACTCTTTCTGAACCTTTCTCAAAACACATACATCCCTGGCACCTTTTGATGTAAATCCAAGGAGCAAAGAAAATAGAGTAGAAAAGTCCAACAGAAACTTACTCTAAAGAACTAAGAGTCTGTGGTCACCCCCCTACCCAAAGGGGAAAAAAATACCCCTTTTTTCTTCATTGCAGTGTTTCTTCAGTTATAAACGTATCTCCAAGAGAATGAAGATGCTTTACAATCAGCAGACAGATGAACAGATGCTCGGCACAGCCCACTCCCAGCAGACCCTTCAGGGTCCGGGCAGTCCCACCCACACCTCTGCATATACGGACACTCCTGGGAAGAATATATTAAGCCATGATTTCTCAAGACGTCTCCAAAGAACCCTAGCTCCACAGGTGTGCACTCCAAGACTCACTCGTAATAATCACAGTGGCTACACCTCCTGTTCTGGGTCAGGTGAGCCCAGAACACCATGGACTGGGATAAGTCCAGTTGGGCTGGGCTTCCAGACTTCCAAGAATGGGGTGAAGAAGCGGCAAATGTAAGTAAACACTCTGAGTCTCATGAGCCCTTCTAGCAAATTATGAAACCTAAGGGTGGTAAGAGATCGTGGGAACCCCTGACATAGTAGCAAGTCAGACATAAGTTTGAGTAACACTACCTGGGCCAGGGCTTTGAATAAAGACAGTCTGGTGGGACCAAGCCCTTGAACCTGACTCCAACTCTGGGTAGCTAAAGTCAGAATTCAAGTAAATCATAGGACCCTCCAGTTGGAAAACTGATTTGTCACAGGGATGAAAACTACTCACACGTGGCGTCAGGAGTGTTGTGAGTAAAGACCCAGTTTCCCTTTACTCTCCAAACAGCTCCACTCAGAGTCTGCCTGCATCAGCAGAGCAACACCGTCTCTGTTACTCAGGCCAAAACTCTTGACCTTTTATTCCCTTCTCACGACTCATCTTCAATCCCTCATTAGAGCCCCTCAATACTAACATCTGTGGAATCTGACTATCCTTCACCTCCTCTATCAGCACGCTGCTCCCGGCACCATCCACTGCTCTCTGGATTGTCACCAGAGCCTCTGAGCGGATCTCACTGCTTCTATGCCCCTGGTCTTCTACCACCTTCTCCAAGATGTGCAGTGAGCTTTTCAAAAAATAACTACAGGGACTTTTCTGGCAGTCCAATGGTTAAGAATCCACTTTCCATATGGCAGAAACCAACACAATATTGTAAAGCAATTATCCTTCAATTAAAAATAAATAAATTTAAAAAGGAAAAAAACCTCCCCCCCCCCCCCCCGCCCAATGCAGGGGACATGAGCTCGATCCCTGGTTGGGGAACTGAGATCCCACATGCCACAGGGCAACTAACAACCCCCCAACACACACACCACAACTCGAGAGCCCGTGCCTACAACAAAAATCTGTGTGCCACGACTAAGGCCAGACACGGCCTAATAAGTAAACTAGTATCTTATAAATATATATAGAACTACAGTCATGTCACGCATTTGCTTGAACCCTCCAGAGGTTTCCATCCCCTCCGAGTAGAACCCAAAGTCCCTGCAAACCCAAAGCACACAGCCTATCTGGTTCCGCACGTGCGCGCTCCCGGCCGCCCCTCCGACCTGTCTCCCAGCACCCAGCACCGCCTTCCCACGCTGCGCGCAGGCCGGCCATGGACTCCTGGCACTCGTCTTCTCCCAGATCAAGGCATGGCTGGCTCCCTCCTTTCCCTCAGAAATCTGCCCAAAAGCCACTGTGTGAACCTTCCTGACCACTTGACAAAACAGCGCCACCTCCATGCTCGCGCTGGTACTTTGTCGGCTTCTTGTCCCGTTTTTATTTTTCACAAGGTACTTCTCAGCATACATACACATACATATTCTATTTGCTCACAGGCCCCAGGAGGCTAGCTCTTTGTCCATTGCGTCTACTGCTACATCCCAACTACCAAAACAGTGCCTGGTAGACTTCAAGTGCTCAGTTAGTACTTCCTGAATGAATGTCAAGTTAAAGTACTTAAGGGGACTTCCCTGCTGGTCTAGTGCTTAAGGCTCTGTACTTCCACTGCAGAGGGTGCAGGTTAGATACCTGGTCTAGGAATTAAGATCCCACATGCTGCAAAGCACAGCCAGAAAATAAATAAAGCTGCTTTTTCTTTGGAAAGAAAAAAGAAGTATTTAAGCAACGCTTCTTTACTCTTGATCTTCTCAGAATCTTTCATATGTTACAATGCACTGAGAAGCTTCTAAGCGGAGGATACAGGATACAGCAGGTCCATCTGACCGTGTAACTTTTTTTTTTGGCAAGGGAGGAGGTGGGGTCATGCCAGAAGAAAAGTGGCGAATTTCACAGGCCTAGTATTTAAGGGGTTTACCCAGGATGAATGCAGTTTGGCTCATTCTGTCCCACACAAGTGAAATATTCTCATGCCATGACACATTCTGAGTGCAGGGACCACAGTTCTTAGCCTCTTCTCAATTCCCACAACACTCAGAACAATACATTCAGGGCTTCACAGAACCAAATCTGGTATCTGGTCCAACCCCAGCTCTCCATATTCCCAGCTCCATCCTCCATACTCACTCTGTTACCCTTAAAATCATGACATACACACAGTTCAGAAAATGCAAGGGAAACATGCTCTGTGGACAGAGGCGTGAGGCCTAAGGCCTGATACCAGAGGGAGGCTCACCGTGCTGTTGATGCTGGCTAACAGCTTCCCATTAAATTCCACCATGGAGTACACGGCCCCCTTCACCTCCTTTTCAGCCACAGTCTGTAGTTTTCCTGCGGGAAAAAGATACCCTTCAGTCTCCTTTATGAGCCCACACTTTTAACTAATCAGAAGAATCCTGTGCTTCCCCCCAGCTCTAATTCCTGGCCCCCCAAGCCCCTCATTTCAAAGCAGAGAATATAGATATACTGGGGTTAACCACCTCTAGAATTGTGGGCCCCCACATCACATGCACTGATTCCAGACAGCGCAGGTTCTGCCTCCCACCTGGGACTCCGAATCTCCCCTCAGGATGGAGACCAGACTCCACCTCAGCCATCTAACCTGAGATTTTGGGGCTGACAGCTAGTCTTCAGAGCCATCATGGGTAGGGGAGATGAGAAAAAAACACAGAAATGAACACCAAGTGCTGATGCTGGGAAGAGGGCCTAAAAGGCTAAGCAGTCCAGTGGAAAACACACCAAGGAGTCCTACCAGAATGTCTAACTCTCATTCTGGTCGCCGCTCCCTTTCTCTTCCTTTCAAAGAGTAAAAAAGGAAGAAAAAAAGGGTAGATTTTATTTGTGCCGCTGCTCACATACTCCAAAACTCATTCAGATCATCAAGAGCTTAAGAGAGACACATCTTGACTCTCGTGTCACTGCAATTAACCTAAGTTCTTCTGCATTACTGAGGCTGAAACCTATAACTGTCTGTCTGCTTCCTTTCCCAGCTTTCAAATTTCTCAAAAGCCAGAGACTGTGTCCACTTACCATCTGAATACTGAAAGACCACAATACGACCCTGCTTGGGCTCTGCCTCTTCTGGGTACACCATGGCCGTGCCCACAATGAAGTACGTGTTGGGGTCTTTGCCCAACTTGCAGGAGACCAGGCTGAGGGCATACTCATTCTGCAGAAACTGGTGGGCATGAAGCACTAGAAGAAGAATAGTAGAGCGGTGACTGACTGACAACCCCGACGCATGTGTGCTTCTGCACTTCTGTGAGGTCCAGAGCTCAGCTTGGAGCACAGTACAGAAGGCATCTGCCTCCTGCTATTCCTAGCTCCTGGCCAGCCTACTCTGACATGAGGAGGCCCAGTACTCTGAACTCACAGCCAACTCTGAGACCCCACCCTCTCTTCTCTGCCTAGGGTAGTCTGCCAGTGTCTATCAAATTCTGGAATACAGCAGAGCCCAGAAGAGCCTAGCTTAGGGAGGACGTAGATACAGCATGATAGAAAGAGCTCATTTGCACCTTCAAAGGTGTGCTGGTCAATGATAAGGAGGTTATGCACCTCCACCTCTTCTCCAAAGGAGGTCTCGTGAGGGGCTGTGCTGCTGGAGAACAGCTTGCTGGAGCTGACGCTGCTGGACAGGGCCTGGGAACAAAGAGAACACACATCACCCCTCTCAAAAGAACGGGTGCTGGGACAGCAGTGTGAGCAGCAGATAGGATCAGAGAACAGAGGCAGAGTTTGAACGAGAAAAATTTGAGGCTGGCCGTCTGCACAGAGCCCAAGTGCAAAGGGCTTCAGAGAGGACACAGGGACTGGGGCTAAGGATCCAAACTCCATATGGAATTGACACAGCAGTCCAAAACACCACCAGAATCTAAGGGCATTTAAGAGCACTAAAACAGTGATGCTCAGTCAATCAAGAAAGCTAACAAGAAACCAGGCGACCTAACAAAGTGACAGGCTTCCACCTCTGTCAATGGAAAGAGCAGGAAACCAGTGCAAATAAAAAGAAATACATAAAGACCTACTCTGGATTAAGGGAAGAAGTCAGACCATGGATGTCTGCGAGCAAGAAAGGCAGAGAATACATGGAATAAAACGACCAGCTAACATCTCCACTGGGTCTGTGATGTGCGGCTCTAGACAGTCCATTACCACTTCGCAGATGAGAAAACAGAAGCTGCCCAAGGTCACACAGCGAGCAACGAGCCCTGGAGCCAGTTCTGCCAGACTCCAAGTCCCACGCTCTTACCTACGGTACGACACTGCTCCCCACACCCGACACAAAGTACCCAAGATGATGCTAAGGAAAAGGAATTATTCACCAGGCAAGAGTACCAAGTAGCAAAATCACGGAGGCCACACTTATTCAAAGCTCTTCTCAAGTCTCTAATGAGGTGGCCAAATCCAGCTCACTGCCTATTTTTTTAAGGTTTTACTGGCGCCCAGCTACGCCCATCTGCTGTCTACCGATGCCTTTGTAACGGCCGAGTCAGTAGCTGCGACTGAGATCACGTGACCTGCAAAGCCTGGAGTATCTACTCTCTGACCCTTTCCGAACAGTCTGCCGCTGCTCTCACACCACTGTCCCTCGCCCACTGCCCTCACCTGGGTGCTGGCGCTGGGCCTCAGAGCAGTCGTGCCCCCACTCGTGTCCTGGACTTCGATGCGGCTGGAGAGGACCCCGAAGCACTGGGACACCTCCTGGTAGCAGATCTTCCTGCAGAACAAGCATGGAACAACAGGGCCCCTCAGGAAAAGGCTGAAGCGCTGCACGCCAACCCCAGGGCCCCCTCGCCCGCAGCTCCCCTCCCCTGCCCCTCACCTGGGAGACTCATAGAGGGGAACCGTCCGAATGTGCAACTTCTGGATCTCGTCGATGGTGCCGATCGTGAGGGTGCTGTTGTTGGCCAGTGCCAGGCTGGAAAGAAGGTTCTGGGTTTAGACTGAGTACACCCAAGGAAGGAAAGGATGCTATGAGGCAACTCCGTAAGAGGACGAAAACCAAGGCAGAACTACACCAGTTTACTCCAGGGCAGTGGTTCTCAACTGCAGCTCCGTTAAAACACACCTGGAGACCAGTCCCACCCCTCGAGATTTTATTTAACTGGTCTGGTTGGGCCTAGACTGAGATTTTAACGGCTATCTATGTAACACTAAAGTGCAGCCTTCGGATACAGAACAGTGATTCTCGAACTTTCAAACCACGCTGGCATCATAACGAGCTGGGGAGCTTGTGAAGCGAAGGCTGCTGGGCCCGCCCCCGGAGTTTCTGACTCGGTGGGCCCATGGACAAGGCCTGAGAATGTCCATCTCTAACAGAGAGCGCCCGTGTAGTGCTGTGGCTGCCGTGAGGGGGCCGCTCTGAGAATCCCTGCTCCAGGGGGACGCGTAATGAATGAGCTCTGCATCAGGGACTCTGGAATTTGACCAACCACTTGAATTGCCTAAGAGGTTTTCTGAAAATATAGATTCAGATCTGGGGCCCAACCCTAGATCTACCAAAGCAAACTCTTAAGAAAGAGTCAGAAACAATTCAGCCCATTTAAAAGGCTTCTGGGGTATTTCTACTGCAGGTCTGCAAAGCTCTGTTCTACACGTCTCATCCCAGCCAGCCACTGGCTTTGTCACTGGAGAAAGGCTGGAGGGGAAGGGTCATGATGCCTTCTTTCCTGGCTCTTGCTGAAGAAAGAAAAAGAGGGTCACCTGTCAGGATAGCCATCTGAATTGAGGGGACACATGTAGTTCACTTCCTTGAGGTTGACATTGGAGAAGACCAATTTGTGGTTGCTGCTGTAGATGACAGTGGGACGGTCAGAGCAAGCAAAGACGTTGGTGGTTGAAAGAGAACGGAAAGTTCTCAACACCGTGGGCTGGGTGCCCAGAGTCACCTTCTTACGGTCACTCAACAGGCCTACAGAAAGAACAGCATCAGGAGAAAAACAAAACAGGACAGAGTTGGACTGTGAAGGTTCACAAGCTGCACCCTGAAGCTAAGAACTCTGCCAACTCCAATACCCCAGATTCCCCAAAGCACCCCTCACCTGACGTGCTCGTCTCACCTGTCTCGATGTTGAGGCCAAAGTAGAAGAGTGCTCCGTCTCCCAAGGCACAAAGGAGGTAGTGGCTGCTCTCGAAGGTGGTCATCAGGATGGAACGGGGAATGATTTCTGTGGAAAAGAGGTACACTGAGCTCTTGTTTCAAATCCTGATTCTGATCCTAACTCAGGCCCTTAAAAGAAACACACATACACAACCCCCAGCTTCAAAAAAAAAAAAGAAACACACCTCCACCCAGCATCTCTTTGTGCAGTAGCTCAAAAGAGGGCAGCTTCACAATTCGGGCTGAGATGTCTGTCCAGAGGCCGATGGCACAGAGAGGGGACATTCCATTACTGTCCCCTAGAGGGGTGATGTCCAAGCAGGCCACTTCGTGTTCCATCTCTGTGTGGCTGAACAGAGAAGAATATGGCAGAGAAAGGACTCCAGGAATCAAAGAATTCCCAGAGAAGAGGGAGAGCAGAAAGAGCAGAGACAGAAACACACACCTGATCTGCCGGAGCTCCTGGGGGTGGATCTGCAGGTAGTAGAGGGCCCTCCCCACAGCGACTGCCACCTGGCTGCTGTTGCAGGAGGCCACGCTAATGTTCTTGCCCTGAGGCTCCTTCCACTCGCTGACAAGCGCTTTGGGCTCTTGAGAGACCAGCCTCACAGACGCTGAAGTGATCTAGAGAAAAAAGAGCAACGTCTCCAAGCCCCTGCAGGGATCTACACAGAGGTGAGAAGGCGGTAAATGCTGCCCTCACGGAACTCCAAGAATAAGCTATGGAAGGCTTCCTCTGCCATATAGATAGATTTTTCCAAGTTTCCAAATGACTGATTACATGAAGATGACATTTTTAACTGAAGCCTTGAAGAAGACTGGCTTCAAGCAGTTTATAGCTCATATACCTACAGCCCGAAAAAGAGAAGGCATGTCCTGTTTCACTCTGATCAAGGCCTGGGTATCACAAATGGCACCCTATGGGAAGGTATCGGAGTAAGACCCTGCAACTACCAGTCTAGTTGTTTTTCTCAACCCAAAAATCAGATCTCTAAAATAACCAATTTCTGGGAATTCCCTGGTGGTCCAGTGGTTAGGAGTCCGCATTTTCACTGCCCAGGGTGTAGGTTCAATCCCTGGTCAAGGAACTAAGATCCTGCAAGCTGTGTAGCACAGCCAAAAGAATTTAAAATATCCAAGTTATTTACTATGCATGAATTGTTAAAATCATATAAAATTCTTTAGTAAAGTCTACAAAATGTATTAAAACACATTTTATTTTTGTATTTATTTCATTACTGAAGTAAAACGAAAAGCAAATTGATATTATTATATATCAGTATATCTTATTTATCAAAATTGAGTTTCTACTTAAAAAGACCTTTAGAATTATAAACACTATGGGAGATGCAGAAAAACACCACAAGCTATTATTGATATTAATGAACTACAATGGGATCACATAATACTTCCTAGAGATATTACTCTTTCCATTTGGTAAAGAAGCCCATCATTAGTAACAACTGAGCTGGCATAAAATAGGAAATCAGCTTTTGAAGGGTCTGGTCCAATACAAATTACAAAACCAGTGCAGCAGCATACTTCTGAAAATTAAAAAAAAAAAAAAAAGAGGAAGGCCCTTGAATAATAAGATATGTGAGCTGGGGCCAGAATTCAGGTCCCAGTTAGAGAACACTGACCAAGCACTGAGTCAGTATCTGGGCACGTCCCACACTTGTTCAACGAAGTGACAGACCTTCCCTCTGGTTTTTAACTAAACCCACCACTACCTGTTGGCTAAAAGGAAGATCAAGAGAATAAAACGATGGAGACAGTTCAGCAATCCTGAGGCTACAGCCACCACAGGCAAATACTGACTCTGCTCAGGGTGGACAACAGCTCCCGAGGTGAGGAGGGTGTGAAAAAAACCAACAGCATCATGGTCACTCCAAACTTAAGCCTGCCAGGTCCTGAGAGGTGTGAAGAAATCAGGCTCTCGTGGCTAACAAGTACCAAAGGGCTATATGATCTCCATTATCACAGAAAAAGTTAAAGTAAGTATCTGAACAGAGTTAGAGCTCTACTTATAAGTAGTACACTGGATATGCTATCAAAAGTCATATATGGATGGTAGCATATGACTAATCTTTTTCTTCTTTGTGCTTTTCAGTATTTTCCAAATAAGTATATATTACTATTACAATGAATGGAAAAATGTGTCTCAGATGACAGGATATAATTAGTGCTAAAACAATAGCCCCCTGCTTCCCCCAAATACACACACACACACACACACACACACACACACACACACATACACAACGATCCCATCCATAATAGAAAATGTAAATAAATACAATATTTATTTACAACCCTCAGTATCCGCAGGAGATTGGTTCCAGAATCTCCAGTAATACCAGATGCACAGATGTTCAAGTCTCTCATATAAAATAGAACAGTATTTACTTATAACCTACTCACATCCTTAAGTGCACTTTAAATCATCTCTAGATTATCGGTAATACCTAACCCAATACAGTATTAGTCGCTCAGTCATGCCCAACTCTCTGCGACCCCATGGACTGCAGCCCACCAGGCTCCTCTGTCCATGAGATTTTCCAGGCAAGGATACTGGAGTGGGTTGCCATTTCCTTCTCCAGGGGGTCTTCCCAACCCAGGCATCAAACCCGGGTCTCCTGCACTGCAGGCAGACTCTTTACCGACTGAATTACAAGGGAAGCTACAATATACAATGTAAATGCTACGTAAATAACTGAATACAATGTAACGATATGTAAATAGTGGCTGGTGCAAAGCAAATTCAAGTTTTGCTTTTTGAACTTTCTGAAGTTTTCCCTCACTGCAATTTTTTATTTTTTTGGCTGCACTGAGTGGCTTGTAGGATCTTAGTCCACTGACCAGGACTGAAGTGAAAGTATCGAGTCCTAACCACTGGACCAGGGAATTCCCACCCCAAATACTTATCAAGGTTGGCTGAGACCATGTATACAAAACCCGCAGATGCAAAGGGCCGACTGTACATACATTTGCAAAAGAAAAGTAAAACTAAAGGGAGTAAATCCAAAGTTTAAAAAAAAAAAAAAGAGTTAAGTTACTCTCAATATTGAGTGATTAGATAATTTCAATTTTTTCCCAAGCCTTCCTACATTACTTTTAGAGCCATAAAAATTGACTTTTAAAATCCAGTGGTGCTCTGTCCTGCACTCCAGGTCAAACTGATGCATAAATGGGGCCTGCCCTTTCCTCAGTTACTACCTGGATAAGTTGCTGATGAGCCACGTTGCCACAAAAGAAAGTCTGCTGATCGTCCACAAAACCCATCAGCTCGGTTTCTTCCACTTCCTCTCCGTTTAACATGAGAACTCTGCAGCAGAAAGGAAGGCTGGGGTTAGCCGGACCAGCTGCCCCACCTTGCAACCTTTACATGGACGCTTGGAGCTGACTCGTCTTACCTTGTCTGGCCCACAAAAGAGAGCACCAAAGTGTCATCGGTCTCCCGGTTGGGATCAGACCTCAGTGGCCACAGGCCTGGAACACAGATCAAAGATTAAGAGGCACAGCATGGACCAACCCTCAGCTCCACTCTGTCTAAGGAAGGAGCGGCCTAACCCCACAGAAAGAGCAAGAAACTCGGAGTCAGTTCTAAGATGAAATACCCACTCTGATCCTCCCTGGCTTCAAGACTCTGAAGAAGTTTGATATTTTTTAAACTGTTTGAGCTTGATATTTCAAAGCTTTTCATTTGATTTTGGATGATCAAAATTTATTTTTTAAATATTTAACACAGAAGTCTCACCCCTATACCTCTCCTTCCAACCTAGCCCCCTAATAAGTTAACAATGATAATTTATCCCTCCAATTCTTTTCAATAGATAAATGCTGTATTGCAGGCCAATACAGTAGCCTCTCACAAACTGCCTACACGTTGCTTTTTTCATCTAATATATGTCTGAGTCCTTATCAAAACAAAACAGTTCCTTGTTTTTGACCTCCGCACAGTATTTAATTTTACGGATGTATTAGTTTATTAGCAAGTTCCGACTAATGGACGTTTTTTCAGCATACTGCCATAATATACAATACCACAATGAATAACCTTGCATTTATGTCATCTTACATATATATACATATGAAGGTCTATGGGTCAGATGCCCAAAACTGGGCTTGCAGGGTAAATCAGCTGTATTTTCAGTAGACACTGCCAATGAGCCCATTCCTCACAGCCTCATCAATACAGACACTGTCACACTTGGATTTTGGCAGCTGGTAAAGAATAGTATCACTACTTTGTTTTGATTTGCATTTCTTATTATAAGTTAGGGCTTGTTATCTGTCCACTCATGTATGCTGTCAATTTGGGGGCAGGAAATTTGGTTGTCTTTCTAGAAATTTTTTATCAATTAGATTAGGCCTTTGTGTGTAAGATGAACTACAAATGTTTTCATCTAATTTACCATTTCTTCTAACTTGTAGTGTTTTGTTTCTGCCAAGCAGAGTATTTTATTTTTATGTTGTTGAATTTATTAGTCTCCTTTTGGCTTCTGTAGCTTTGACTCAAGAGTTTAAAAGATGTTCCCCACTCCAAAATTAGAAAGGAAATCACCAACTTTTTTTCCTCTAGCTTTTACATGGCTTCATTTTTTTTACATTAAGTCTTTGATCTATTTAGATTTCTAGGCAAGGTACACATTGTGCAGTATGGACCCAAACTTAATCTTTTCTCAAATGACTCTAGTTACCCCAATGCTGTTTATTCAAAAGGATCATCCTTACCTTGTTGAGTTGAGATACCACCACTATCCTACACTAAAGCCCCACACACAACTGTGTCTGTTTCTGGACATTTGAGTTTGCTCATGGGACTCCTGCCTATTTGTGCACCAAAACCACTTTTAATTTCTAAGGTTCAACAGTATCTTTTAATATCTGGTAGGACTAGACCCACCTCATTGTTCTTTTTTAAGTTTTTCCTACCTTTCCTTGCATCTTCTGCTTCCCATTTGGACTTCGACTTGTCCAGGTCAAAGGAAAAAAAAAAAACCTGATATTTTTTATTGAAATATATTTTAACATAAAGATCAAAGATAGAAAATGCTTTATAATATTAATTTATAAGACCTTAGCATGCCTTTTTTATTTGATCAATCTATCCTTTCAATTCTTAAAGAGTATTTTAAAGTTTTCCTTAAATAAATTTTGCACAATTCTTGTTAAACTTATTCCATGGTATTTTATCTTTTTATTGCTATTGTAAATTGCCTCTTTCCCTCTACTACACCTTCTGACTGTGTTTTTACATGAAAGCTATTGATTTCAGTACATTAATTCTATATCTGACCTTAATGAGTTCTTACTGTCTATAGCTATTCAATTAATTCTCTTGGGTTTTGTAGCTTCATGATCTCTTCCTAATTCATAAACCTTTTTTTTTAATCTGTTCTTATCTTACTTTTTTATATTCTAAATTACTTTTTTTAAGTAGTGTTGTATATACTACTTTGAATTAATTTTTGCCTTATGAGCCAATCTGATCATCTACTTCTTATAATAGGTGACTTTAGCCTATATACATTTACTGATAGCAGGTATCTGATGTATCAGTTACTCATACAGATGTTTGACATTGAGTTCTATCATATTATTTTAGGTTATGTCTGCTGTTTGCATATTAAAAAAGTCTTTCGCTATGCAGTCTTTCTTTGATCTTTTTGATCATTACAGTTCTCTTGGAATTTAGGAAGATTTGTACTTCTGTTCTAGAAGTTACCTTTGATATGTACCTCGTTCTATGACATTCTAAGTCTTTAGGGATCCCTTTCTTTAGGGATTCTATCAGTTCCCTTATATAAATAACATAAAATTTTCCACTAAATTGCCCACTCCTCTACTCCATTATCCAATTTTGGTCAATATCTTCTTTTTTTAAGTTTACTTTGAAACCTTTAAATACATTTAACCTTCCACCGCTTATTTGGCATTAAAACGTTTTTTATTCTCTTCATTTGATTTGCACTCCTCTAGCTCCCAAGCGTCTTCATGACATGAAATGAAGCCAAAGTCACTCATATAAGATCTGCATCCTATGTCCACTGAAAGGCTACCTTTGATGCCTGGCAAGTCAATGCTGGCATGCTCGTGGATTCCAATTCCGTTCCGGATGATTCTCAAGGAACCTTCCTTGAATGCCCCAGAGCAAGTGACCAGCTGCAAGTAGAGAAAAGGTTTCTAAATAACCCCCTCCAGAGATGGGGGCAACTAGACTGATGCTCAGAAAGTAAACAAGGTGTACCTAAATCCAAGCACCCTCTGCTGGGGAGCTAGGTTTGAGGATGCAGAATTAGCAGAGGGTGACCTCCAAAGTCTCTCAAAATTATCAAGCAGATAGGGCACCCTAGTCCAAGAAGCAAAAGGGTCCTATCAGTGCTCCCAGCAAACCCGTTTCCTTCCTGGGGTCCTAGTTTACCAGAAAGTGCACGGGATCTGGGCGCAGACACACTCGCCCTTTAGTAGTTACATGACGTTGACAAGTTGTTTACTCCTTCACAACCTTAAGTTTCCTCACTTTTGAAATAACCAAGAATCTCTATCTAAAAGGGTGCTGGAGTGATCAGAGATAATGTATGTAAAGTGCCTGGCAGACCAAGACAGGCACTCAATAAACGGCAGTAATCCTGGCATATTTGGAATTAGTGAATGAGGCTTTCAAAGCTTATCTGTAGTGCACATTCCCCATTCAAGCTAAGCAGACCCAGGACACAGTTTGAGTGGGCATACCAACTATCCCTTTTCAGGATGACCCCTTACCTGTCCCTGCCCCTGCCTCTCCAGGTCCACAACGCACATGTCCACAATGGGTCCTAAATTGGTAAAAGTTTCCATTGCCACTACGTAGGAGCCTTGTTCATTGCTGTCAACATTGAGCTAAAAAAGAAAGAACAACTTCAGTCTTAGAACGCTCCAGATGCACCCTAGAGAGATAGTTATCATCCAAAAGAAACTCAACCCTACTAGGTCTGCCCTTCCTGTGCTCTACTGGATGCTTCCAGAAGGGAAATGCTGACTAAGGAACATGGGTATCCTACAGGTAACCCACTAATCAGAAAGGGATTTCTAATCTGGCATCCCATGGATGCATTTCAGAGGAACAGTTTGGAAATTAATGTAAAATGTTTGCATGCATTTTTCTGCAGAGAAGGCTCAAATTTTCTTATTCTAGAGGGGATGAAGTATATCAGACTATGATCTAGTTGAAGTAGAAGCTGGGTCTTGTTCACCACTGTATCCACAAAACCTAACACACTGCTGAATTAACATTTAGAACAAAAAGCTAATCAAGGTAGGATGCTACATCAACCAAGTAAAAAGCTGTATAACAGGGATATGGATGAACTGAAGAAACTCTTAGTGGCACCAAACACAGGGGGAAAACTTGATGAAGAAATAGTGAAGACTGCAAAAGAGAAGCCAGAAAGAAGAAAATGTCTTCTCACCTTCACAAGCTGGGAATCACCAAGGCGAGAACCGACAAACACAACACCATTGTCAAGGTACGTCAAGCACTCGGCAATAGAGGTCTAAAAGAAAATCAGTAGCAGGAAAGACATCAGCATGTACTTCACAAGGGATCCAGACACCATCCTACCTATCTCTCAGACCTGTGCTGAGAAAAACAACTGCAGGCATGGTTCCTAAAACAAGTCTCCATTTCAAATCCCCAGGTAACACTCAACAGACGTTCCTAAATCCCTAAAGTTTGTGACTCTTCCTTTATGGCATCCCTGTAGTCAGAAAAATCTGTAATTTGTCTTGCAGGTGCCTGATCTAAATGACCATTTTAATCCCAACAGCTCCAAATAGCTAGAGACCTCTAAAATTCACTGAGTTGTTCCTAACAGTACTATTTTGGAATGTCCTCCCATAAATGAGTATCAGCCCTAGATTCACCTTTAATTCTATAGTGTATCTTTCTGTTTCTCTTTTTTTTAAAACTTGAGGTAGCACCCCACTGCTTGTGAGATTCTCTAGAATCTACTCATTCCAAAACTAACTCCCACAGCAGGACTGAGCATTTGTTGTTTGGTGTCAACTCATGTACTTCCCAGTTGCAGTTTGGGACCACGCATCTGGGGTCACCAGGCACCTAGCAGAATGTAAAAGAGTAGGGACAAGGCCCACCTCCCCAAGGAGCTCCACACGGAGATCCTTGAGGGTGACGGTGCCATCCATCTGTTCCTCCTTCTCCAAAAGCAGCATGAAGAGCCGTCCTTCCATGTCTCCCAGCAGATAGCGAGAGCCATTGGGGTCCACTCGATTGTGACACACAATTGTGCTTTGCTGCCAAGAGGGAAGGCATAGCTATTAGACATAAAGCGTCTTCTACACCAGACAGTAACCCCTAGCAGACAGTTCCCTTTACCAAATCTAGTCACTTCATGAGCAAGGAATCCACTCAACTCACACACGTGACCAAAAACGGGGACATTTTATTTTTGAGGACAATGTTCCAAGGAGCTTGATATACTTTATTTTTTTTTCCTTTTTTATTTATTTTTTTATTGTTTTTGCCATACAATGTCATGATATCACCATGGGTTTACATATGCTCCCCCTCCAGAACCCCCCTCCCTCCTCCCTCAGCTTGATATACTTTAAATGTCTACTCACATATTATCCTACTGGAAAACAAATGTATAGAAGAGGAAACAGCTCTAAGTATTCCCCAGACTATGCCACCACAGATTTTGTTATTTAGCCTCAAAAGATAAAACTAAGCACATAAGGCTTCATTTTTATGACTCAATATCTTAAGGTGAGTTTTCTTATGACTGTTTTAAGTCTATATGTATTTTTCACTTTATTATTTTACATGATTTGAGCTGACGACATTAAGATTCAATAAAATTACCCAAATTTCTCCTTTCTTCAGATTACAACCAGTGAATAGAAAGGATACTCTGAACTTTATTCTCTCTCCCTTAGTTAGCAAGTAAGCTCTTTGTTAGCAAAACCAAGCCAATCTCTCTTTGTATTCCCAGTGACCGACACAGTCTCATATACATAGGCAATAACGTAATAGTTGTGAATCCCCTTCTGACCAATGAGGGGGGAAGGAGGGAGAGACAAACCGAAGGAAAAAAAGGAAAAGAATGCTGCTCACCTTAATGATAGGAGGGGCAATCGCCAGGTATTTGTCACCGTTGTGATACGTGATCGACTCCTGTCCAATGATGATGGCACCTCCGAAGGGCTCGGGGACTGCAGGAGAGAGGGCAGCGTTAGAATGCTCAGCATCCAGAACCTGCCAAACCCCGAGGCATCTCAGGCACTGAGCCAGTTATCTCCAAGGCGAACTGGAAGATAATCATTATTTTAGACATCAAAGTCCAGGGAACACGATAACCTTTTTCTGAGATTCCTGTCTTAGAAATTGTAAGCTGCCCACTCTGTACTCCTGATAAATATTTTTACGGCCACTCTTTTGAAGTTCACATGGTCTGAAGGGTGGGGAGTCTTCCCAGTGTTCTTCCTTGTGCACTCTGCCCCTTTCTCTTCTAAATGTCCCATCCAGAAGTTTTCCCTTTTTCCCCTTGTTCCTTAGCTTAACTTCCCCCATTATCAGGGTTACCATACAGAAGAAACAATTTGCACTTAAGAGTTTTAAAACTTCTCTACTGGGTAGAACACACAACAGTGCTGAGGAAGGATATAGGGTAAACAGCAAAGAGACCTGGACTTCAACCCAGGCTTTGCCAGTGTGGCTCCGGCACAGGCAAGTCCCTCGGCCCTGTTTCCTCATCTGGGAAATAAAGGAACCAGATAAGATAAGCATTACTGCCTCTTTTGGTTTTTAAAAATTTTTCCCAACAATAAAATGAGACTAACTTCCATGTGCCACTCGGCAAATCAATCGCGTTGTTTTAGTTAAACCCACCACCGCAAAGAGAGGAAAACTATACTTTGTAGGGGGAGGAGTGACAAACAAGACAGTCTTGAAGGTGGAAATGCAGGAATCAAAGAGAAGCACACTTACAGAGATGACACACAAAGGAGGGGTGAACCATGCCTGTGCTCAACAGCACTGGAGCTCGGAGATAAAGGGGCAGAGAAGGTGGGGAAGGAGCAACAGAGAACTGGGGCGCGGCCTATTTCCGACGTCCCCCAACAAACCTGCAATCACCATGGAAGCTTCAGCTTCTACGTTTTCCTGTTTCCAAGGGCCCTTATTGAACTCCTTCTCTCGGAGAGACACCTCATAGGTTTTTACGTGCCGCCCCTGAGGGTCCTAGGTGGGGAAAAGTATTAACGTTAGTCCCTAGGAAGGGTGAACCCTGGGCTGGAGAAGGGTCCTGAAAGGGACAGCACTGGACACTCCTGTCACACCAGCCTCCCCATCCTTATCCATGAGCATGCTGTCAGCCACCAGCTGGGCTTGTGATAGTCTGGGGAGACTGCAACTGAGGCCAACTGTTTCTAACAATGAAACCAACAAAGAGATTTAAAAAGTAGAAAAATGAACATGTCCCACTGTACTAACCACTACCGAAACATTACGTACATATACACACATTTGTATGTGTGTGTATATCTCCTCTATTCCTTACCTTCAAGAAACTTACAAAACAGCTAAAGAGGAAAACAAACACATTGAGAAGTGAAATACATTAAACAAATTTTTAAAATTTGTTTGATACAATCTCAGACACATTCTGATGGAGTGACAGTAGAAAACAGAGCATGCAGCTCCTCTAACATTAGTCGAAACTTCCAACCCTGCCATCATCAACACCATCTTCCCCTCCTTTTTCTGAACCATGACTCACTTCAGCCCTGGAACTATCAAAGTTACCTTTAAGAGACTAAAGGAGCCAGCCTGAGGCCAGTGGAGAGTGGCCTCATCAAAGGCCAGAGAGGACTCTGAGAAGTTATGGAAGGAATCCGACAGTGTGTTTCATGGCAGGGACCACATCTCAACCACTATTATAGCTCCTGACGCACTGTGCATGACTACCTTTCACATGGTATTTTCCTTTCTTTTTATCTTTTTAATTTTGGCCATGCCGCAGGGCTTGAAGGATCTCAGTTCCCAGACCAGTGATTGAACCCAGGCCACGACAGTCAAATTGCTAAATCCTAACCACTAGACCACCAGGGAACTCCCTCACGTGGTAGTTTTCAAGCCAACTTTTGAACACAAAACAGGAGAAAAAAATAATTTACAGCTGATGAAGATTTTCCCATCAATGATTAGGAGTAAGACTCAACTTCACCATATGCTCAAGATGGGGTTTGGATTTGATCGTCCATTTCCCACATATGGAAATGAAGCTCATTCACAACTGGCAGCCCTGAGCCTACCCACAGTCAGTCCTGAATAATAAACATCAGTGTCTTAATGACCTGATATTTACAAAACTGAAGAAGGAAGAGAAATTCTGTTTTTATCTCAGCTCTGATATTTAATGTATTATAAACAAAATTAAACAAAATCTCCAATGCTGGTTTCAACCTATTCAAATTAACTTTATACCAACCAGAATCAAAACTAGCACTCAGGTGACACTAAGAAATATACAAAACTACACTAGTATTTCCAATACTTAACACAGCTATCAAGGTGTTTACATGCCCACACACAGTTCTTAGACTTGGACTAAGCTTCCTTCCAACATTTATTGAAGCACATGCTAATGAAATAATCTCACACTGCATGGCCCTTTGTTAAAAGGCTGAGATTTTACCAAGAGACAAGCATGTTAGTCTGGTGCTCTGCCACCCTGCCCCCACCCCCACCCCCTCAAGAGATCTGGCCCAGAGAACAGCTGCCCAGGATCAGCTCTACAAAAGTTTTAGGCACAGACTAAAATAGAAGTCAAGAGCCAGCAGTCACCAGAAAGTTGCATGCTGATCAAAATGTACTTCTTCTTGGAAGACACATAAAGCATCCCCAAGACATCTTCTCACTGCGTGTAAAGGCAATTTCCAGATCATTCCTCTACAGCTAAATTTTAATAATCCCATAGCATGCCAGTAAGTGACAAAGTATAAACTGGGTCACCCTACAAAATCTCTAAGGCGCACAACCAGAGTGTAATCTCAGGATTAAAGCCTGCTACAAGCTCTTGACTGCTTCCTGCCTCCACAATAAGTACTACTGTTCTCAAGGTGCAACCAAAACCTGACACATACTAATTACATCATTCAAAACATTTCAGGACAAATACATTAAACACTTCTGGCCATCCCACCATGAAATCCAGGCATTCTGATGAGCAAAAATGAACTCCCCACTGTGCCAAACCACACTGCTTCTCCCTCTCCTCCTGCTCCAGTACCTGGTAGACAAAGCAGATGGTAGGTGCTTGGCAACCATATAAGAACTTGACGTCGATAACATGCAACTCCTCCAGGCGGATGTTAAAGGCCTTGAGCTCTTTATTGTCCCGGTCTAGTGGGATAACTTTGAACAGGCCATCATAGAGTCGCAGGCCAATCATTCGGCACTCGGGGTCAATGATGCCAATAATGCCCGTCTCCGAGGGGCGGCCAATTCGGTCCTGAGAAATAAAACCGGGGTTAGGGAAGAACCTCAACACCTAGGGTAACAGCGAACACTGGTACCACCTTCCTAGGATGACTTTAGTAGGGTAGGAGTGGTGGTAAAACGAGTGCCATCTTTTTGACGTGCCAAGCAGCCCAAACATCAGTGGGCTTTTTTGCAATACAATGAATCTCAATGAAGTATTATTACCTACCTTATCCCTTGGATTCTGAGTAAACTACAGAAGTCCTTAGTGTTTTCTCCTTGTTTCTCTAACCACACAGAGAGCTGCCCTGGCATTTCAGTTTCCTTCACCAAATCATGACAACCTTACCTGGAAAACTCTCATCAGCCCGCAGCAGCCACCTCACCTGCACATTTCCGTGGGCTCGAGTTATGATGTCAATGCTCTCGCCACTCTGCTTATACTCCAAGATGCAGGCATTGTACTTGGCTGTCAGGATAAACAGTAGGTCCTTGCTCTCCCCCTGGAAACCAACATCACACGATCAAAACAGATTTCTTTTGAAAACAGGAATACCTATCTAGGCTTTCGTCATTCCTTAAGCATATGAAATTCTTCAAGAATTTTTCTCCATGAAAAAAATCCATGGTGAGCATGTATGTTAATAAACAACATGAGTTACACACACCCTAAGGGTGTGCACAAAAGGTCAGAACTGAAGCTGGTAAACATTTAGTCCATTTTCATGATTCTCTATCTCTGCTCTACAAACAATGTATTTATCTAGTTCCATGTCAGTGAATCTCAGTTATTCCATTCAAATTCTGAAAGATGAATGTAACGCCTCCTCTAATCCCTCCCAAGTACTTGGAAAAAAGAAATAAACTGTGAACAAGAGAAGCTCAAATGCATCTACCAAGTCTTTCTTACTTATTAATACAGACCCCAACAAAGTGAGTTTTTGTTCAAAGGGTCATAATTAAAATTTTGAACCCATTGCTTTCTTATCAGATTCAATAAACACATAATGAAGCAACATGGTGGCTATTTAGATGAAAGCAGTTATAATAATTCGATGGTAAGTGGTAACAGTGAATGCTCATTCTGTGCTAGGTGCTGTTCATCTTCACAATAACCCAGAAGATTGGATACTGTTATCCCCATTTTGCAGATGCAGAAATAAGACTCTGAAAGGTTAGGTGACACCCAAAGTTAGATTTAATCAGGAATAAAGTATACTGCCCTAACTCCAGAGCCTACTCTCTGAATTACTATGATGGCCCACAGGATGGTGACCCACATTTCAAACTGCCTTAATATTCTCTTCTAAAGAAATCAACTTGATAAAATGAAATTTTTTCCCCAGTGAAATTCTCCTTCTATCTCTTGGAAACTTATTAAATAAGAATATAAACTGAAATCTGCCATTCAAAAAAAGAAAAGTTTCTCTCCTAGGTCTTATTGCACCCATCCTAAATGAGCAATGACATAAAACAACATAAACTCAACTACAACCAATAGTTCTCCCTTTGTTGCTGGGCCCAACCAACCCAGAGCACTTACCTTAGGCCGGAAAAGCTCCATGACAGCAATCTTCCCATACATGCCCACCTCTTTGACGGGCCGAAGCCCCTCAGCAGTGACCACATAGATCTCTAATCTCGTATTTTTGGCAATCAACAGGTTCAAGTCTTCCGCTGAAGTAAAGTGTCCTGCAAGAACAGATCCTCTAATTTTTGAAGCCAAAGCACTAAGTAATCCTATCACTTCTACCTAAAACCTCCTGAATTCTCATTTACTTCACATATTTCTCTGGCTCCCTCCATTCTCTCCCTTCTCAGCAAATCCTCAAGGAGTCTCACCCCATACGTTCAAGAAAGCTACTTTCCTCATCAGACTAAGAAAACTACCCTGGGCCTAAGAGCAGCATGTCCTTCAACTGACAATGACTGTGAAAACCCTTCAGATGGCTCTGTGCCCTCGAATTTCACTTTTCCTATTGCAGTGGCCAACTCATCCTCTAATTAAGAAGAGATGCTGGAGAAAGTGTTCCTCTCTAAGTGTTCCTTAGTCGGATTTTCGCAAAACCTTTCCCAGACAGACCAGGTCAAGCAAAGAATTCTCAGAGCTTCATCTTAAAATATTGCTTTGTTTGTCCCGCCTCGCCCTCCCAGCAGTCTACCAAAACCCCATCCACACTCCTTCACCGCCTCCAACTCTCCAAACAATAGTTTTCTTTTGGAATCATGACTAGAATTTACATAAAAAATAGAAGTTTGAGAGCTTCCTATTCTGTTGAAAATTTGGTTCAAGATGATTATTCCCGGGTTCTGGACATTTGTGTCCTTAACAATTTCTGCACAAACAAACAAGGCAAGCCCAGCACTGGGCTGGGCCATTCTAAACCCTCTTCCCCAGCAGCTCCTTCTTGTAAACAACAGCCTCAGGCAAAGCGGACTCCTCTCTTTCGCCTGAGTGCGGACATTCTTCACATCCCTTCCACCTCCTGCACCTCCCAGGTTCTCCCACTTGAAAATTCGTGCCCCCAAATCGCCGTCACCACCGCCCTTTCACGAGGCCAATCTCGCGGCTCAAGCAACACCGCACAATCAAGTCATACCCCACTCTCTGTCCCACCGGGCCCGTCCCTGTCCTCGAGGCCAAGTGACCTCCGAGAACGAAAGTGGACCCTCAAAAGCAGCTTTGACTCCCCTAAAGGCGCTTACTCCCCTAAAAGGCGTGTTTAGACAGCTTCTTTGAGGCCGGGGACTGTGGGAGGTGCTTCCGCAGCCAGCGCCTTCCATGCCCCGGGCCCGGTCCTGGCCGCGGGCCTGGTGGCCACCCGGGGGCCGCGGGCTTCCCTAGGCCTCGGTTGCCCCCAGCTCCCTCCCTCGCAGGGGTCTCCTGCTCTGGCAGCCTCACCGGTCACGCAGCCGTTCACGGCGGTGGGCTTCTGTGCCGTTACCACGTAGTTGTACGACATGTCGAGGCCTGGGGCAGCCCAGTGGGACTCAAGCGCAACGACAGAGAGATGGACACGAGCGAAAAGACTGGGATCCCCCACCCGCGCGCGGCGAACTCCACTGCCGCTGTCTCCGCCCCAGAGACACGTTGCAGGCCAGAGCGGCCGGGACGCGGAGCATCACGGGACGGCCTCACCTGGCCTCTTGGAGGACTCAAGGCTCCAGAGGCGGCCAATCAAGGGAGACCCCGCCCCCGGAGGCCCCGCCCCTTTCCTACCGCCGGAGCTTGGAGTGCCCGGATGAGGGCGCCCTGTTGCGAGTCTTTCGTTGCTGGTGGCGGTTACTGAAAAGGCTGACACGGGCGAGAGCGGGTCGCAGAGGTTCGCCGACTCCTCCTTTCCCGGAGCTGACCCGCCGACCTCATCCGTAGTCCGCCCTCCTCGCCCTTCCCCAGACCCCATCCACACCCCCTTCTTACTCCAGGAGCCCTCGGGGCTGTTCCCTATTTTGGAACCGGAAGATACTGCAGAGGCCCGGAGAGGGGAGGAAGGTGACATCAATTTGTGCACCTCCCAGACTAGAATCGAGGTTCGTACCTCCTTCTCCCTAGCCTTCCAGTATCTCTAAACCCAGCCCCGCCTGATCCTAGAATGACCGAGCATTCCATCTCACCTGGCGGGGGTCTGGGGGAGGCACTTAGACTGTCCCCTCTCTCCTTTGAACTTAGTCGTGTTTGAAACTTTGTGTTTCAAGGCCCCAGCAGGCCACTTCTCCAGCAGAGTTAGTGTCCCCGTGGTTTGTGCAATCTCAGACCTCAAACATGAAACCAGAACTTCCCTGGTGAGAACCTTAGTGACCCAGGAAAGCAGTCAGTTAGCCCTGCAGCTTGCAAGCCACTCCGTATCTGACAGGAGTAGAAGGAGAACCACGTGGCTTGGAGCACCTGCCGCAAGGCTGTAGAGGAAGCTACCCCCATTTCACAAGTGAGGAAGCTGAGGCTCAGGCAAATTGCTTTTCCCAGAATCCCCTAGGAAATCAGAAGCAGAGCTAAGTGCTGAGGCTGGTGCGGATTCTTGCCGTTGCAGAAAGGTGCCATGAGCCCAAGACACCTCTGAACCTGGCTGAAGGGAAAGAAGCTAAAAAAGGTCTTTGTGATTTACATATGTGATTTCCCACACCCAGGACTTTCAGCCTTGACTTTGGAGGCACTGAATTTATCAGTAGAAAGAACACAGGATTTGTAGAGAAGCTAAACAAAGGTTTGAATCCGGCTGTTGTTGGAATGGCCTTGGACACATCACAGAGCTTGCTGGGTCGGTTTCCCAGAAGGAAAATAGAGTCACAGACTCAGCCATCTCCTTCCTGGTGAGGTGCCAACACAAGAGCAAGTCTTGTGAAGATCTTTAGGAACGCATTCACTGCATGTGTGCCTGTGTAACAGATGAAGGTACTCTGTGGGTAACTTTGCCCCTTGGTGATAAGGTGGGCACCACTCCTGAGC
Source organism: Antilocapra americana (assembly GCA_007570785.1). Lineage (NCBI taxonomy): Eukaryota > Metazoa > Chordata > Mammalia > Artiodactyla > Antilocapridae > Antilocapra > Antilocapra americana. The sequence continues at coordinate 6,633,743 of ML664188.1, read as the reverse complement.
ATAAGGCAGACGTGTCCCCAGCATGGCTCTATCAGTGTTCTGGCAGCCAGGTGCAGAATGTGAACCTTGGTCAGCCCCAAACTCTTCTCCATCCCCAGCTCACATTCTAGAGTTTGGACTTAGATCAAAGTCTGGGGAAGCTCCCTAATTACCAGGGCGCTGGAAGCATGACTGTGCCAGTAGACCGCAAGTATCTTCAGCAGTTCATGTTGTTACCCACCTCTTACAGATTCTGCTTGCCGTCTTCCCTGTGCTCAGACCTGTTTGCACCCACGGGATTGCCCATCTGCCAGAAGCTCAGTGAGAAGGTGTGAGGCAAACTTCCTTCAGAGCCTCCCCATCATGGTGAGTCCCATGAGGGCCAAGGCATAGGAAGGGCATTATGGGCTTGGGGCAGTAGGTGTGTCAGCCCTGGGCATGTTGCAGTTCGTCACTCCCTGACCCAGAGATGATGCTGCCTCCTGAGCTTAGGAAAGAGAGTTATCCTCTGTCTCAGGGCCTGACTTCCCTTCATTTCCCAGCTGGGCCCAGCCCAGTCTGTGGCTGCAGCCTGAGTCCCTCCAAGGCCCACATGGCCCTGGTATGGGTCATGCATGTAGAACATTAAGAGCTACCTACTCTGTAATAGACACTACCAGACACAGGAGTCCAAAAGAAGGACCTGTTGTGTCTTTCTGAGCCTTGGGCCTATGTGGGCTTGTGGGATCTACGGTGCAGGAGGCTCAACATGCCCCTCGGCATGCCCCAGGCTCATTCTAGAACTGATCTGAAGCAAAACAGCCCTGGGCAGTTGTTGTTGTGAAGTCTGTTAGTGTCCAACTCTTTGTGACCTCCTGAACTGCCGCACCAGGCCTCCCTGTTGTTCACTGTGTTGTAGATTGTGCTCAAACTCATGCCTGGGCAGACCTAGATTCAAATTTCAGCCTACCATTAACCAGCTATGTGACATTTAACCGAAACACGACCTCTCCGAGCCTCTTACCTCGTCTACAGATTAGTCGGTGGGGTGTTGACCAGACCAGGATCTAGGAGCCTCTCACATTTGCCTGTGGGAGGCAACTTTCCTTTCTTCTTCCATCCCCTCAGGCCACTGGGAGCCACAGATGGCACTGGCCCCTGACCTCGCCTCTGGCTCTGGTCTGGGAATGGTTGCAAATCCCAGGCAGGGCAGACTGTCAGGGGTGGCAAGGGGACGCATTCTCAGAGGAGGGTGGCGTTGGAGGCTGGGCTTGGAATTGAGATCCACTCTCAACTTCATTGCATATTCCAGTCCCTGGCAGGCTCTGGGAGCCACAAGCCCATGCCTTCACTCGGGCAGAATGTCTGCTACTCACTCTCAGCCTCCCTTCAGCCCCTGGGGAAAGCAGCATGATAAAGCCAAAATGGAACTAGCTTTGGAGCCAGGCTGAGCTGGACACTTGCTGGCTTTGTGACCTTGGGCAAAGTCATATAACTCTGCCTGTTTCCTCACTGGGCTAATTTTACTCCATAGGGTTGTTGGAAGGTTGAATGAGATGTGCTTCAAAGCACTTAGAATCAGGTCTGGATCTAGAATGAGCTCTGGCTGACTGCCCTGGCCCACACTCGACCCAGAAAAGGCCAGAGTTTCCATGAAAGAATCAAGTTCCGGCAGACTTGGGGAAGGCTCAGCTGCAGGCTGCCCTCAGGCCACCAGGGGGCGCTGGGAGCCCGGCCCTCTCTGATGCTAATTGGGCACTAGTTTCACTCTTTGGGACAAAGGCAGGAGCCGCATGCAGCCCTTTCAGCCAGCTCCGGCTTTTCAGAGCTGGCGGTGGAAGGGACTAGCTCCCTTTTATTCAGTTTTTACTGTATAGCGGGCATATCCTGTAGTTCATTAAATCCCTGTTTTGCTGAGGAAGCAGATGAGTGTGGGACCTGTCTGCCCCCCTCCCCTGGGACAGGAGCCCCAACCTTGGGCTTTTCCTCCTTTGACAAAAGGCTGTTGGACTCCAGTTCCCCCATTTTCTTTGTACCAAAGCCATTCTTCAGGATAAATTTAAGCCACAGGTTAGGCACTGAATATTATGAAGTCATAGAAACATCCACCAGATAAAATGATGCCTATTTCAAGGAATCACTATTCCCTGGAGTTCCTGGGCAGGTGTGAGCTAGGGGTCTTAGTCACAGCAGTGTGGCTGGGCAGGACTGGAGGGTGTCCCTGCCAGCTACACCCAGAACCTCCTCCTGCTTCTCTCCCACAGATCTCCAAGAAGCTAGTGAACTCAGTGGCAGGCTGTGCCGACGACGCCCTTGCCGGCCTGGTAGCCTGCAACCCCAGCCTACAGCTCCTGCAGGGCCACCGCGTGGCCCTCCGTTCTGACCTGGACAGTCTCAAGGGCCGGGTGGCCCTACTGTCGGGTGGGGGCTCCGGCCATGAGCCCGCCCATGCCGGTGAGCACCCTGGGCAGAGTGGACGGGGGCTGCTGGGAGGCCTTTGGTGCCATTAGGAGGTTCAGGATGGAGCCAGGCCGAGAGTCAGAAGCCTGGTGTCGGCTCTGGCTCTGTGCTCCCTTGAGCTGTGATGTGGAGCCAGGCCTGGCCTTGCTGTGCTTCAGTCTCTACATCTGTGAAAGCACAAGGTTGGGCAAATGATCTCTCGGGCCTTTCCAGCTCTGAGCGTCAGTGATTTCACGAATCCTCCCCGCTGCCCAGGCCCAGCTGACCTGCTGTCTCCTCCTTCATGAAGCCTTCCTGACTCTTCCAGCCTAGAGCAGTATCCCTCTTCTGAATTCCCAGCCTGCATTTTCACATTCAAAGTGGACTGTCCTGGATTGTTTCCTATTTAGTGCCAGGCATGTGAACTTTCCCTGGGGGCTTGGGGATGGGGGTGGGGGGGTGAGGAGGAATAGGGACCAGGCTTTTGTATCCTCTGTATCTTTCCTGTCTCTCTGGCAAATTCATCCATCCATTCAGCAGACGCACCTGTGCCTGGCACTGTCTGGCCACTAGGGGCACAAAAGTGACCCAGACAGACAAGGTACCTGCCCTCATGGAGCTTCTGTTCTCCTTTTGGGAGGCAGAAACCAGGTGAACACACGAACGAAAGAGATCATTTCAGAGCATGTAAGTGAGGTAGTGAGGACAGGAGTGCAGGATAAAGGAGCAGCGAATAGCTGGGGATGGAGTGAGTGACTCTTCAGTTGGGAGGTTGAGGAAGACCTCTCCAAGAAGATGAAAGATCTGTGGAGCATGACCCAGGTGTTCTTTTGCACCAGGCACACAGTAGGGTTCACCAGGACATAATGCCCTGAGCCCCAGGGCCTGCAGGCACAGGTCCCCACCCAGCATCCTGTCCCTACCTCTCTCCATCACAGGTTTCATAGGGAAGGGGATGCTGACGGGGGTCATCGCGGGAGCCGTGTTCACCTCCCCAGCAGTGGGCAGCATCCTGGCAGCCATCAGGGCCGTGGCCCAGGCGGGCACAGGTAAGCCTGGCCTGCAGGAGGGGCTGCTGTGGGGAGGACAGGCACTGACGAGGCCCTGCTGGCTGCTCCTGCAGTGGGGACCCTCCTCATTGTGAAGAACTACACCGGGGACCGGCTCAACTTTGGCCTGGCCCGGGAGCAGGCCCAGGCAGAGGGCATCCCTGTGGAGATGGTGGTCATTGGGGACGACACTGCCTTCACTGTCCTGAAGAAGGCGGGCCGGCGTGGGCTCTGTGGCACAGTGCTCATACACAAGGTGAGGGTCCCCTTCTGGGATCCCAGTCCTTACTTTCCAGGCTGCACCTAGTGCCGGACCTTTCCAGCCATCTGTCCCAGGCCCCAGGAAGCCACTGCTTCCCCAGCACTCCCTGATTGGGAGGGCACCCATATCCCCATAACTAGCTCAGCCTAGGTACAGGCGTTCATCCTGTCAGCCCCTTCCCTGCCCTCCCCCTACCCGACCATCCAGCACCCCATCCTGTGGCCCTACTGCCAACCACACCTCCTCCTCGAAGCTTCCTGTCTTAGCCTTGCCTTGGTCTTGCCTGCTTGCACCCAGCTTGCCGCTGCCTTCTCACCAGGCTCCTCTGCCTGCTTCCTTCCCACCCCTCCCCCAGTCTCTTCCCCATACCACCCCAGAGCTATCTTTTAACAATGTGTCTCTGACCAGGCTGTTCAACTACAGAAAGCCCCCCAGGGTTCCTAGGGTCAGCACAGGCTTCCCAGTCAAGCGTCCACCACGCTCTTGCCCCTCCTACCTGGCTTTCAGGTTCCTCTCCCATTGCTCCTGCGGTCTCCTCACGCTCCCTGAACACCAGTGCCCTGTACTGCTGGGCTGTGGCTCACCTTTGGGGCTTTGCTGATGCTGAATCTTTGGCCTTGAAAATCCTTCCACCGTCCAACCCCTCTTTGGCCTGGCTAACTCCTGCTATTCTGTGGAGGCCCGCGCCTGCTGTCTGTCCTTCTGGGAGGCTTGCCCTCTCAGGACGCTGAGCAGGCTAGTACCCCCTGCCCCCAGCGCTCCCGTAACACCTACCGTGAACTCCGCCATCAGATCCATCACCTCACACGAGATGTTCAGTCTTTGCTGTCTGTTTTTCCATCCCCTCCCCAGACCGAGTTCCTCCAAGGTAGGGACTGTGATTTAGACCCTTTTCCCCTTTTCAGCACATGCTAGATGCTTGGCAAGAAGTGGGTGGGTGGCTAAAGTGAGCCACGATACATATGCCATGGAGAGAGAACTCTAGGCCAAGAGTTGGGAAACTAGCCACTGACTGGCTGTGTAACATGAGACAAGTCACCTCCCCTCTCTGGGTCCATTTCTCCATTTGTAAAGTTCCTCTGCCTCTGGGATTCTTAGAGTCCTGGCAGTTGCTGTAAATATGGTAAGTCAGGTTGATGCGGCAGGACGAAGAGATTCCCTGTTGCCAGCTAGAAACTCAGCCCCAGCCTGCCTTCTACCCGCAAATGGTACAGTGACCCCGTTCCCGTTGGGGCCCTGTCTCTGTGGGCGCAGGTGGCAGGTGCTCTGGCCGAGGCAGGTGTGGGACTGGAGGAGATCACAGACCGGGTGAGCGTGGTCGCCAAGGCCATGGGTGAGTGCCCGCTCAGGGCTCGGGAAGGGCAAGGGAGGTCGAGGCCCACCTTGGACCGGGAGCAGGTTCCCCAGAGCAGCACAGGAGGCCTCCCAGGGGCTACAGGAGGGCTTCCTGGGAACAGCGGCTTTGGGTGCCCGAGCAGGGATTCTCTTCCATCACTGAGATGAAGAACCTGGCAGCCGGTACCAGTGAAGAGACTTCTGAGCTTCCTGCTGCCTGGCTGACGCCTGATGCCAAGAGCAGAGCAGTATCCCCTTCATACCTCATGTCTCATAGGAACCCTGGGAGTGAGCTTGTCCTCCTGCAGCGTCCCTGGTTCCAGACCCACTTTTGAGCTCTCAGCTGACGAGGTGGAGCTGGGCCTGGGTAAGCTTGTGACCCCTTGGGCTCCCTGGGTTTTTCCAGCATTTTCTACCCTGGGAGCAATCTACTGGGTCCTCTCTGCTCACATGGGGCGGTCGCCTAGGGGCTCTGAGGTTTATTAATTGGGCCCATGAGGCTGCTCTGGCCCAACCTGCCTGATTTCTACCAGCACTGCTCTCCGCACCCAGGGCTCCATGTCCCGTGCACCTCCTTGCCTGTGCTCCCACCATTCTCCGGTACCCATGACCCTGCCAAGATGCAGCCCTTCTTTTAAGGGCAGTTCTGGGGCCACCCCAGCTACAGAACTTTCCCTCTTCCTCCCCTGTGCTTCCAGAGTGATGGGCAGAGGCGTCCTGTGGCCTCTCTGTGACTGCCTCCAGTTAGGCTACTTCACTAGCTGGAAGTTAAGTAAAGCTCTGACTCTCTCCACCACCAAGCCGTAGCTCCCAGAGAGCAGAGACTGTGTATCTGTGAACCCCAGCCCCACACTCCCCAGATACACGTGCCTAGCCTAGTGCTGAGCACTTAGAAAATCCTTGAGCAGAACACGCTGAGCGAATCCCCAGGCTCCGAGCAGGTTAGCAGCACTTGCATCTGTCCACAGGGATCCACGGGGAGGCTGGCGTGCACCGGATGAAGGTAGGTGGCCTCCCCGGTGCAAGCTGGCCCAAGACCGGGGCCCCCCACACAGCTTACTCCCGGCTCCCTGTGACAGATGGCGACCGCCGATGAGATTGTGGCGCTCATGCTGGACCACATGACGAGCCCCTCCAGCGAGTCCCACGTGCCCGTGCAGCCTGGTGAGGGACGGTCACGCTATCTCCCCGCCTTGCCTTCCCCTCTGGGAATGGGGCCCAGAGAGTCTCACCTGGGCATCGTGTCTGCCCACAGGCTCCTCGGTAGTGCTGATGGTCAACAACCTGGGTGGCCTGTCGTTTCTGGAACTGGGCATCATAGCTGACGCCGCTGTCCGCTCTCTGGGTGAGCCCCACACCGGAAGAGGACCTCCTGACCCCCAAGCTTCCTCCTGCCCGCCCTTTGAAGCTGGATGTAAGAAAAGCACCTGAGATAGGGTCTTTCAATGATGGTCCGGAGCGTGGGCTGTGCAGTCAGTCAAGCCTGACTTCGATGGCCCTCTGCCACCTACTTGCCAGGAGCCCTGAGCCTGTTTCCTTGTCTGTAAAAAGAGGGTGGTAAAAGTAGCTGCCTTAAAGGGTCGTCATGAGGATTGTTGTTTAGTTGCTCAGTCATGTCTGACTTTTTTGCAACCCCATGGCCTCCTCTGTCCATGGGATTTCCCAGGCAAGAATACTGGAGTGGGTAGCCATATGAGATTTAACACACTTAGCACAGGACATGGGACCTGGTAAGAAGAACCCAGTAACTGAGAGCTGTCGTCACTCATCTGCCCCCATAGAAGGGACACCTCCAGGGAATGTGGTCACTCAAGGTATCTTTAAAGGACGCCCTGAGGACATCTGACCGGCTCCCTACTGACCTCAGGGCCCCAGCTCCCAAAGTCCTTGTTTTTCTGTTACTCTGTTTCTTTCTCTGATGCTCCAGAAGCACTTCCCTTCTTCCTCACACTCTTTCATGCTCTGGTACCACAGAGGGCCGTGGAGTGAAGATTGCCCGTGCCCTAGTGGGCACCTTCATGTCAGCCCTGGAGATGCCTGGCGTTTCTCTCACCCTCCTGCGGGTGGATGAGCCCCTCCTGGAACTGATAGGTGAGACCTGGAAGCTGGGGTCCGCCAAGCCGGGGCTCCCTGGAGCTGGGAGGAGCCAACCCCATCAGGGCTGACCGTGACAGTTAGCACCCTGAGGGAGGCCCTTTATGGCTTCCCCAGCCTTCCCCAACTCTCACTTGACTGTGGAGGAGTTGAAATTGGGCTCCTCCCCGAGGGGCCCTCGTTTCCCACATACAGTCAGCACTCGGTACCCACTTACTGCAATGGAGGGAACGAGGCCACCAGGTGGGGAGTCCAGGCCCTACTTGATCCCTGGCCAGCTGACCCGTTTGTCAGAAGAGTCATCCTGCTGTCCCCAGATGCTGAAACCACTGCCTCGGCCTGGCCTAACGTGGCCAAGGTCTGGGTGACTGGGCGGAAGCGGAGCCGGGCTGCCCCCACGGAGCCCCTGGCGGCCCCTGACTCCTCTACTGCAGCAGGTAGGGGCCGTGCCCTTGGGGAAGGTGGCCCAGGCCTTTGGCCTGAGGCCTAGAGGGTGCAGCGTGTGCAGAGGGGCACCCACACCTACACTCTGGTCGCATTCAGTTGTGAGAAGAGCCGGCCAGCTAGGCCTCCCTCCTGCTGTCCTCGCTCTGCAGGGGCAGCCTCGAAGCAGATGGTACTTGTGCTGGAGCGGGTGTGCACCACCCTCCTGGGCCTGGAGGAACGTCTGAACGCCCTGGACCGCGCTGCCGGTGACGGGGACTGTGGCACCACCCACAGCCGCGCAGCCAGAGGTTGGTGCCAGGACCCACCTGGGGCAGGAGACGGGGTGGTCTCCACATGGCACACTCATGTGGAGATGGCGGCATTTCATGAACCAGAATGATTTCAAAAGCATTTGGAGTACTCACATGGGGCTGGCAACTGTTATTTTGCCAAAAGAAGTTGTCACAAACTCAGCATCTTTTTCACCTGTTTTCAGAGATTTTTAAGATATTTTAAGATATACTTCTAGCACTACAAATGTAGGAAGGTTCACAATAAAATCTTTCACAGTGAATAATAACTCTGAAAGTGAAAGTCACTCAGTCATGTCTGACTCTTTATGACCCCATGGACTATTCCATGGAATTCTCCAGGCCAGAATACTGCAGTGGGTAGCGTTTCTCTTTTCCAGGGGATCTTCCAGATCCAGGAATTGAACTGAGGTCTCCCACATTGCAGGTGAATTCTTTACCAGCTGAGCCAGGCACAAGGGAAGCCAAGATAATAACTTTAGATTATCTTAAAGGGAAACGCACGCCGTTAACGCTTTCTCAGCTTACCCAGACTAGGCAAAAGTTCTGAATTATCCAGCGATTATCTAGCTCAATCAAGAAAAATATATTTAGTGCTGACCATGGGTCAGGTGCTGCCTTCAACTCTATGGATACGATAGCTAGCAAAACATTAAAATCACTGCCCTTGTGGCCTATGTTCTGGTGGGAGAGAAAGACCACTAACAAGGTAAATCAGTAAAAGACAAAAAAGAGGGAAACGAGGAAGCATCATCGCCTCCTCAGTGACCGCCGAGGTCCCCATCGGTGACCTGTCCCCACTCCTCTCCAGATGCAGGAGGACAGAGAGGGAGCCAGGGAGTCTCTTCATGTTGGTTCCCTCAGCCTCTCCCAGTGCCCATTCCTCCCATCTGGCAGTGAGGCCTGGGTACTTGGTTGGGGTCCAAGCAGACAGGAGGGAGGGTCTCTGAATTCCTTGCTCTCTCTCTCTGCCTGCAGCGATCCAGGGGTGGCTAAAGGAGGGCCCACCCCCAGCCAGCCCTGCCCAGCTACTCTCCAAATTGTCCTTCCTGCTACTGGAGAAGATGGGAGGCTCCTCAGGGGCGGTGAGTGCCAGCAGCCCCCCAGGGTGGAGGGCTGACACGGAGGGGTCCTGGGTTGGCTGAGGCCCCAGGCCAACCCCCTGTACTCAGCATCCTGGTCCTCCCCAGCTCTATGGCCTGTTCCTGACTGCGGCGGCCCAGCCACTCAAGGCCAAGACTGACCTCCCAGCCTGGTCTGCTGCCATGGATGCTGGCCTGCAGGCCATGCAGAAGTGAGCCGGGGCCCAGGGCCCCCAACCAGGGGTGGGTTGGGGGAGGGGGTTGATGTCAGCCACCTGCAGAGTGGTGATTCCCTGCAGTGATCCTCATTAGTTCTCTTTCCTGCCAGGTACGGAAAGGCTGCCCCAGGGGACAGGACTATGGTGTGTATCTGGCCCAGGCCATCCCCCTTTTGAGCATAGAAGCCCTGAAGGCCACCCTCAGTGGCAGGGCCTGTCTTCAGCCCCTCTTCCCCCTCACCCTGTCCAGCTGGATTCTCTGTGGGCAGCAGGACAGGAGCTCCAAGCCTGGAAGAGCCCAAGGGCCAATCTGCTCCAGATTCTGACCAAGGCTGTCAAGGTGAGTGACGCTGGGCCCAGCCACCCAGGGAGATAGAACCACCCGGCTCCCATCTCCGTGCAACCTTGAACAAGTTCATATCCTTTCTGTACCTCACTTTCCTCCCCTGACAACAGAGAATACCTATCTCAGAGGGTGGCTGGGGACTAGAGAGATACATAGGGCCCCAGCACTGGGTCTGGGACATAGCAGGCCCTCAGCACGTGGTGTCCCCTTGTCTCTGCCAGTGGTGGGTGGGCGGTGACCTCTCCATCCTAGTGACTGTGCAGAGGGTCCTGGCAAAGCTGGGACCCCAGGGCCCACAGCAGGAAGCCTGATGGCTCCTCCTTGAACCTGCTCCCACACCCCCACCCCTCAGAGTGCAGAAGCCGCAGCCGAGGCCACCAAGAACATGGAAGCTGGAGCTGGAAGAGCCAGTTACATCAGCTCCGCGCGCCTGGATCAGCCAGACCCTGGGGCGGTGGCAGCTGCGGCCATTCTGCGTGCCATCCTGGAGGTCTTGCAGAGTCAGGGTGCGTGAAGGCCTCCCTGGGCCTCAGGGCCTCTCACTGTTCTGCCCAGCGGCCACTGTCACTCATTTCTGCCTCCCACTTACTTCTGTCGTTCTCCCGCGCCTCTCTCTCGAGACCTGTCCTCTGCATTCAGCAGGAACCCCTCGGCCAGCCTGCAGATCCTCCATTGTAGAAACTGCAGGCCCAGAGTGGGTGTCAATGCGTTTTCCCTCTTCGGGACGGGGCAGTCCTAGGTCACTGGGCTCTGCCTCCAGACAGTTCTGAGCTTTAGTGATAAGGCTTTTCCCTGGGTGGTAACACAGCCTTTAACTGGTGACGCTGATTTCGTTTTGAGATTTTCCGTAAAGGTCTTCTGCACATGAACTGAGCCAGTGTGGAAAAGCCAGCCAATAAACCACACTGAAGCAAAAGAGCTGTGCTTCCTCTGAAGGATCTTCATCCAAGTGTGTGAACAAGTGGGCCCACTGATGCCCTGAGGCTCACAGCTCAGCCCCCATCTCTTCCCACCTGAGGCCCGAAGGCAGGTTCTGTGCAGGTGGGCCAACTCCACCGGGACCCCCAGTCTGTCCTTCCAGTCACACACCACCCCAGACAGGTGTGCTTTTCTCAGCACTAGACTAAAAGAAGTGATTCTTCAGGAATCAAATGGGCAGGTGCGTCACCAAAAGGAAAACGAATCCCCATACTCCTAAGGATCAGCAGTAGAATAGAAACTGCACTCAGGCCAGCCTCACGTCTCCAGAGCCATCACTGATAGTCCCAGGAGGAGCAGGAGGGGCTGTGAGGTCAGCATGGTGCCTGGTGGAGACATACAGCATGCCCCTGGCCCTTGCTTGGCACAGGGGGGCAGTTAAAGCCATTGGCATGACTCACTTTAGACATTGACAGGACCTTGAATCTTGGTCCTGTTTCAAACTAGCTCCACATAAACTCAGGCCTATTCAGCCCCTTAGAATCTAAAACCAAGAATGGTGCCCACCTCATTGGCACATGTGCTCAGCTGCTGTGTGTCCAACCTTTTGCGACCCCATGGACTATAGCCCACCAGGCTCCTCTGTCCATGGGATTTTCCAGGCAACAGTACTGGAGTGGGTTGCCATGCTCTCCTCCGGGGGTATCTCCCCAACCCAGGGATTGAACCTGCGTCTCCTGCACTGCAGGCAGATTCTTTCCGCTGAACCACTGGGAAGCCCCATAGGCACACAGAAAGGATTCAAATGAACCAGTGAAGATAAAGGGCTGGAGACCATCCAGATGCTCACTCACTGGGAGTTACTAGCATCACATGTCTGCATTCAGCTCCTTCCAGGTCCTCTGCTCCACCACTAGGTGGTCTCAGCTCGTCACACTGGGACCACTTATTTTGCCCACACTTGATTGCAGGCTTCCTCAACTCCTTGGCTTCCCCTTCTCTGCCCAGGGTGCCCCATCCATCAGACACACCATGGGTCACTGATCATGGGCACAGTTATCAGTGGGCACAGAGACACACACCCAGCAGCTGGGAAGGAAACTCTGGCCTGTGGATCCCAACTCTGCCATTGCCTGGCTGGGTGACCTCAGGCAAATCACTTAAGCCTTTTTGAGTCTTGTGGTCCAGAAAATGAAAGAGGAAACTGCTCCTTCCTGGTAAGATAACCAAATCCTCAAAGCCCATTTACTTTTAAGGACAAGCTCAGGAACCAAGAGTCACATGCAACTCCAGGAAAAGAGTCATGTGGACCTTTGGTGCCTTTGGGTTTGTCCCTCCCCAGGTCTGAGGGTCAGAACTAGCCCACGGCTTCTGCAAATGGCCTAAGCTCACTTCTCCACAATGTCATTTCAGCACAGAAGGCTTTGATTCTTAAAAACGCATTTAATGAAAATCAAGCCTCATAAGTCAAATGCCCATGTGGAAAAGAGGGGGAGCTGATCTTGTGAGCAGAGTGCCTGGCGGTCATCCCAGTGCCTCTGGAGGGTCTCAGCCCTCTTGCCAGCATCTGGCCACATGGGGCAGGGTAGACAGTCAGCCTTGCTGCCATCTGCCAGAAATCAGGAACCCAGGTGTCCTGCTGCCTGTCACCTAAGCACAGCAGCATGGAGCCCGGGACCTGGCAGGGCCTGTGTACAGAGCAAGGCCAACACTTAGGAGCAAGATCTGCCACCCCAGACTCTTGCTGGGAGAAAAGCAACACCTCACACTCGCATCAAACCAGAGACTTGTGTGCTAGGCAAGCAGCCTTGGTGGGTGGGAGGAGAAAGTGAGGCACTTGGATGCTCAGCAAGGGACACCCCTGGGGGTGGCCGTGGCTCCCAGGGCTCTGCCGGGCACGGAGCACCACAACGTTGGCACGTTTCGTGGTGAGCAGCAGAGTGAAGATGGCTGGGCAAGGGCCCTGGTGAGAGCGTGAGGTTGATCCCACCTGGGGACAGGCAGGCGACCCTGGACCCAGTAAGGGAAAGGAAAGGAGGTCTGAGGCACCCCTGCTTCTCCTCCAAGGGACAGCTGGACGGGCTCTTCTCAGAAGAGCAGGTTACGAAGGGCAGTGACGGGCATGTCAGTCACAGGGAGGAGCCTGGATCCAGGCCCCAGTCCTAGCGGCAGCTAGCAGGGCACTAGAACACATAGACACAAGGCAGCGATGGGAAACGAGTAGCGGGCAGCCGGCCCTCAGCTTCTCTTCTGCAGAAGCGGCTCTGCCAGCCAGTCCCCACTCTCCTTCCAGCGTCACCTCTGGCGTTCCCGCCCAGCCTCGTGTCCCAGTGGGCTGGATGGGAAGTTACAAGAGCAGATCAGCCTGGCCCAGGGTGGCAGCCTGGCCCGGGGTGACAGCCTAAACTTCAGGAGAAGCCAACAGAAGCCCTGCTCCCTCACTCTTCACAACATGGATGGCACTCGATTCCCAGCTTATCTGAGTTCAGGATTCCCTACCACATCCTTAGGGGTGTGAGGGGAAGTGAACTTCATACGAGCAGCAGTGGCATGAGCAGCCAGGGCAAGGAGGCCGGAGGTAAACAGATGACCTGAGAAGTCAATCCCAAGAAGGGGCAGAGAAGCCAAAGTCACCGAGGAAAGCACGTGGGCAGCAGGCTGTGGGACAGCAGGCCCACCCAGAGGCAAGGGGAGATAGGACCGCAACCAGCGAGAGCAGAGCTTTGGGAAGGAGTCCAAACCGCACGCCGACTGCTCCTGGGAGCCCCTTCCTGCTTCACTCCCCGCCACGCAACAGGGCCTGGAAAGACAAGCAGGCGTCAAAATGGCCCTGAGCTGTTCAGACAGACCCCAACCTGCAGGGTGAGCCCCACCTCCACCCACCACACCGTTCAGGAAAGCCCCAGAGTCCCTCAAACAACACACCCCAACCCTCAGGTGCCTGCATAGCCGAGAACAAGCTGTGCTTCAAGTCCTCAACCTGTCACCACACCCCTACAAGGCAAGCTCCCATCCCACTAGATGAGCCCAGAAGCTGGAGAAGCAGAAATCAGCACGCCTCCTCCTCACCTCAAGCCCTTCCTTGGGGAAGGTAAGGCCACACTCCCTCTCTGAGACCACAGCCATCTGGGGAGGGGAGGAACCCCCTGCTGTCCCAGCGGACAGGCCCCTAGGAGCAACTGCACTTGCCACAACAGGAAGCACTGGGTTCACTGGTGCTCCCCATCAGCCAGCCAAACCCCACCTTCAAGCTACTTGGTTTCCCACCACGTTACTGGGTTGGTCTTCCTGGCAAAGCCCAAGCCTTTACTGGGTGACCCCTCCCTAGACCCAGCCCTACCCCAACCTGTAACAGGACACCAAGACCCCATACCTCTCTCTCGGCCTGCATCCCTGGCTCTGGGCGTTTCCAAGATGAAGCCAGTAAGATATAGAGCACCAGCAGCCCAAAGACCACTACCAGCATCCCAGCACAGTTGGCAAAGACAGCCTCACTGGGCAAGTTGGAGTATGACTTGGTGCCATTTTTCCTGAGGATGACAAAACAACGCAGGCCCTTGAGAAACTTTTCTACCTGTTTTTGCCCAATGTGAGACCCAATGCTACTAACAGAGGATCAGAAAGACTTCCCAGGGCCCACTGCAACCTGGAATATTAACATACTTTCTAAGGCTCTGCTATGACTAGTGTCTGCAGAATGCTGCCTACCCTTGAGGAAGCTTAAGCTCCCAGACATGAAATGAACTTGTCCTGAGTCACACAACTAGGAAATGGCACAGCCAAGATCTATACCCAGGTCTGACCTCAAATCTTGTTTGCTCTTCACTGTACCCCCACTGCCTCCCAAAAGGGAGAATGGTAGTGGTTAGGTGTACCAGCTGTAGTCCTCTGACTCAAAGCTCTGCCACCTACTGGCTGTGTGCCCTTAGGTACACTGCTAAACCTCTCTGTGCCTCCATTCCCTAATTTATACGTGGCAGTGACAACATTACCAGTGCTGTAGGGCAGATGGAGGATTAAATTCGAGACATTTAGAATAGTTTCTGCCACAGGGTAGGTCTTAAGTCACTTTAATACTGGGTAAGTATTTGGTGACCAGTTTACCAATCTCAGCCTAAAGAAAGACGAGTCCATTACCTTCCAGATCAGGAACGAGCTCAACCCCAAAGGCTTCCCTCCCTCAGACGGTCCTATGACCTATCTTTTGAAGACCCTGTTCCTGCCCCCCACCTTACAGCTGGGGGTCCCACCGCAACCCCCCCCACTCACAAACTGAACAAAAGCTTCTCGTTAATGCCGGAAATGACGGACGCAATGGCCAGAGAGAGAATGGAGGCTCCAAAGAAGACGTGGATGGGTTTCAGCAGGCTGCGCAGCCACATGGATGCCCAGGGCAGCAGGAAGACTGAGAAGCCCAGGAACCACTGTGGACACAGGAAATACCTGACTGTACTGCAAAGGCTCGCCGGTCATACCACCCATCAGCAGCCCCTGCCTGTCAGTGAACCCTGGCCCATCTCTCGCAGCTCAACCCTCCTGCCAGGCACTGCAGCCTCCTCCCCGTGGTCTGACACAAACAGGAATGTCACCTACATGAAATGCCTGGCTACACCCCCACCTTCCCGCAAACCCAGCCACCCTTGTTTGTCTCTGCCTCGTTCCTATCCTGGCTCACAAAACTCCCAACTCGTACAGGGCTAAAATCAGGATGTGGATACTACTTCTAGAATTACTTCTGGTTCACGGAAAAGGGGAGTGGAAAAGGTGACTTAGAGTCAGCCTGGTACGTACTGTGATCGAGTGAGCTCAGAACGCTCCAGGACCACGGTGGGTGGTGTGAGAGGTGAGAGCGGAACAGGGTGAATGGGAGGACCACCAACCTCCCAGAGCCCCTCCAACTGCCGATCCTAGAGCATGTGCCCTGCCACACCGTCTCCAGGCACTGAGCAGAAGGAAGATTTGGTGCTGATGCCAGGGAAGCCCCAGCCAGAATGCAGCCAATGGGAACCCAGGGAGGACAGAGAGTACCCACCTGGCAGGCGAAGAGGAAGACAGTGGTGATGCCCAGCCAGCTGTGCAGGGAGTAGAGATTGGGGATCTTCGCATGGTTGTGAAATTCAAAGACTGCGTGCAGCCCCAGCACAGTCAGGAGGAAGGCCAGCAGGTGCATGGCTGCGTGGCCGGATTTCCAGGGCAGCCTGGGCCCTACCCATGACTGAGGCAGGCGGTAGACCAGCGATGCTGTCGGAGAGAGCAGTCCCAGGGCTCAGCCTCTTCCCCTCATGCTCACCCAAGCATCAGGGGAATCACCCTCCCGTGATCCCAAACAGCTTCCCAACAAGCAGGAGGAAGTGCTGGGACACCAGTACCAACTCCCCAGCATCTTCCATCCTGGTATCACTTCTAGTGCAGCCATCAACAATGAAGGGGGAGAAGGGACCATGATAACGAGCAGTGGGGGGAGGGCTAAACTAGGAGTCTGGGGTTAGCAAATACAAACTACCACCTATAAAACAGACAGACAGATCCTACTGTGTAACACAGGGAACTTTACTATCTTGTAATAGACTGCAATGGAAAAGAATACATACATACACACACACACACACACACTGTATATAAAACTGAATCATTGTATGTGAGAAACATAACATTGTAAATCAACTATACTTCAATTTTTGGGACTTCCCAGGTGGCTCAGCAGTAAAGAATCCTCCCACCAATGCAGGAGACATGGGTTTGATCCCTGGGTCAGGAAGATGCCCTGGAGAAGGAAATGGCAACCCACTCCAGTATTCTTGCCTGGGAAATCTCATGGGCAGAAGAGAATGGCAGGCTACAGTCCTTAAGTTAGTGACTAAACAACAACAATTCTTCAATTTAGGAAATTCCCTGGTGGTCTGGTCAGGGGAGCCTGGCATGAAGCAGTCCATGGGGTTGCAAAGAGTTGGACACGACTGAGCAACTGAACCGAATTGGTGGTCTAGTGGTTAGGACTTCACACTTTCACTGCAGGGGGTTATGGGCTTGATCCCTAGTCAGGGAACTAAGATCCCACGTGCCACAGAGCACAGCCAAAAACAACAACAAAACCTAAACTTTTTTAAAAAACGAGAGGGAGGAACAGCTTTCATGGACTCGCCATTCTGTCCCTACAATAATACATGCCACGTGTATGCATTTTTATACATAGGTTGGAAACCAGTGTCACATTCATTGTTTCATCTAACTGGAAGAACTCTCACAACTCAAGTGAGCTGTCAAGGACACAAGTTTTAAGATTAGATAACCGAGGTCCAAATCCTGGCTCCACCTCTCAGCTATCTGGCATCTTCTTTCTAAATCTCAGTTTCCTCATCTGTGAAATGGAGACAATATAGCCCAGCTCACAAGCTGCCTGTAAGAACAAAACAGGATGATATCCTGCAGTACACAGGGTAAGCTGCTGTTATTAATGTCACTGTAATTCACATTTTAAAAGTGGAGAGAGTAAGACTAACCTGGGCCCCAAGCCCAGCTGTGAATACATGCGGCCAGCAAGGCTGGTCCGGCAGGAGTAAGCAGATCCCTCATGTCGGGACCTGACTGTGCCACGAGGGGCTTCATCCTGCTGCTTAGAGCATGGCTGGCAGACTACCACTCACCGGCCAGATCCAGGCTGCTGCCTATTTTTGTGAATTAAGGGGTTTTTCTCCTTATGACTGACTGAACATCATTCACTGAAAAGAGTATCTTGTCCCACAGCTCTACAGAACCACCTTTCCTCACCTGTCTATTCACTTATCATGACCACACTATTTTTATCATTATTACTCTATTTGATTTACAGTGTTGTTCCACGTGTGCAGCGAATTGAATCAGTTAAACATATATATATATATATATCTACTCCTTTTTAGATCCTTTTCCCTTACAGGCCATTAGAGAATATTGAAAAGAGTACCCTGTGTTATACAGTAGGTCCCTCCCTGCTTGATTACAGTAGCTTTATAATAAACCTGTCTAGATGGGAGAGTAAGCCCTCCAACTGTGCTCTTTTTCAAAACCTTCTTGATTAATCTTGGCCCTTTGCATTTTAAGATAATTGTCAATTTTCACAAAAATAAGCACTGAGGCTTTGGGATTGAAATTAACCTATGAAATAATTTCAGGGGAACTTACATCTTTACAATGTTTAGTCTTCCAGACCACTTACACAGTAGTATATCCCTCTATTTATTTAAGGCTTCTTTAATTTCTCTCAGTACAGATTTATACATTTTTCTCTGTGTAAGTTT
Organism: Antilocapra americana; assembly: GCA_007570785.1. NCBI lineage: Eukaryota > Metazoa > Chordata > Mammalia > Artiodactyla > Antilocapridae > Antilocapra > Antilocapra americana. The sequence continues at coordinate 6,616,028 of ML664188.1, read as the reverse complement.
ATATGACTTTTGTTAATTTATGCCTAGGTAATTAATGCTTATGGAGGCTATTACCAATTAAATCATATATATTAAATAATACTTTATATGACACTAATTTTTAAATTTTTACTGATTTTTTCCAGTTTTACTGAAATACAACTGACATACAGCACTGCATAAGCTCACAGTGTGGAACATCACGATTTGCTTCAGACACATCATGAAATGATGACCACAGTAGGTTTAGTGAACCTCCATCTTCTCATACAGATTCAGAATTAAATAGAAAAAAATTTTTTCTTGTGATGACAACTCTGTGGATTTACTATCTGAACAACTTTCATATTTAACACACAACAGTGTTAAAAACTATATTGATCATGTTGTACATTATATCCCTAATACTTATTTATCTTTAAACTGGAAGTTTGTGCCTTTTGACGACCTTCATTCAATTCCCCCTCCCCACTACCCTTCACCTCTGGTAACCACAAATCTGATCTCTTTCACTCTATGAGTTTGTTCGTTTTTGAAGTATAATTGACCTACAGCACTATATTACTTCCTGTTACATAACACAGTGATTCGATATTTCTGTACATTTCAAAAGGATCACTGTGACAGTTCTAGTTATGATCTATCACCAAGCAAAGATATTATATAATTATTAACTCTACTTTCCACACTGTACCTGACTCACTTGTTCTGCAACTGGAACTCTGTACCTCTTGCTCTCCCTCACCTATTTCTCTCCTCCTCCCACCACTATAAACGGTTTTATTGGAATGTGGCCACACACGTTTCTGCAATGTCTCTGGTCACTCTCACAATATGACAGCAGAGCTGAGTAGCTGCAACACAGATCACAGTGCTTGCAAAGTCTAAAATATTTAGTATCTGGCCTTTAACAGGAAGTGAGCAAACCCCTGCCTAAGAACATCCATGGAGTTGCCCTTCTCAGATGCCTCAGTTCTCGAGACTTCTTCCTCCAAATATCAGCTGGGCCCAGAGACAACCCACCGCATCCCATCCCTCCCTCACAACCCTGAACCTGACAGTATCAAAGGCCAGGGCGAGAGAAAAAGCGCTGCCCAACACGCGCCTAGGTCCCAGCACGTGTTCGCTGCTGCCCCATCCTCACCAGCACTGTAGAGCACCACCATGCCTGTCACCATGAGCACTGGGTGCCAGTTGAACATGAGCATGCTGCCATCCCAGGCGAAGCCACCGTGCCAGTACCGCATCCAGTAGATGGTGGAGAGGATGCACATCGAGCCCAGGGAGCACAGTGCCAGGACGGACAGGTAAAACCATCCCACAGCCATTTTGATCGGGCAGCCCTAGAGGAAGGGGAAATCACACATCCCTGCTCGCGCGGGTGCACCCCACACGCCAGCTAGAGGAGGTAACACTGACCTTGCTCTTGGCCGGAAGGGTGGTTCCCCTGCCATCAGCCTGGGCACTGTCCCATGAAGCCTTGACGGCAGGCTGGACCCCATCTCTGGTTATGAACAATGAGTGAGAGTGAGGCGCCACCCCAGCACCTGGCTGGCCCTGGAGAGAGGCCTCCTCTGCGGGGCCAGATGCTAAGTCCAGAGCCCTAGGATGTGTCTCCCCTCACAGGACCAGAGGTAAACAATTATACTCCCATTCCTCACAAAAAGAAAGAGCAGAAATCGAAATTCAGGCTAGATAACACAAATGCCCAGGTCTTCCATTCTAACATAAGGAGGCAAAATTCACAGTCTCCACACTATTATCAGGCCACCTGGGAGAAAAGTGTTATCGGATCCCACTTCCGCAGCAGAGCTCTTCCCCAGACAGTGACCTCTGTAACAGGTGGTATGGGGTCTTCGCTCCAGTCCCCATACTCCACATCTTGAACTGGGCAAAAGCCCGCAGCTGGTCCCCAGACCTGAAACTTCTGCTTTCTCTTCTCTAGGGAAAGTCCAGAGAAGAAAAGAGGAAGCAAGAACTCATGATCTAGAAAGCAAAGAGTTTACTTTGAGGTTTCCACGTATACCTGATAACTCAGAAACCAACTCTGGTTTCAGGCATGGTGCATGCCTAGCCCCCTATGCAGCTGCTCTTAAAAGCTAGGCAAGTGGGCATGAGGGCTGGCAGGCAGTCTGCAAAGCCACAGGATGCCCCTGCTTTCAGCAAGAGCACAGCTCTCAAGGCAGGCACACTGTCCCCAAGGAGTCAGGCCAAGAAGGTGACACATGGCTTCCAGAACTTGAGGTTCCTCAACTGGAACCAGCTAACACAAGAAGAGGCCCCTAAAATCGCCAAGAACTCCCAAGGAGATAAAACACGTGACCCTCACCTTTATATCCAATGACAAGGTGACAGAGTAGGGGCCTGGACTCTAAGTCTTAGGCTCTGAGGCTCCTTGAGCAAATCACTTAACATCTGAAGGACTCAGTCTTCTCATCTGAAAGAAAACCATGACAACAGGATGTAACTTACTGAAAGGCAGCTATGAACAGACATCACACCAGAACCTTAAGACACATGATCGATCCCATGTTCTCCTCTTGACAGTCCTGTGAGGGGTTATTTCCATTTCAAAGTCCATGTTTTTAATTTGATCACAGGTTGCCAGAGGGTCAAGTGAGAAAATATGTAAGGACATTGTAAATTATTAACGTTTTCTTAGTAGTATTACAGCATTTCATCCTAACCACTAATGAAACCCTGAAGCCCATGGCCCCCATGGCTGCCCAAGTCTCTCAGTGGTCCCGATTCCATGTCGTGCCAGCTCTCTCGATGCCAGGTGTCCACCTAACCAGAAACAGGTGCAGAGCTCTCACAGAGGGATCCAAGGTGGCAGAAGTCTCTGAGAAAGCAAGATTTGAGTTCTTGGGGAAAAAAAATATAAGCTTCCAGGAGGTTAGAGGGAGAAAATCATGCCACTTGCTTCCTGGAAGCTTTTGGACTCAGCTGCTAACTCAGCAATTTGCTACCCAGCCTCAGAGGTGTCCCCTTAGTTTCTGTAAGAGCAGTGGAAGTTTCAGGTCACCAGATGTTCAATCACCCCCTCCGCAGGGAAGTGTCAGCACAAAGGAGCTCCCGATCAGCAGGCTCCATCCATGGGATAGTATCTACTTTTAAATTTGTTTCCCTTTGTAAGAGGAAAAAAGAAAATATCCAAAAGGGACCATACCCACCCCCTAGAAGAGATCCTAGATTACTGCTCTGGTATAGACTTGGAACAGACAATGGGGACACTTTCCTGACAGACTGGCTGGAATGTTTTACTGCTCAGGGTACACAGACGAGCCCTCCCTCTGCTTGAAATGGAGAGCAAAAGGCGAGAAGAAGAACGCAGTGAAAATTGCCATCCAAATGCTAAGAATATCCTCTCATTTATTCCAAGAGAGCAGTATGTGTTAAGATTTCAGGATGTGTGCAGGCTCCTAGTCTGCCTGCACTTGGAGAGCCACATTTGAAGACAAAAGTCCACAAACTCCCGTAAAGGGTGAGAATGGTAAATATCTCAGACTTTGCAGGCCATGTGGTTTGTCACAATTGTGCCATCAACTCTTCTGATATACTGCAAGAATAGTCATAAACAATACTTTCACAAATGTACAGGCTATGTTAAAAAAAACTATGGACGCTGAAATTTCAGTTTTTATATCATTTCCACATCACAAAATATCCTTTTCTTTTCGATCACTGAAAAATGTAAAAACCATTCAGGCCAGCCAGATTTGGCCTGTGGGTCATGTTTGTTGACCCTGATCTAAGGAGTCTACTCTCCAACCTAATACACTCTCAATCCCTAAGCAAAGAAGATTCTCCCAGGCTGCACTAGTAGATCAAGCCCTGGGGCAGAAAATGGGTATATACTACTCAGCCCTAGTCTTAGGTAAACCCACGGTTCCAAAGTTTCTCACAAGCACTTAGAAGTGCAAATAGATGAAGGCATAGGAAGGTTGCTGGCTGCTCCCACTTTTCAGATGAATGGTGGGGGCTTTAGGAATCTTGAGACCCAGAGTTAGAGCCAAAGTCCTAAACTTTTACCTTACAGACTAAAAATACTGGGGCCCCAACTATGAAAATGACTCGGCAAGGGTGAGTGGCCGAGCTGGTAAAAGACTCCAGGCTGACTCCCCCTCGGCTCCAAGGACTCCTCACTTCCAAACGGAGCTTCCTTAAAGTCAGGGACTCAGGAGTGAGGAGCCTTAAATATCTGGCAGGAGACAGATAAGAAAGGTCCTCCTGAGAGCCAGAGTGATTACAGGCACGCCCTTCGCACAGTGCTCTGGTCTGATCCAAGTGTCCAGAGAGGGTTCTAGGAACCTGGGGGCTGATCCTTGACTCCCCCGCCGCCAGGACCACCTTGGTCCCAGCTAACCTTGCCACCACCGACTCAGTGGAGTTTGAGTGAACTCTGGGAGTCCGTGATGGACAGGGAGGCCTGGCATGCTGCAGTCCATAGGGTCGCAAAGAGTCGGATACGACTGAGCGACTGAACTGAACCCTGGGTGAAAAGTTAGGCGAGGAGCTCCGCCTGCTGACTGCGACTTCCGAAGCGCTTTCGTGCTTTACAACCACCACCTGTGGAAGGAAGGGCATGGAGAATGGTGTCCATTTCCTAGGAGAGAAAACAGAGAGAGGCGGGGTCGCGACAGCGCGAAAGGAGGTAGTAGCAGAGCTAGCACTCGAACCCAGGTCCCTGAACTCCCAGCCCGGGCTGCTTCTCACCCTCGAACCACAGTGGGACGCAGGGGGAGGACTGGAGTCTCCAAGACCCGTCTCTTGCCAACCCGTGCAGGAGCCGGTGCTCCCGAGGCTCTTGAAAGATGCAGTGACAGCCTCCGAGGATCACTCGACCACCAGGTACCGCTGCGCTAAAGCGGAAAGGCGGCGGGGGCGGGGGAGCGCACTGTCCTCTTATAGGCGCGCGTACTTCCGGTCGCACGCATGGCCGCCTGGGAAGTGAAGTCTCGGGTCTCGGCGTCCCCAACTCTCGGGCGCCTAGGCGCTGACCCCCAACTTCAGTTCTTCCGCGGGCGTTTCTTCCCCAAGCCCGAGGTTCCGGGGACCAGGAACACCGTCACGAGTCGGCCCTGTCCGTCACCCCCAGCCCCAAGATTCCGTTGAAGCGGAAATGTTCGGGCCGAGGCGAAGCCTCTGGCCAGGGGCTGGCCCTCCGCAAGGCGGCGCGCGGGATGAGCGGGAGGCCTTGGCCGGATCTAGGAGCCCCGGAACGGCGACGCTGGGAAGGCCTGGAGAGAGGCGAGCCCAGGAAAGCGGGGGCCCAAACATGGAGGCCGAGTCGGCCAGGGAGCGGGGAGAGAAAGCCGAGGGCAAGCGTTTAGCACGGCGGAGGCGGAGCCCGCGTCCGCCATCTACTTCCGGAACTTAAAGCCGGTTTCCGGAAGCCGGGGTGGATCCCTATGACAACCGACGTTGGGCCTCTGAGGTGAGAGTCCTCGTTGTGGAGTGTGTAAAGTGGCCAGAAGGCGGAATTTCGTAGTTAGTTGCTTTGGTTTTGGTTTTTCGCTAAGGCCGTGCCATTTAAGAGTGGGTTGGGAGGGGTGGGGAATAGTGCTCTGCTCTGCCGAGGGAACGCGGCAGATAGCGGTGAGAAGACCGAGCTGCTTTATTACCTTGCGAAATCACCGCTACGCTAACCCGAGGTGATGATCATCCTTCCTTTAGTGACGGCGGTGAACGGTGCTTTTTAACGGAGCCTCACAACAGCCTTCTGAAGCCGCCTGTGAAGTAGCGGTTAAGAGCATCGGCTTTCGTATCACACCTAGTTGGGAATCCTGGAGCAGTGGCTTGAACTCTGACACTGTCCTTGCCTGTAGAATGCGGATAATTCTTTCCCACCTTGCAGAGTAGTTTCGAGGACTAAAGGAATTTATCTTGGTTGACAAGTTTATCATGGTGCGGGTACATAGGTGATACTGTCAGTGTTACCTGATGAATGAGGAAACTCGGCTCAGAGAAAACCACATTGTACATCGTTAGTGGGACTTCATTAGGTGAGGTGGACGAGGTTCTGCAACTTCTCAGACCTCTGTAAAGTGGGGTTATAAGCATAATAACAGCTAGTTCTTAAAATGGATATAGGATTAAATAAGGAAGTAAATAAATGAATAAGTCTTGAAATAAATGAAAATAAAGGCCCAGCTCCCCTTACCTGGTGCCATTGTGTCGCTACCATAATCTTTAACGTTAGAAAAGCACTATTTTCTCTCAGCTTTTTCTGCCTACACCATTAACCACTTCTGTGCCAATGTTTCTCCTGCCTGTGTGCATGCTCAGTTGTATCTGACTCTTTGTGACTCCATGGACTGTAGCCACGAGGCTTTTCTGGCCATTGAATTTTCCAGGCAAGAATACTGGAGTGGGTTGCCATTTCCTCCTCCAAGGGATCTCCCCAACCCAGGGATCAAACTCGCGAATCAAACCCACGTCTCCTAGATTGGGAGATGGATTCTTTACCACTGAACCACCTGGGAAGCCTTTTCCTGCCTAGTTGCACATAAACCTCTCAGTTTTGTAAGAGGCAGCTTTGTGCAGTAGTTAAGCACTAAGACTCCAGACCCAAACTGCCTAGATGTGAATGCTAGCCCCCCCAATTACTAGCGATATGACATTGGACAAATTATTTTACCTCCCTGGGCTGCAATTGTCCCCTCTTGTAAAGTGGAGAGAGTAATAGTGTGTCTTCCACCTCAAGGGTAATGGAGAGATTTAAATAATATTAGTGCTTAGAATTATAAGTGATATACAAAGATTTGCTTCTGCAATTAGAATTATTATCGCTACATGACCAGACAGTTACTTTGTGTATTTTCCCTAGATTCCTTTGGACTCAAAACTGGTTAGAAAGAGCTCTACATTTAGAGGGTTCCAGGCATGGAGACAGGTTTGAGGGTGAGGGTCCCTGGAAGGCATGACTAGTTGGCATTTTTTGTTGTTGGTTTTGTCATCGATGTATCACAAGCACCGAGAATGGTGCCTAGCATATAGAAGGTCCTAAGTAAATATTTATTGTACTATTGAATTTCTGACCTCTCTTTCTCTCTTTTCTTTTGGCTTTAACAGACCCTTGTCTTAGATAGAGCAAGGGAAGCAGCTCCCATTCTGAAGAACTCAGTGCCTGGGAGAGGACCAGTAGCTGTTTTCTGAGAAACTGTGGAATGTGCCCTGGGGGGCGCAAGAGAGCAGAAGGAAGATGCTCCAGACCAGTAACTACAGCCTGGTGCTCTCTCTGCAGTTCCTGCTGCTGTCCTATGACCTCTTTGTCAATTCCTTCTCTGAGCTACTCCGAATGGCTCCAGTCATACAACTGGTGCTCTTCATGTGAGTGGGACTGGAAAGCTCAACCCAATCATTTCAAAAGCCCCAAAAAGCATGAGTTAGCGTTTTAAAGTTATTAATAGAGAAATATCAGGGGGAATAAAACTGCACTTTGTCCTGGGTACTCCATGGTCCATAGATATGTCACAGGATTCACTGTTTTGATACTTCTGCTTTAATATACTTCTAACAAGCGTTTGGGACACAGGGACCAGTGCGTATAGAAAAAGAGGCTCAGATTGTTGACACTGTCATTTTCTCCATCTGTGAGCAGAAAGTATCTTACAGTGCCATGAAACAGGGTTGCAAAATGTCAGGTAAAAGGGTTATCAGGGACGTCCTGGCGATCCAAGGGTTAGGACTCGGTGCTTTCACTGCCCTGGCCCTGAGTAAAAATCTTTTTTTTTTTTTTTGGCTGTTCTGCATTTTCCTTGCAGCATGGGCTCTCTAGTTGCCCTGTGGCATGTGGGATCCTAGTTCCCTGATCAGGATTAAACCTGCATCCCCTGCATTGGAAGGCAGATTCATAACCACTGAACCACCAGGAAATGTCCAGAATAACCATATTGATAACATATATGCATCCCAGAGGATGGAAGCTATTGTCATTTTTCATCCACAGTGATTTTTACTCTCCATGAGGCAAGTTCTAAACAGAAAACCACAATTTTAGACCCTGTCTTCACTCAGCAAATGTTCCTCAGCCTACCAGACAGTGCTATAGTTACAGTGGTGGACCTGACGAGTTCTTGGTTTGATGGGATTTCCATTCTAGTGGAGAGAGACAACAAATATTTTAATAACTTCAAATAATAATAAATGTTATACAGTGGATATAAAGCATGTGGAATGGGGAGAAGAAGGCTACTTTAGGTAGTGGGGTGAAAGAAAAGTTTCTGAAGAGGGGACATTTGAACCAACACTTGAATGGCACTAAGCACCAGGACAAACAGGGCTGGCATTTTCTGGATACAAGGAGGAAACTAGCTGCTTCTCACAGGTGCCTTGGCGGCTTGCTGGGAGTCTCAGCAGGAAAGCCTTGTCCATAGACTGCAACTCAACTGATGGGACCAATGGGTATCGAGTAGTTTTAATTTCATATCGTTTGGAGTCCAAAACCCACACTACCTCTGGGGGGTTTGAGAGGCAAGGACAGACCTCATGGTGTTTCTCTTAGGATTCAGGGTCGACTCTTGGGTGCTCCCCAGGCCTCCATTTGGCTGTCCTTTTGTTTTCTGTGTTTGCAGCATCCAGGATATCGCAGTCCTCTTCAACATCATCATCATTTTCCTCATGTTCTTCAACACCTTCGTCTTCCAGGCTGGCCTGGTGAACCTCCTCTTCCATAAGTTCAAAGGGACCATCATCCTGACAGCTGTGTACTTCGCCCTGAGCATCTCTCTTCATGTCTGGGTCATGGTAAGAGGGAGGCTCTGAGTCCTTAAAGGACTTGGAATGTCTTATCTGTGGGGACCCAGCATCTCTGGATGTCTATCTCACAGAATCCTTGATAAGAAACAAGCGAAATGACTGTGGTCCAGTCTGGAGCTCGACACATGAGAATTTCATAAGGCACTTTTTCTTAGCCTTACGTGTTGAAGAACAGCCTTAGCCAGGAGTCCAGGGGCACTTGTGGAACATTTGCTTCATTTTGCCCCCAAAGACCTGCAGGTTAAAGCAGGAAATTGAATCTGTTCCATTATTAGCTGTTTGGGCAGGTGCGTGTTGATATAGGGTATCCTTAGGCATCAGGGTCCCATGGGAAATAGCCAGGCAGGAGTGCCACATGCCCTCTGCTGTGTCCCCATCAGTTATATTAGGAGAACGAGCCTCTGAGATGCTTCCCTCTGGTTCTAACATAGGCCTCGAAGCAGATCCACTTTTCATGGTTTCAGACTTCTTTTTTGCTTTTCATGTTTTGTCAATGGCACCCCACTCCAGTACTCTTGCCTGGAAAATCCCATGGACAGAGGAGTCTGGTAGGCTGCAGTCCATGGGGTTGCTAAGAGTCGGACGCGACTGAGCAACTTCACTTTCACTTTTTACTTGCATGCATTGGAGAAGGAGATGGCAACCCACTCCAGTGTTCTTGCCTGGAGAGTCCCAGGGATGGCGGAGCCTGGTGGGCTGCCGTCTATGGGGTCGCACAGAGTCGGACACGACTGAAGTGACTTGGCGGCGGCAGCAGCAGCAGTTCCCCAACCAGGGATCAAACCCATGCTCCCTGCATTGGTTAGTGTGGAGTCCTAACCACTGGGCCACCAGGGAATTCCTTCAGACTTCTTCTGCTCCACAAATTCTTCTATCTCTGTGGGTATCTCATGTGTTTCTTTGTACTCATTTAATGGAATACATTAAAACCTCAGGGTTCTCTAGTCGTTTCTTTACTAAAGGCACCTTCTCAGACTAAACCTCCCACTAGGTTGCCCCTGTGATTCCACAGAGAGAACAAGAACTTGCACGGGAGAAGCAGCACAGTGCCAAAGCCTCAAGGTGCTTCCCAGAGAGGATTGTCTCTGCTCAGGTTCCTAGAGCCAAAAGAGTCCTGGCCTTGTGCTGTGAAGCTGCTAATCTGATTAAACCCTGAGTGCACCAAGGCTTTATCTGACAGGAACCAAGCCTCAGATTTCCAAGGCAAGACAGTGACCATGCTGAACTCCTGAGATAGTGTGTATCATTTCTTATTGGCCAAGGCAATGGGATGAAAGGAAATAAATGGCTTAGTTCAAACTTACTCCCTCAGGGAAAGAATTACTTCCTCTGCAGCAAAAAACAAGGGGATTTGTTGAAGCTTGTTTGAGGAACCCTCCTTTGGCTTGTGGAAAGAAAGAAGGGGGTGAGATTAGCCTGATACTAAATCAAGCAGCATCTCTGCAGCTCACTAAGCTGGAGATGTCAGGGCCTCAGCTGGCCATTCACCTTTCTCTGTCTACTCGTGTCTCCTTCAGAACTTACGCTGGAAAAACTCCAACCGCTTTGTCTGGACAGATGGACTTCAAACATTGTTTGTATTCCAGAGGCTAGGTAAGAACCACAGCAACCTCAGGCCTCACTTTGGTCCCGCCTGTGGCTCTGGCAGCAAGGGCCTTGATCCTGGCTTCCCAGCCCATCACAACTGGCGTGAGATGAGTGGAAGAGCCATGCCAAGTCCAGGAGAGACCACTGCCCTCTTCCCTTTCTGGGAGTCACTGGAAAATCATGGGACAGGGCCCCTCGGCCTTGTCTGGTTATGTTCTTCCCCTGAAACAAATACTCAGGCGCATCCCTGACTCTTCTTTCCCGTTTATTCTCCACAGCGGCGGTACTGTACTGTTACTTCTACAAACGGACAGCTGTGAGGCTGGGTGATCCTCGCTTCTACCAGGACTCTCTATGGCTGCGTAAGGAGTTCATGCAAGTTCGAAGGTGACCGTTTTCTGTCACATCGATGAATGCCTTTCCTTCCTGACAGAAGTCACACTGGGGGCTCTGCAAAGGGGGCAGTCAGCCCTGTGTGCTAGGAAGTAGCTTGACTTTCCGAGGACAGGCCCCGGCCAGTCAGTGTGCAGAAGGTGAAGAGGAGGAGCCTCGCTCTAGCAAATTAAAGTGGCCCCAGTACAGATTCTTAAACATCATCCCTTCCCAGCCTCCTGCCGCAGTCCTGCCCCCTTTCCTTCCCACTCTCTGCCCCTCTTCCTCACCAAGGGCTCTGTGGCTTTTTCCCAAGGGAACTTTCCACTGAGCCTAGTACAGGAGGAGCTCCCAGCCCTGGCTATGTTTGCACTGCACACTAATGATTGAAGGATGCAAAGAGTGACTTTTATGGGCTCCTGACTGAGCACACCTCAGACATTTAGATTTTATACCCAAGGTACCTTTTTTTATATTGTATAAAAAGGAAATAAATTCTTTTTCATAAATGATGGTGTCTCTGCCTTGCTTAATCCCTTTGTGGTTAAGAGGAATGCCAAGGCCTAGCCTAGCCTAGCCTTAGCGTCTGCTTGGTCCAGTGGGCAAACTGAGCCACAGAGCAGATATGGGTATTCCTTGAATCCCATTGTGAGTCCAAGATAGTTTTGCAGAAAATCAAGATGTAATCTGATGCCCCACCCCCATCTCTGGAGTTTCAGGCTTCCATGTTTTATTTAGTCTTTCCCCCTGCCAGAGCCCAGAATTGCCCTCAGGAGAATGAAATGTTCCCTAGCCTCTTTTGGCAAAAGAAATTTTAAACATTCATGTGCCCATAGTTCTCTATTGCCAGAATGATGGCGTGGAACAGACCCACCACCACACTTCAGTGGCATGGCTCTTGAGTGTTGGGACTCAGCTCATCTGACTGGGTTTGGGTAGTTCTTGCTGGGCTTATGCATGTGTCTGTGGTCAGCTGTGGGTCAGCTGGCTAACCTAGGCTGACCTCAGCTAGAATGACTCTGCTTCACATGACTTACTGTCCAGCAGGCTTGCCTGGGTCTGTTGACTACACAGTGGCAGAGAAGCAGGAAATCAAGCTGTAGGGAGCAACCCCAGTTCAAGCCTCTGCTGTCTCTTCAGCTCCCATTGGTCAAATCAAATCATGTGACTGAGCCCAGTGTCAGAGTGGGAAAGCACTAGGATGTTTCTTGGCAAAAGACATGGGTGTGGTCAGTCTGCACCACCAGAAAGCTGCCCCATGAAACTCATTATTCTGAAGTACTTTGGCCCAGGAGTTGGCAAACTTTTCCTGTTAAAGGTCAGATAGTAAATATTTTAGATCTTGAGGGCCATGTGTTCTCTGTTGCAATTACTCAACTTTGACATCAAAGCGCAAAAGCAGCCAAAGATGAAACTCAGATGAATGACCCATATCACAAATATTTTGATTTTGTTTCAACAACATAAAAAATGTAAGTCTAATCTTAACTTGAGGGTCATACAGAACAGGCTCGATGTGCCCTCAGGCCATGGTATGCTGACCCCTAGTTTAGAAGCCTACAATGAAGCCCTAGGGAATGAGAGGCTGTAGTTAATCAGCTGTGCTGTCAAGATTTATCAGATATTTTAAAAAGAAAGATATAGAGTTCTAAGAAAATACCTAAGCTCTCATCCCCTATAATTGGGAGAAGAGATCTAAAAAGTCCTAACAAAACCACCATCTATGTGTACTGTACCTTCATCTGTACAAAAAATGACAATAGCCCAATTTGAATCTTCTCATAAAAGCTCTTAACAGGAATATTATAAGCCCCTTTGCTCATCACAATCCCTGAAAGATAGGAGATTTTTTGTGTCCTCAAATGAATCAGGGCTGGATTGTTCTCTGCAGTCTTTGCAGCTAGTGAGTACAATCAAATGCTTGTTTTCCTCACTCACAATATAAATGGCAATTTGTAGCCCCAGGAGTCTCGGGGTGTGTGTGTGTGACTTCCTTCCTTCCTCCCTTCCTTCCCACCTCCCTCCCCCACTCTTTCTTCCTTTGTTTCTTTCTTTATCTTGATAGTTAATGCATTCATGTGATACAACACTGAAGTTATATTTGTGCGATTAGTCTTCCCACTTCTGTATCTCAGTCACTGAGTTCCTTCTCCCTCCCCTCCTTGACAATCTACATTTATTTGCATAATTTCTTACAGTGTAACATTTCAGAAACATTTTTATAAAAGAAAAAAATGGCTATATCCTACCCCAGAAATAAATAATATCATACCTTTGATGGTATGTATTTATATTTTATATACAGTTGTGATTATGGGGAATATGCCATAACATAGTTTGCTCTTCTTTTTTCACTTAGCAGTAGGAATATATTTTTAAGATGTGATGTAAATTGATTGCTTAGGGCAGTTATTTTTCAAAGATCAAATGAAGGAAATAAACGCTTTTAAAAGTGCTGAGAGACTTTTAATAGCATGGAGTTGCTTCTAGCTGACCAGTGCTCTATTAGAGAACTAGAAAGACCAGACAAAATATGAAAGTTGTCTAAAAAGATCTTAGAGAATTGCTGAAGGAAACGTGATGAAAGGGCCTAAAATTTTGAAGTAGAATCAGGAACGTGAGCTGACAGTTTGCAGCAGACTCCCCTGGGAGCATTTGCTGACTCTGGGTTTGGGCAAGAGGCTGAGGATCCAAGCATTGCCCAGGCAGAAGGGACCATAGAAAGAAGCCAGCGGAGCTTAGTGCTTTCATAACACTGGAAGAACAAAACTGGGGACTGAAAGGGCCCTAAAGACATAACACATTTCTTCTTCAAGATACTTACCGAACTCTGAAGCTGTATAGGGCCAGAAGCTATAAAAAGCTAAACCTCAAATTTCTGAAAAGCAGAATTGAATTTTTGGCAGGCTAATGGTACTGATGATTAGAATTCAGGACCCACAAGGGGGCTGGGACTGGTGAACACATAGGCCTTTCATTTCAAAGCTCAAGGAGGGCTCTTTACTAGGAACAAGGTGAAACAGGCAGACTGAGGCTTATCAAAATCCCAGTGCAGCCTCAAACCACGTGGTCTGAGTGGATTAAGGTGATCAGCCCCCATTCTCTTGGTGTAACAGAAAAGGCTGGAAGAAAAAACATTTAGAGGTGCTATAATTTTTTTTATATACAATTTCTGAATCCAATAAGAACTACTAGCAAGTCAAGAGATAAGACAATATTATTTAAAACCAGAGCAAAAGTAGAAAATAGAAACAGGTGAGCCAAATATTGTTGAGAAGGTTGAAAAGAAGTTTAAACTGATATGTTCAAGAAATAGAGGAAAACATGGAAGAAACGGATTAAATATTTAGACTACACCTAAGGATGTCTAATAATGACTAAGTACTATGCTTGAGAATGACTCCAACAAAGAACTGTAAAACCTGAATATGATATGAAAAACAGCTACTTAAAGACTACTAGAGAATGAAGCAAGACAAAGTTTAATGGGGAGTTCACACTCAGGAGGAAATTGTACAGAGAAAGTTTCCTATTTTTGCTGCTTATAACTTGGCAGCTGACAAAGCAGTAGGTACCTTATGCTGGTGGGCAATCTCAGAACAAGTACTGAGCCAGGGCAACTGAAGCCACTGGAGGAAAAGATGGGAATCTCAGAGGGAAGAGGCAGCAGTCACCAAGTTCTGTCTGCCCACATCTCTGCCCAAGCTCTGGGCCACAAATGTGTTGTTCAGATTCAAGCAACTCAGCTAAAGACAGAGAATCTAAACCGAGATTGCGAGCTGCTCCCCGATAAGTGAGATTTGTACTGTGTATCTACCTAAAATGGGCTTCCCAGGTGACTCAGTGGTAAAGAATCTGCCTGCCAATGCAGGTTCAATCTCTGGGAGAGGAAGATCCCCTGGAGAAGGAAATGGCAACCCACTCTAGTTGTCTTGCCTGGGAAATCCCACACATAGAGGAGCCTGGAGGGCTACAGTCCATGGGGTCAAAAAAGAGCCAGACAGGACTTAAGAACTAAACAACAACAATCCACCCAAGCTAACTGCCTGATAAAAGAACCTACTCTTTGGAGACAAATAATACAAACCAGAGTCTCCCCAATTTAGTGTTCAAAACTGACACCAATACTGAGGTGACCCAGATACTGGAGTTAACAGACAAGGATAATTAAGCAGCAGTGAAATGTTCTCAGTGAATGAAAAGATAGGCAACCTCAGCAAAGAAACAAGTGGCTTTTGAAAGATAGAAACTCTGGAAATAAAAATTATAACAACTGAAACATTTTAAACCAAATGGATAGATTTAACAGCAAAAGAGATTACAGAATTGGTCAATGAACTAGAAGGTAGACCTACAGAAACTCCCCATGCTGCAGAACAGAGACAAAAAGTGTTTTTTTAAAGTCTCCCAAGCCAGTTAGATAATGTCAGTCTGACGAATGTATGATTAGAGTCCTAAAAGGCAAAGAGAAGGAAGAGAGCAGGAAAAAAAAATTGCCAAAATTTTCCCAAATTTGATGAAAAGGAATGTACAGATTTTAGATACTCCACAAAGCCACCTTAATTAACACAGAAAGGCCACATCTAGGAATATCATAGTCAAAAGCTAAAGATGAAGAGCAAATCTTGAAAGCAGCAAAAGAAAAACAAACCACATATAGAAGAACAATTAGCAACTGCCTACTCACCAGAAATCAGAAGCCAGCAGAGAAATCAGAACACCATCTCTAAAGTGCTGTAAGAAAAAGAGGTCAACTCAGAACCCTAAATTTACCAAAAATATACTTCAGATATAAGATAAAACTGAGAGAATTTGTTGCCAGCAATCCTGCGCTATAAAGAAATGCTAAAGGAGTTACTTGGCTTGAAGGGGAATGATAACAGATGGAAACGCAGATCCTCTGAAAGGGATGTATCTGAGTAAATATAAAGACTATTTTAAAAAGTTTTTCTTATTAAGTTGTTTATAATACATATGAATATAAAATGCAGTGTTTTCCATGTACACAGAGTAATGACCAGTGCAAGCCACATGCTGAACCCTAAAACAATAATCAATACATTTAAAAGGAGAAAGAGCATGTTTTTTGACTAATGGAATTGAGTTAGAAATCAGTAACAATAAGATAACTAGGTGGTCCAATCTAAGTCCAATCAGAAGACAGAAACCACCTAGTAATTTAAACATGGCAGGTTTAATATAATCCTTGAATTATAAGATGGTAACTATAAAAATGTAATGTTGTCTTTTGGACTCTATGGGAGAGGGCAAGGGTGGGATGATATGGGAGAACAGCATTGAAACATGTAAATTATCATATGTGAAATCAATCGCCAGCCCAGGTTTGATGCTTGATACACGGTGCTCAGGGCTGGTGCACCGGGATGACCCAGAGAGAGGGAATTGGGAGGAAGGTAGGAGGGGGGTTCTGGAAGGGGAACACATGTATACCCATGGCAGATTCATGTCAATGTATGGCAAAACCAACATGATAATGTAAAGAAAATAAAAAATACATTAATTTAAAAAAATGTAATGTTGTTTAGTCACTCGGTCCTGTCTGACTCTTTGCGATGCCCACCCACCCTGCCCCATGGACTGTAGCCCTCCAGGCTCCTCTGGCCATGGGATTTCCCAGGCAAGAATACTGAAGTGGGTTGCCATTTCCTCCTCTAGGGGATCTTTCTGATCCAGGGATTGAACCTGCATCTCCTGTGTCTCCTGTACTGGCGGGCAGATTTTTTACCGCTGACCCACCTGGAAAACCCAATAAAAATGTAAAGAGAATTCTAAAAGGGTTCCTGAGGGCTGAGGACAAACACCCCCAAGTCCCACTGGGTGGTGGACAAGTTCACTGGTTGTCCAAGGCAGAGCTGGTTCACAGTTGCCAGGCAAGAAACAACCTTCTAGGGCACAGATGAGCCAAGGCTGTTGGGCAGGCACACCCAGAGAGTTGGAATGCCCCAGGTGCACAAGGCCTGCAGTACACGATGTCCGTGCCGGGCATGGAGGGCCATGGGAATCAACCCTCTGGGGAGAAGAGCCAAGGCTGATGAGCAGACATGTGGAGCTGGGCCCCGCTGTGGACACACACTGTCCATGCCTGAGGGCCTGGGGAAGAGTGATCCAGGGCAGAGATACAATTGAGGGGCAAGTGCACAGAGTTAGGGATCTGCCATGCGTGCCAAGGCCTGGAGCACGCAGTATCCTCGACAGGAGGGCCACAGCAAAGTGGTCACCAGGCATGGACCAGGTTCGCGAGGTTGCCGAGGGAGTGCCTGCTCTTGGCATGTGGTTGGAGAGGACATCTGATATCCTAGCTGTTCACACACATGCACCACTGAGACCACAGCGCAGGAGCAGGAAAAGCAAACCAGAGCTTACGAGAACTAGGAAGACCTTTCCTTCCTTCAGTATCCCTCCAGCGCCCTCTACAGACAGGGCTTACCATTATGCTCACTGAAAGGGAGCAATGCCAAGTCCAGTCAGCTATCACAGGACAGGTGAAGGTGAATGCAGAGCTCATGTCCGTCTTTTCAGCTACTCAGCTCTCATGCACCATTCTACACTTATTGGAACTTCCATGTTGCATTCCTACTGACAACATATGTCTATTCTTCTTAAAAGCAACATTCTTGGGACTTCTCTCGTGGTTCACTGGACCCAATGCATGAGGCCTAGGTTCGATTCCTGGTCAGAGAACTAGGGTTAGGATCAGGGTTACTCCACAACTAAGAGCTCACAGACTCACCTAACCTGTGTGTCACAACCAAGATCCAATCCAGTCAAATAGATAAATGTATGTTTTTAAAGTGACGTTCTCACTCTTACCCTAAAATGAGAAGACATACAGTCCCAACAGTCACTGTATCCATAGCTGACTATAGTAATTACTCCACAAATTTTTCATGATCCCACTAAATATTCTATTATATAAAGATTAAATTATGAAGCTGACCTCTAACAAATAGTCAATAGAAAGGTAAAAAGGAGAAAATGGTCCGTATATGCAAATAAACACATGCATGCGTGTCAAGTCACGTCAGTCCTGTGCAATTCTTTTCGACCCCATGGACTGTAGCCCACCAGGCTCCTCTGTCCTTGGGCTTCTCTAGGCAAGAATACTGGAGTGGGTTGCCATGCTCTCCTCCAGGAATCTTCCCAACCCAGGGATTGAACCTGTGTCTCCTGCAGCTCCTGTACTGCAGGCAGATTCTTTACCACTGAGCCACCAGGGAAGCACGCCCCCCCCCCCCCAAAACAAAGGCAGGCAAGGAGCAAAGAAACACAAAAAACTACCAGAGCTCTAGTTTTTGTAATTGGTCACTTTTGTAACTGGTCACAAAGTTATAGTTGATAATCATGACTTCCTTCTTCAATTCCTATATTGATAATTCCCTTTCCCTCAGCTCGAGCTTCTGTAACTGCTCTGGGTTCTTTACCTGCTGTTGTTCAGTCACTAAGTTGTGTCCGACTCTTTTTTGACCCACGGATTATAGCCCACCAGGCTCCTCTGTCCATGGGATTTCTCAGGCAAGAATACTGGAGTGGGTTGTCATTTCCTTCTCCAGGGGATCTTCCTGGACCAGGAGTTGAACCTGCGTCTCTTGCATTGCAGGTGGATTCTTTACCACTGAGCCACCAGGGAATCCCTCTTTACTGTTAGAGTAACCCAAACCCTCATTCCTAAAGGATCTGAGTTCTACTTTTGGGGGCCCATGGGTGCACTAATAGGTGCTCCAGAGTATCCTCTGGGTTCCAGACATAGTCTTTCTTGTCTCCCTTGTGTAGCTGCATCCCAATTTTCCCTTGAGACTCAGGATCAATCAACTTAGCTGGTAGGTTGGATGCCCCCATTGTCTTTTTGTTCTTTGATTTAGTGGCATAAGGAGCCCAGATTGACCAGGTGGCAATCTCATTTTCCAGTTCAGTAGTACATTGTTCTGTCTCCTTGTGGAACATAACTCACTTGAGAACTAAGATCTCCAAATCAGCAGGCTCAAATTTTTCATTGTAAAAGGCAAAAAACTCTGGGGGTGGTTTATTAGGTGCAATAGTGAGAGAAGTCATTCCCACTCCTACATGTTGAATCCTGGACCCATGTGTGCTGGCTGGGGAGACAACAGTACCGTATAACGGTCTCTGATTCAAAAGCATACTTCATTCTGTGAATTAAAAATCCCATCCTTTCAGGATGTTGTCTTCCTACTGATGCTATAGTCTACTGTGAACCATTCTACTTTTCAGTTACACCACCTTCTTCCAGGTGACGAAGTATGTGTGGTTAAGACCAGTTATTTCCAGAGGCATAAGCCCATTGCCACACTTCCTTTGCTGTGAAATGAGTTTCTTGATCAGATGCAATGTTGTATAGAAAGCCATGATGGGCACACTGTGTCTCTGTTGGGAGGACCCAAGGAACCTTCACTTTTATGAAATGAGCCAAAGCTGGTGAGCGGGTATGCAGAAAAATTGAGGCACTCCTGCAGGGGTAGAATCTGGAGGGTGTGGGGTCCACATGGGAAAAGCCCTAGGAAACAACCCTCTGGGGTGCAGGAAGCCAAGGCCGGTGGGCAGGGGGACACAGGGGATCAGGATGCTGCTGCAGCTGTGAGGCAGAGGCAAGGTGAAGATCACCAGACCTGGGCTGGGGCTAAGAGACCAGTGAGCCCCCGTCCCCTGCCGGCACACAGCTGGGGCAGAGCATCTCTGACTGTGCAGCAGGAGCAAGAAAAAACAAAACATCGCAGGCTGGAGCCAGGAAGCAAAACCCCTTTCTTTCTGCCGTATCCATCCAGTGCCCTCTACTGACGGAGCCTAACATGGCGTTCACTGAACCTAACATGCTTTCAGTCTAGTCCATGACTACAGAACAGGTACTGAAGTGTTTGAAGCTGAGGACCAATATGTTGATAACTGCCACAATGGGAAACCACTAAGTATTTACAAGTTAAACATTATACTTATAAATCATCATGGATCAGAGAAGAAACCAGGCTTCCCTGGTGGCTCAGACAGTAGAGAATCTGCCTGCAATGCGAGGGACCTGGGCACAATCCTTGGGTTGGGAAGATCCCCTGGAGGTCATGGCAACCCACTCCAGTATTCTGGCCTGGAAAATCCCCATGGACAGAGGGGCCTGGCAGGTTACACACCATGGGGTTGCAAAGAGTTGGACGTGACTGAGCAACTAAGTACATATAGCACAGCACAAAGAAAAAACCATGAGAGAAATTAGAGAGTACTTTAAACTACGTGATAATGAAAATACAACATTTAAAATCCATATCATGGGGACTTCCTTAGTGGTCCAGTGGTTAAGAATCCGCCTTGCAGTGCAGGGGATGCGGGTTTGATCCCACCATTAAGACTTACCAGCAGACTTCACGACACTTCACGGCCAAAATGACACCATTTTCCACCTTGGCCCAGTGTTCAACATCTGACAGTGCTTGCAGGATCTCTCCAGAACGAATCAATCAGGTACGACCAAAACTGCCACTTGTGAAGATTCTGTAAGCAGCAGGTGCAGAAGGTGAAATGTTCACTGGTAAAGAGGTCATGCCTTATCTAGGTAGATCAGCAGGAGCAGCAACATGGTGTACCGTGGTGGAGCTCTTTCGGGAGAACTCCTGGGCTGTCGGACTTTCTCTGTGAAGGATCCAAGCCCTCTCTCTATGATGTGCTAAGGAAGAATCTTGTCACATTAGCTACTGCTGCTACAGCATGAGTAACTTGCCCAAGATGAGATTCCACTAATAAGACAGCAGATATCCGTGACTGTCCAGTCCTTGCTCTTTCTTTCGTGACACACACTGATGTTTCCTTAACGCCTACTTGTAACAGAATTTGCCCCCAATTAATTTTTTAACACATTAAAAAAAATCTGAACATTAAATCTTTAAAACATTAAAAAGAAGTCAAATATGGAATGACCATAAAACTCAGTAATTCCCTCCTAGATGTATAAGGAACTGAAAACAGATACTTCCACAGATATTTCTATGCCAGTGTTCACTGCAGCATTTTTCTAGCCCAAAGGTGAAAACTCATGTCTACCTGTCAACAGATGGATAAACAAAAAGTGGCACACACACACACAAAGGAATATTATTCAGCCATAAAAGGGAATGAAGTTCTGATATAAGCTATAACATGAACGAACCTTAAAAACATGCTAAATGGAATTATGTCAGACACAAAAGAACAAGCATTGTATGATTCCATTTACTTAAAATATAAAGACTAGGCAAAGTCATAGAAATAAAAAGCAGATCAAAGGTTAGCAGGGCCTAGGAGGATGGGGAGAACCAGGAGTTATTGTTTAATGATTACAGAGTTTCCCATTGCCATGATGAAAAAAGCTTTGAAAATGGTGATGATGGTTTCCCAATATTGTGAATATAATGAATGCCATTGAACTGTACACTTGGAAAAAAAAAAAAGTCGCTCTACTCAAATCACCTGGTTTGAGTGTGCCATGTTTTCTGTCCTACCCTGACAGTGGCTGACAGTCAAGTCAACCTGAGTCCAATCAAAACTTTTCTTTTTGTTTCCCTGTGGGCAGTAACACATGCTAACTGCGCCAAACCATAATCAGGCTTCAAAACCCAGTTCACCAGTCATCTCTTGAAAACTTCTCTCAGCTCCCACCTAGAGTACTTTGTCTTCCCAACTCCCTTGCACGTCAGGAATCAAGTGGTGGTGATCATGTTTCACCTTCCCCATCTTATTTACGCTTCTTGAAAGGATCCTCTGCCTGCCTGCTCAGTCGCTCAGCGGGGTCAGACTCTTTTCGATCCCAGGGCTGTCTAGCCCGCCAGGCTCCTCTGTCCATGAAATTTCCCAGGCAAGAAAGAATACTGGAGTGGGTTGCCAAAGGAGCCTCTAGTTATTCTGGTGTCTTCTAAGTACCGACACACAAAATCCCCTATTACCCTCCCCCAAAAGATCGCTTGCTAGACAAAAGACCCCAAACCCCAACCCGCATTTGCCGAGCACTTTCGTGCATTATCAGACCGTTGTTTGGGTTTCCCTCGTGGCTCAGACAGTAAAGAGCCTGCCCGCAATGCGAGAGGCGTGAGTTCCATATCTGGGTCCGGAAGATCCCTTGGAGAAGGAAATGGCAACCCACTCCAGTATTCTTGCCTGGAAAATCCCATGGACTGAGGACCCTGGCGGCTATATACAGTCGATAGGATCACAAAGAGTCGGACACGATCGAGCGACTACACTTTTCTGTTTTCGTGCACTGTCAGACGTTGTTAATAAAGAGAATCGTGGGGCTAGGGCCTATTTGCCAATCCTGTGGTCACATTACCACTATTGGCTATTTCTGCCGATGCATTGTAAACTTTGGGTGGGGAAGCCCAACAGCTGCTCCCGGCCCTGGGGGCCTGCGGACTCCGGCTCGGCGGGTGGCCACTGTGCAGTCGAAGGTCGCCAGTCAAAACCCCAGCGAAGGGCATTGCGCGCAAGCGCGGACGCCAGAGGACCGCCTTCGCACCAGGCAACCATAGAGTATGACAGGCGGGCGGAGAGGCCAGAATCCCCGGCCGCTCCGTCCCCCGCTTCCGGCAACGCCTCGCTGCTCCAGGAGTAGAGGTAGCCGCGTATGCAGTTTCCATGGGGACTGGAGATGGCGCCGCGAGGTGAGGTTACGGAGGTGTGTGAGTCGCTGGTCCTGATCGCGTCTATACTCCGCTCCTTTCTCTCCCCTTGCTCGACTTTTATAAACCCTCTATTCTCCGATGTTATGGACATCACTCCTCACTCGTCCAAAGCAGGGTTTAGCAGCCTCACCCTCCCTGAGTCTAGAGGTGCTGGTCTCAGATTCCCCCAAATTCTTGGCCGGGCCTGTTCTAGGCCAGCTCAGTTACAAAGTTGCAGCGTGACTTAAAACAAGCCAGTGCTGGCCTCTGCACCCCAATTTCCCTTCCCAAATAGTGACGAGATTAGATCTTAAAGGGGCTTTAACTTTCACGCCCGAAGCCCAGAATTAAGTTTAGCAGACACTGTACACACACACAGACAGACACAGAAACCCTACACACACGGACACCCTACACAAACACACACATACACACACACTCTCTCTCCTCATCAGCAATCAGAAGTGTCCCAAGTGGCCCTTTCCATTAGCTGCGACCTCGTGTTTCCTTCAAGTTAGACACAAAACCATTGAAATAACTGAGGTTGAGCCGTCCTCCAGCCCATCTCTTTTTCTCTGTGCCCACATTTTCAGGTAAACGGTTGTCCTCCACCCCGCTGGAAATTCTGTTCTTTCTGAATGGGTGGTATTATGCTACCTATTTCCTGCTGGAACTCTTCATATTTCTGTATAAAGGTAAGGCCTGGGGTTTAACTATTCTTGCCCACATCCCTTCAGCCACTTCAGCGCAGAGCCAACTCCCACCAAAAACCTTTCTATTTTTCATTCTTTTCTGCCCTCTGAGGATCCTCTTCACTGTAAGGTAGAAGTCTCTTCATCAGCTGGCTTCCTTGATAATGGTTTAGTAGGAAGCTCTTGGGCAAGAATTTCTTGAGTTTGGGAAATGTAGGATTCCACATTCCAACTCTTTCCCCATCATCTCTTGCTGAACTCCATTTTCAGCCCACGATGACCCTCGGAAGCTATTCAGTGGTCTGTGTACCTGTGTACAGCTGATAATGGTGGAGGGTGGAGTCCTCGTAGACACTCCGAGTTAGGAGTAAAACCCCATAACAACATGCCTGCTTCTAACAGAAACGCAGCCACAACAAGGAGTTAATACATCCTGCATCGAGTTAACAGTTTCTGCCCACATCTCACTAAGTAGTTCATGGAAAGCTGACAAGACTCACGTGTGTGGGAGTTCTCCTGTGTACTGCTCTGTGTTGTTTGAAAACTGACCTTTATGTTGGCAGGTCTCCTGCTCCCATACCCAACAGCCAATCTAGTCCTGGATGTGGTAATGCTCTTCCTGTATCTTGGAATTGAAGTAATTCGACTATTTTTTGGTGAGTGTTTGTCCAAAGAATATTTCCATTCTTTCTGAGATGAGCTGGTATCCGTAACCTGATTAACAAGGAAAAGTACATAACCTAGGTTCACCAATCAAGAGATTGGATCTGGTGTTATATCCCATTACCCCCTCTCTGAAGTTTCAAGCTGCTTTATATTTGGGGTCAAGATATATCTGTCTGTTACCCTGCAGGGCCAGAAGTGGGCAGTGACATGATATTAGATAATTCCTTCCCAGTTGTGTAACTGTTACAAGAGTGCCTTGTTCCTCTCACTGGTTTGCTTGGGAGAATAGATTCAGCTGTAACTCCATGTCCGGGGCAGGAGATGCCTGCACAGGTCAGCACTAAGATCCCCTTCATTTTTCTGAACAAGGATTTCTCTAGGACAAGTTTTGTATTCCTGGAAATACAGAGCAAGCCCTTATTAGTTAGAATATGTCATCCCTGAAAATGGTCTTTAAACACACTGAAGAAAAAAAAATACTTTCAGCACATATCACAAGGGATAAAGAAAGCTCACAGAAAGTGCTAAGAAACAGCTAATTTTAAGAATTAGCAAGGGAGGGAATTCCCTGGCTGTCTGGTGGTTAAGACTTCAAGCTTCCAACTCAAGGGGTAGGAGTTCGATCCATGGTTGCGGAACTAAGATTCTGCATGCTGCACAGCAAAAAAAAAAAAAGTTAGCAAGGGACCCTAGTGGGCAGTTCACATAAGAATAATTACAAAGGACCAGTAACCATGATAAAATGCCCAAACTCACTAACAAAAAGCAAACTGGAAAAACAAGGTAACATTTTCACCCACAGGATTAAAAAGATTTCCAAATGCTCAGTATTCAAATAACTGCAAGAAACAGTTCTGTATGATCTCACCTCGGGAATATAAATTAGTATAACCGTTTTTGCTAATGGTTTTACCAGGTAAAATTCATATTCTTAGACATTAACAATTTCCCTTCTAAAACTGGTTGAAAAAAAGACTTCTACAGATACACAAATATATCTATATGAGGATATTATTGCCACATATTTTTTGACATCAAAACATTAGAAACAACTTAAACACCTATCAATACAGGATTACTTAAATTATGATATTGGTTCAATGAATTGTTCATAGCCATTAAAAAAGGTAGTTATGTGTGGAAAGAGTTATGATAGAGTATAAGGTAGTTACATGTGGAAAGACATCTATGTTAAATGGTTAAATAAGTTGCCAAACAGTTTGCAGAGTATGATTCTACTGTTATAATAATGAAGATAAGAACACGTGATTATACACATAAAAAAAGTCTGAAACAGTATACCTCATTCTGTAATAATGGCTATCTCTAGAAGGTGAATCATGGGGTCTTTTAATTTCTATATTTTCTAAAATTATTTTCTACTTTTTTTTTTTTGGTCATTCCATGGGGGCATGTGGGCCCTTAGTTTCCCAACCAGGGACTGGACCCATCCTCCCTGCAGTAGAAGCACAGAATCAACCACTGGACTGCCAGGGAATCCGTATTTTCTATATTAATTTACAAGTGTTCAATGGTTATATATTATTTTTATAATTAAAAAGATCTTTCCTCAAATAAAGATCCCATTGTTTCTTGACTGGGAGCAGGACCCTTCTGCGAATGACTCTAACCCCATAGCCGCTCCAAAGCCTCTTGTTTTTTAACACAGTGGGACCCTGTTAATAAAGTTGCACATTCCCATTCAGGACCATTTGCCCCTGCTTGCCAGTCCATCCCATCCCACCCACCTTTTCCTCTAAGGCCAAGGAAAGCAGGCCATTTGGAGATGACTCCACGGGCTGTGTCTGACAGGTACAAAGGGAAACCTCTGCCAGCGAAAGATGCCACTTGGTATTAGCGTGGCCTTGACCTTCCCATCCACCATGATGGCCTCCTATTACCTGCTGCTGCAGACCTACGTGCTCCGCCTGGAAGCCATCATGAACGGCATCTTGCTCTTCTTCTGTGGCTCAGAGCTCCTGCTTGAGGTGCTCACCCTGACCGCTTTCTCCAGGTACTGCTGCTGAGGGGCCATTTCCCGTCACCTGAGGGCTGGGTTCGCATCCCAGGGAGGGATTCATTGTTCTTCTAAAGCTTGAAGGGTCTGGACTCTAAGGGTGAGAAAGGTATCTTTCCCACTGAGGGTAGAAAGGTGTCTTTTCCTGAAGTTACACACTTAGGAAAGATATTCTTGCTTTCTGGGGCCAAGAGGCTTGGATTATAGAACAGTTCAGGCCAGCTACTCTTGTTCACTGGCCTTTTAACATTTTCTTTCTTTCTGCCATCAGTATGGACAGGATGTGAAGTACAAAAACTTCAGCCAGCAGCCTTCACAGGCTGAGACCGTACATACCTCTGGTACTTCAGCCTCACCAGTGAGAAATGGCAGGCCAAGTTGTCCTGGGAAAGGTCGCAGCTTTTCCTCGGCACAGACACCTGGGGAACAAACCCAGCATAAGGCCACTGGGCACCATCTTCTCAACCAGGACCGTCAGCCCAGGAGACTCTTCTACACTCCAGAATAGGGAGAGGCAAGGCTCATGCCTTCCTGGCCCTTCTCGGAACCAGCTCCCTTCTGACCTCAGGTTTTCCTCTTTGATCATCGTGGCCAGAGCATCTTGTGTGGACCTTGCAGGCTCCCTGGGCTTCCAGAAGGACCTAAGCCACACACTCCCTGTGTGTGCTGTGCCCTACATGTCCTGCAAGAGCACAGGGCGCCTCAGGAGGGTGTGCTTCCAGAGTGGTGCAAAAGCTGCTCATCCCATTTCTCAGAAACTGAGCTCCAGAACTTTTTAAATAGCTCATAGTGTTATTTTTCTACTCTCATCATGAAACAAACATTATTTTATAATAAATATGTATTTTCTATTGTGGAGGTTGTAGCCTTTTTCTTATGGCACCTGTCCCTAGTTTCATCCACTTCAAGAGAAGGTAGAGACTATCCCCAAGGTTTGTTCTTGGCTGTGCTTAGCGACCCGGTGTGGACAGAGGCAGCAATGAAGGTGTCCTACTGAATTTCTCCCTGCAGCTCCAGTCTCAATTAATCCCTCAAGGCCGTGCCAGCTTCTGTGTCTTCTTCAGACCTGTCATCCTGACCACTCGCATTCTTCACCTCTGCCCCAAAGCCAGCATATTTTTTAAAATGATTATTTATTTTTGGTTGTGCTGGGTCTTCATTTCTGCACTCAGGCTTTCTCTGGTTTCGGTGAGCGAGGGCTACTCTTCGTTGTGTTGCACGGGTCTCTCACTGCAGTGGCTTCTCTTGTTGCAGAGCGCAGGCTCTAGCCACATAGGCCTCGGTAGTTGCAGCACGCGGGATCAGTTGTACAGCCAGCATCTTGTCTTTCATTATACTTACAGATAATCGTCATCTTTCCAGGATGAGGCATGGTTAATTGGAAGAAATTCATATTCTAAACTTACCAATGTTTTTTTGGTCATCTGTTTAAAAATTTCAAGTGAACGTAAAAAGAACATATACTTTTATTTTTTAAGCTGGAGAAATGTTGCCCTAGGTGAGTGTATCTTCTCTTCTCCAAGTAACCATCTTTAAAACTGTTTCTCACCTTACTCATTTTTGTAGCAGCCATTTTTGTAGCTCCAGGAAGCCATAACAGTAGCCACTTTAGGAAGCCTTGAGCCATATGGCCCTTCTGCTATCAGGTGAATCCTAGACTATCTGCTCTTACTCAGAGTAAAAAGTAACTGGCCTTTAAGAATGTCATACTGGTTTTTAACTGCTTATTTCCCATGATCAGGATCATTCTCATCCTACAAAGGTCCCCACTGTCCAAGCTTTCTCATTTCATAACCCTCTGTGTCCTTGCCTAAGAGCTGTCTTTGTGGTCTATCCAAAGACTGTATTAGATAGGTCTACTTCAGCATGAAACAGTGACAAAAACTCCAATAGGAGCTTCCCTGACATTTCAATAGCATATCCCACGAATTCAATTTCCTGTTGTTTCTCAGACTGCCTTTTTAGCTGCTTAGCCCTGCTTTGAAGAAATCACTGGTATCAGACTGGAGAACTCATTCTCCTTAACCTCCCTATTTCATTTAGTTTCATTGGTTAAGGTTAAAGAATCTGCCTGCAATGCTGGAGACCTGAGTTCAATTCTTGGGTCAGGAAGATTCCCCGGAGAATAAAATAGCAACCCACTTCAGTATTCTTGCCTAAAGAACCCCATGGACAGAGGAGCCTGGCAGGCTGCAGTCCATGGGTTGGCCAAGAGTAGGACACAACTTAGCGACTAAACCATCTCCACCCTCCCAGCAATGCAGAAAAATGAATGGGAAGTTCAGTTAAAAGAGGCAGCTTATAATTCACTGGGGCTTTAGAGAGCAATTTAATCTCACCCACGACTTGGCAGGTTTAGAGATGAAGAAGTAACATAGCCAAGCATCAACTGGTTACTAACTTGTTAGAAACTTTTGTCTTACTTGTCTCAGTCTGGATCAACCCTAGTCCTCAATAGGTACCACATGAGGATGGGAATGAATGAAAATGGGCACAGGATTAAAACAGAAAGTCCTCATTTTCTCCTTGGGTACCTCGAAGCATTGCGTTTGCCATGCATGGCTCCATAAATGCTCCTTTTTAGTTTTTTTAAAATTTCTGGCAGCGCCACACTGGATGCAGAATCTTGGTTCCCTGACCACAGGCCAAACCTGTGCCCCCTGCAGTGGAAGCTAGGAGCCTTAACCATGGGACTGCCAGGGAAGTCCCATAAATGTTCTATTCTTGCTGCTTGTCAGAGCCAGCTGTGTGGATACAGTTAGTCATCAGAGAACATCATACAATAGAAACTGAGGCAGTGGAAGATGGAATCAGCACAGCTAGTCTTTCAGGGTTTAACGTGTCAGGCTGTATTCACTGTAGTATCAAGGGAAGCCACCATACGCCATACACACCTGAAGAGTTAACATTCTGGGACAATGGAAAAGGACAAAGGAACAGGCGCTGGAGCAGTCACAAGGGCTGACAGAGGTTGCTCAGATATTCATACTCATGCCTAGAACAGTCAGGTGACTGCAGTGGCAGAGGTGACTCAAAAGTCTTTCCCTTTCTATACTCCATAGTAGCCCCTAGGAGAAAGTGCAGAATGTATTTGCTTCTTTGGTCTAACAGTGCTCATTCTAATTTACATAAGCCATCTGGAACACAGACTTCTAGACTTTAGAGCTGGCGCAGCATAGGAAGGCACTTTAGCAAGCATGGCACACTTCTGAGACCACACAACTGAGATGCAGGTGACCATGGAACTCAACTTAAGAACACTGGTGTTAAGTTCTGAGAGGCACTGCGATGATTTTTTTTTCCTTGAAGTTTGGTAACATCGTAGACCCTCAGATTCCTCTTCTACTACAGGTTACTTGATTTCATGCTGCTTTTGCCTTTACCGGGCTCAGGAACACACCGTATGTCATCTGGTCATTCGTTCATCTTTTTAGTTAACTTTCCTTGGTCACCAGGCTTTTTAAAAAGTCAGCTTTCTGGAATCCCAAGGATCACCCCACAACACTGCTTTCTAACCTGTACTTCCTTATATTTAGATAGCAATTCAGGCTACATAAAACTTTCCCATGTGTTATTGCTGATGCTTAAAACATCCCAGTGTGGAAGGCAGGACAGCTATCATTTTCATCCTGCAGATGAGAGACTGAGGTCATGCTGCCTGTCCCCAGTCATAGATTTAGACAGTGGAAGGAAGCACGAGCCAGCGTATCTGCTAATTCCTAGCAGAGGATTCTTCCCTTTATGAACTTGATGACATCAGAACTCAACTGTACAAGGTAGGACATTTATTCTGGGAATATATCTTAGGAATCTTGAAGGATAAAGGATGACCTAGAATTAGGCTATTTAGATGGCTAAGGAAAAACAGCTAAACCTCAAGGGGCACCTCCAAAGTATTACACGAGGTCTTCTAGGTGTACCACACGCTCTGCACGCCCACCGTCCAGTTCCAGCTGAGCACTTTGGGATTCACGCCCCTCCCTCTACAGCCCGCACCCATGTCCCAGACACCTCAACAAATCTATGCAATGCGGAATCCGTGAAACAGCGCACACCCCATTTATTATTTAAAAATATTTTGTTACAAAAGGAAAAAAAATACAATGCAGTATAAAAGATTGACAGTGTCATCAAGTTTATTACACAATTTTCAACCTATCAGAAAGACAAACAAATCACCAACAACAGGGGGACGGGGCCATGGCCTTTTTGAGGGTTGGGTTTCTTTCCTTTTGCTATTAGGAAATAAAACTAAAAATTGTGTCATTGAGTAAAAACAAAACAAAAAATAGGGAGAAAAAAAATTCTCCGGGTAAACGGCTTTTCTGGTATTTTATATGTATTTTCTTCGCCGTAAACTGTCACCTTACTTGGTTTTCTCTACATTAAAAAGACACCCGGAGCTGCTCTTGAGGATAAGCACATCACTTAACACTTGGCTGGCTGGGCGGGGTGCCATATTCTGAAGTGGAGGCGGGGATGGGGTTGGGGGACAGGGGATAAAAAGCTACAACCAGTAGCCTCTGTCCCAAGGGAATGTGCCTCTCCAACCCTGGGGGGACTCCCTTAGTGACTGACTGAGGGCTGTGTTAGAAACGTGCAGGGAACAGAGGAAGGGTTCCGTCCAACTCAGTCTCTCCCCTCTGAGCCAGAAGGGTCTCCAGTGACCCTACATCTCACATGCCACGTCTCCTGTTAGAGGTCACATGCCCTTACAGATGCAAGGAGAAGTAGCATCCGTCGCCCCATGGGTATTGCAGGACCCTGCTGCTGCTGCTTCTGTCAGCAGCAACCACATCACAATTTGGATGTTATGGGAAAAGCAATTCCATTTGCCTGTAGAAAATGGCCCCCAGAGTGGTGGTCCTTAGAATTCTGAGCTGAGCTCATTCAAGTCAGGCTCCACTTCTTCCTTGCTCCTTATCAGAGGCAGCAAGTACCTCCAGGCAGAGCGAGGGGAGCTATTAAGTCAAAAGGTGAAAAAATACCAAATTTTTGTGACTTTACTTACTAGTGCCAGGTTATCCCACAATAAGTAAAAGTATGTACCTGGAGGATGCAAGCCCATGCTCACATCGAACCTGAAAAAAGAAAAGCCTATGGAAGTAGGCCATATCCTGCCCAACTTGCCTCCTTCCCCATCCCTAGTACTTCACGAGGGTTCTTCACTGCTGAGGTCCGACATCCCCAACTCCCAATGGCAGTACCTTCCTCTAAAACAAGGAAGCTGCCTTCTTGGGGGAAGGGCTCCACATGTGAAATGGAAAAGCCCCAGGGAAAGGGAACATCTAGTGGATGGAGCTGGTTATTGCAACAGGCAACCAAGCAAGAAGCAGCAGAGGGTGGTAATGGGCTCCACCAGACCCCCCAGCAGACAGCAACCTCATGGGCCTTTTCTGCTTCGGAGGGGCAAGTCCACTGAGGAGGCTGGGCAGCAGGGGGTTAAAAGGGTCTGAGCCCTCTGGGAGGTTAGAGAAACAAACCGTCAATATGTAAGAGGGAAAAGCAAGAACAGGAGCTTTCCAGGAAGTAGTTTCTATTCCCATGGTCCCTCCTCAAAGGGCTGGGAAGATAAAAGAGTTAAACAAAGAAGTGGTATGTTAGCAAGGGGTTTGGACCCTCTTGGCCCCATCAAACCTAGTGCTGAGGGCAGGACCCTGGGCATATTTGGCACACCCAGTCACTCTCCTAGATCCCACAGGGAGGATCCATTTTCTTTGGGAAGGATTCTTCCCATCAACCTCACCACTGAACTGCTCCTGGAGAATCAGAAACTCAATACGTTTCCTTGGACAAAGCACCATTCTCTATGGAGACCAGGGACCTGGACATGGTTTCTTCCTGTCTTCCACCCTCCCAACCACATGAAGTCTTTAGGTTCTTTACCCTGGCAAAAAGGAGTGGGACTGGGAGGGCTGCCAGGCAATCTTCAATCCTGTAAGGTAGAGGGTATTCCCTGGGTGTCTGGAGGGGTTAGGGGCTTGGAGGAAGGGGAAGGGGTGGAGCGGCCTCCGTCCTTTAGTCCTGATCAAGGTGAGGAGATGCAAGTCCATTAAAAAAAATTAGCTTCCAACCAGACTCCTGTAATGAGAACATCAGAAGGGAAGAAAGAAAGCACAAGTTAGAGGCTGCCTTCTGATTAACAAGGGCTTATAATAAATTATAGTGGCATTTTCTAAAGTTAAAATGTATGAAGTAAGGGATGCAGACAGAGAGAATGCACACATGGGAAAGTAAAAACAGAATTGTCTGGGAATGTCTGGCACTGTGAGTAGTGAGGGCATGGTTGGGGGAGAGTAGAGGAAAAAGGAGTACATCTTACTTTAAGGTTAGAGGGAAGAACAATGACAACGAAATGAGGAATCAGAGCAGTCTGGCTGGAAAGGGGACTCTGGCTGGAAAAGTGTGGAAACTACTACATCTCAAGAAAAGTTGCTGTAAAGAAGCATGGTGAGTTTAAATACTATTTCAGAAAATCTATTCTGAGCAAGTCATAGCTTACCTTAAGGGAAAGGGGAAAAATCTGGAAATGGGAGGTACATTGGTAAGAAAACAAGTGTGTACATAACCAAATCCATTAACCCCCAGATACCTAAGAGGCCCTAGCAGGAAGCATGCACTTATACAGGAAAAACTAAACTTTTCTCCTTCTTTTAAAGAAGCACGTATATAGATATACACAGTCAGAGATGTTTTAAGTTGCACTAAAACTCAAGAGATTTTTAAGTCTTCCCTCAGACGACCGCTGTCGGGGAGGGACCAAGAGGCACTCTAATACCAGTCAGGAGTGATCTGGCGAGAACAAAAGCAGAGCATGGATATCAAAGAAAACAATCAGCAGTCACCATCTAAGAAAACTAAGAGCACAGTTAAGAACATCTGTTCAACAGTGAAGCACTGTTACATCACTTGCACGTCTTGACCAAACTTTAGGTCCCCAGTACAGCCCTTGTTCCAATGTTGTAATACAAATCTGCACAGGGAGCCTAGAAATCTTATCATATAAGATAGAACTGATGGTGAAAAGGAAAAGGGGGAATGAAATTCGGGCTGAAGATTTCAACTAGTGCCCAAGCTGGCAACGCAGCCTATACATAAAGGCTCAACCTTCACGTGTGCACTTACACATGGAGGAGCTAGCAAAAGAAAAAAATACACCTACAAGCTGCCTGATGCTTCTACCCTCGGAAAGGGCACTATTTCAGCTCGGGGTCCTCAGAAACTGTCATGGCCTCTGGTTTCTCTAAACATGTATGCATGCAGGTATCTTTCTCAGTTTCTATACGAGAAAACGAAAGCCCCCAGTGCCTTCTCAATTTCATATCATATGGGTTTCCGAATCTTTGTATTAGTCCAAAATTGAACAGAATGCTCAGTTTTCACTGGATCAGGAGGATAGCAATGCAGCGAGAATAAATATATACAACTACAAAAAGTCAGCACCACAGACTACCTAAGAATATCCTCACACTCCAAAGCACACACACATATACCACAAGAGATGTGACTTTGGAACTGCTCCTACCAAACAAGACTCAGAGGTTACCTAGTGCATCAGAAGTAAACTACAGTTGACCCTTGAAAAATACAGGTTTGAACTGCACTGGTCCACACAGATGGAGAATTTTTTCAATAAATTCATACTACAGTACTATACAATCTGAGGTTGGTTGAAATCTGTGGATGCAAAACCACAAAAAAGGGAGGGCTGATTGTAAATTTATACTCGAATTTTCAGCTACACAGAGGTTGGTTCCTCTAACCCCTACACTGCTCAAGGATCAATTAAATAGCACCCACTTCTTAAGAGGTTATGGCTCCATTTTAGTGGTAAAGTTTGAATAGACTGAGGCCAAAGTGGGTCAATCAGATTTTAAACCTCAGAGGTTGAGGCCATCCTGAGGAAGGGTAGACAAAAAAAAAAGCTGCTGTCTTTTGCTGCTCTAGATGGAACATACCCTTTGCTCTAAGGAACACCTGTCCATACAGTATAAATACTACTTGTTTTATAACTAAAAAGTATTGTACACAGAGCTTGGAAGTTCTTAAGATAAATGAGACTAATTATCCAGATGGAATAACCAACATATCTAAAGGATGACTAGGAAAACTGGGGAACTAGAAAACCTGTCTCAACAGTTGATTTTCCTCATCTGTCATTGACCTGCACCAGCCAAATGACTGTTTTCTGGGAACTACTGGATTTTTCAGAGATATCCAAATTGAATCATCCCATAATGGAAGAAAACTCCCATTTTACAGGTGGATAAAATGAAGCAAGATGACAGCTTTTGAAGTCTCAGGTTCAGATGTTCAACATCCAAAATTCTCATGATCAGTGGATCTCACAATTTCTCTATCAAAGGCTGTCAGATGAGCAAAGCTACCAAGAATAGGGCCTTGCAGTTACACATTCTGACTATGAAGCTGAGTGTGGCCCCAGGCTTTGCACAGACCAAGTAACACCCCACTGGTCACTCTTATCCTAGCTAGCTGCAAAGGACACACACGGTGGGCTGTAGGAATGGGGGAGGGTGGTGACTGACACTGAACCTACAAGCAACACCAGCAACTGCGCTAGCTCCAACAAGACAGGGAAGTGCTGCTACTGGACAGGAGGGAAGACCTCGATCAAAACCCACTCAACCCACCCCAAGACTGAATTAGGCCAAAGCTATCTGTGGGCTCCACCTCTCTTGAAGCCTACTTTTCTGGAAGATATATGGGCACTTCTCAAAACTCAACCTATTGCAAAATCTAGAAAGAAGTATCTAGAACCCACAGCCTAACTGCTGATTTTCTAAGGGATATCAAGCACTCCAAGATTGTGGAATAAACAAGAACAGAGAAGGGAGGTAGGTAAAAAATGTTAGTTAACTTCATTTCCCCATATTATCTGCTCTCTACAGAAAAAGACAAAAAGAATTCCCAACTACAACTCTGCTTAAGTTTTTTTTTTTAAAAAAAAAAAACCAAAAACATTTACTTATTTGGCTGTATCGGGTCTCAGTTGCAGCATGTGGGATCCAGTCCCTCACCAGAGATCAACCCTGGGACCCCTGCACTGGGAGCACAGAGTCTCAGCCACTGACGACCAGAGACGTCGCTCCGCTTAGGTTAATGGCAGACAATGTCAAACAACAAAGTAGAGGGCAGCAGCTGAATATAACAAGCCTCCTTTCTCATTAGTTTGGTAAATTATCATTAGGCAACAGTTTGTAGTCCAGCCACCGTCTGTAAACAACAGGCACTCACATCCAGTCCCCCATGTATTCATCCCAAAGACAAACAGGACCGCTCCAACTCTTTACCCTCCTCAATCACCATGACTTCAGACCAACCAAACTGGCCAAAACCAAGAACATTTTCCTAATGTACCTGATGTGAAACCACAAAATTGAGAAGAGACCACAAAGTCACCTGGGTCATGCAACAGCCTTCAGGAACCACAAACAGACCATCCCCACCAGAGCCTAGACTACTTTTAAAGATCTCCAAAGAAACAGAGGCAACAACTTCTCCTGCTTGCTTGTGTACCAGAAACAATCTTTGTTGGAAGCTTGTTTTCATGTGGGATTGCCAAGCTCGTGAGATGTAACCTAGAGCCTGTTTGAGAATGAAAATAATGAGCTAAGGTCCCTCAATTCAGCCAAACCTACCTCAACTTTTCAGTTACTTGAGTTAACATATTTAGTTCCCTGCCCCCAACCCTCCTGGCTTTTGCTTTGATTAAAAAAAAAAAAAATGCCATCAGTAAGTTTTTCCAAAACATATCCTGCCATTGAAGTATCCTCCACATGGTCTCTAAAGCTTAAAAGATAATTTTTTTTCAGATCCACTTTCTCCTCTCTAACTAAAGTATCTTGATTTTCAAAATCTTTTAAAATAGATATTAATTCTAAAAGATTATTAATGTTGCACCTTGAAATCTTACAAGTAGGCAATGGTCTTACTTTTCTTTCTTCTGTTTTGGCCAATTTCCCCGATTTTTTCATTGGAAAGTTTGGTGGGGTTAAAATACAACAGTGAGGGACTTCCCTGGCGGTCCAGTGGTTAACACTTTGCACTGCCAATGCAGGGTGCACAGTTTCAAACTCTGGTCAGGGAACTAAGATCCCACACCTGGCATGGCAAAAAATAAAATATGTAACAGTAACAAAAGCTATCATTTATTGAGAACTTACTATGTGACAGATACTATGACAGCTAATGCTTTTTTATGGAATTAGCTCACTGAATACTCAGCAATCCAATGAGACAGTTGTTTTTATTATTTTCACTTACACATAAGGAAACAGGAACAGAAAGTACTATGGCTGGAGGAGATAGGATTTGTAACCTGCAGACACTGTGTTCTTAGCCATTATACCATGTCAAGTGAAAGCAGTCAAAAAACAAGCAAAAACAGCTTAACCACAGGTCCATTTCAAGGTGAGACATCTCACAAACAAGCAGAAATCTGCCCTCCTGAGTTTCTGGTTACGTAAACTGAAGTCCTCCCATCCCCTTTACCTGCTTTAAAAGGAGGGAGAGAAACCTTTTCTATCAGTATTTTTTCTTTTGTAAGACAGCGTGAACAAGCCAGCGATGGGGCTCTGTCCCACCTGTCTCAGTGGTGCCGGTCCCGTTCCCTATCCCGGTGTCTCTCGTGCTCTCGGCTCCTTTCTTGGAAGTAATCATCGTGCCGGTCTTCACTATGAAGCAGCTCCCGGTGCCTCCTGCTGCTTTCCCGGGACCGGCTTGGCGACCTCTCTCGGGACCGATGTCTTTTCCTATTAGAAAGATTGTTTTCAGCCCATTCTTTCCAAGAACATTTTGTTTTGGTGTCTCCTACTCTTTGTTAAACCACTCTTCTATTACTCTATCATGGGCCCACTGTCTGAGGATGTTAGCTCTTTAAGGACTAGTCTTTTAAAGAAAAGCAACAACACATTTTTTGAGACTTACTAATGTATCAGGCACAGTGCTAAGAGCTTCACATGCTTTATTTCACCTAATCTTTGCAACAGCTCTGTAACATAAGTACTATCACTGTCTTCTTTCTAAAAATGAGAAAAATAAGGCTTCAAAAGTTGAGTAACTTTCACACTCAAGGTCACACAGATAGTTAGGAGCAGAATTAAAATCCAAGAATGTATGGCTCCAAAGCCCACGTTCTTAACTACACTGGTCTTTCTTCCTAAATAAGCCCACTGCCTCACCCAACACAGATTTCAGACATTACAACATTTATTAATGTAAACATTTGATCAATTTCTTCCCCTTAAAGGCATGAGGGCTAGGTCTGCTCTTTCAGGCAGGTTCTTGCCAGATACCCTGTGTTTCTTTCCTCCCCCTGCCAACCCCTGGAAAAATGCTGCTCAGGGCTAGCCGCCGCTGGAGCAATTATCAACTCACCTGGACGAGCTCCCGCTGGCACCCACACTGTAAGACTTGGCTTCAATGCCATGAAGACAGTCCTTAAGAGAGGAGATGAGGACACGGCAACGCTCATCATTGGCGACCCGGGACTGTTTGATAACAGCAATGGCTGTGAGCAGCGTCTCAATCGCGTCACTGTAATCCCCTGACAGGGGATGGATGGGAAAGGCCAAGGATGAGCAGAGGCAGTAAACTTACTGATGAAAAGGAGTACTCAGAGGGACACAAACCAAGAGTAGCTGTCCCAAGAACCACAGTATAGTGGATGAGGCAGAAGCAGCAAGTATAAAACTGTATGGAACCGATATTCCAATGGTCTGGAATTAGACAGATGCTCTCAGCTACTGCTAGTGGATGTATAAACTGGCATGTCATTGTCTGCAGGCTATTTGACAACACCCATTATAATAAACAATGAGCAGCCTTTTTGACCTAGCAATTCTAAAAATTTTCAACTTCTGCTCACAAGTATATAATTTAAACAATGTTTGTTTTAGCATCATTTGTTGTATTAAAGAATCAGAAACAGCTTAAAAGTTCCTTCAATAGGGTTTGACTATATAAATTAAGGAACACTGGTGCTACAGAATATTACATAGTTGTTAAAAAGTATGATGTGATAAATCTGTATGTAAACAAAGCAATCCATGTAAAGCACTTAAGCACAGTGCCAGGCACACAGTAAGGCCTCAATTAATGTTAGGTTTTAGTTGATGTAATAGATGATCAGAATATTGTTATAAAGCTGTGAAACAGTATTCCATTTTTGTAAAAACCATCAAAATTATATATATTTGATGCTATATGCAAAAAAAAAAATCTGAAGGACAGAACATACATTGTGCATGGTAGTCTTACTGACCAGTTCTTGCACAGAATTCTTTCATTTATTAACACTGCATAGTTCTGTCTGAATTCTTTGTAATCTATAACCAAATATGTATATACACAGAAGTAACATAGAGTCAAAACATGTTATGTTGTGTGCATACACACACACACACATACGTTTTAAATTACACTGCCATGAAGTGCCTTCATCCATCTAAGCAATACTCAGACTCATGGATGGTGGTAGGGGTGGGTACCTGCACACTTCTTAACTAAAGTTTTCTTGCATTTCTTTCAAGAGCCTTAAGGACAAGATAATGCAGGGAAAGCATGAAACCAGGCAGGGGCCCAGTGATAGGACCAGCAGCTTCCTCGCGCAGGGTAGTAAAGAACAAAACAGACTGTGGAGGAACTGTAATTCTGTGGAGGCCAAGGAATGCTGGGATTTTGGATCGACCAGAGGAGGGAATTTTTGCCTGTTTTGTAGGCAGTCAGTATCTGTTGTCTGAACGACTGAAATGAGAACAAAACAAAGGGAGGACACAGAGGGTCACTTACTAATCATCTCAATGTGAAGGAACTGGTGAAGAACAATGACTGTTTTCCTTTATACTCTGTGTATCTGACTTGCTACAATGAGCATATATAACTTTTCAACTTAAAGAGATTTACTCAGATGTCAATAAAGATTTCCGGTGGGAAAAAAGAGAGAATATACACATGCTTTCTGTCTTTACTCTGCATTCAGATTTTGTATTAAAGATGAGAAACTATGGAAAAGGGACAAAAATAGTTATTTCTTCTACATTCATGTGGGAAACTCACAGGAAGAAAGTGAATATGATTAGCATTATAATGTGAAACTTGGATCAGAACTGGGAAACTCTCTATATTCTCTTCCCTTAGGAACCAAAGATTCTGTTTCCTCAGCTCTCAAAAGGACGGCTTCTGGTTCTGCCCACTAAATACTGAAAGCAGGGTGAAAGTTACCTGAAAGGGTGTCTGACGCCTCAAGATGACACCCAACCTGAAAGGGTGGATCACGCCTGAAGATGACATCCAACCTGAAAGGGTAGATAACGCCTCAAGATGACACCCAAGCTGTAAGGGTGTCTCATGCCTCAAGATGACACCCAAGCTGTAAGAGTGTCTCACGCCTCAAGATGACACCCAAGCTGAAAGGGCGGATCACGCCTCAAGATGACACCCAAGCTGAAAGGGTGTCTCACGCCTCAAGATGACACCCAAGCTGAAAGGGAGGATCACACCTCAAGATGGCACCCAAGCTGAAAGGGTGGATCACACCTCAAGATGACACCCAACCTGAAAGGGTGTCTCATGCCTCAAGATGATACCCAAGCTGAAAGGGTGGATCACGCCTCAAGATGATACCCAAGCTGAAAGGGTGTCTCACGCCTCAAGACGACACCCAAGCTGAAAGGGCAGATCACGCCTCAAGACGACACCCAAGCTGAAAGGGTGTCTCACGCCTCAAGACGACACCCAAGCTGAAAGGGTGTCTCACGCCTCAAGACGACACCCAACCTGAAAGGGTGTCTCACGCCTCAAGAAGACACCCAAGCTGAAAGGGTGTCTCACGCCTCAAGACGACACCCAAGCTGAAAGGGTGTCTCACGCCTCAAGACGACACCCAAGCTGAAAGGGTGTCTCACGCCTCAAGATGACACCCAAGCTGAAAGGGTGGATCACACCTCAAGATGACACCCACGCTGAAAGGGTGTCTCACGCCTCAAGATGACACCCAAGCTGAAAGGGTGGATCACACCTCAAGATGATACCCAAGCTGAAAGTGTGGATCATGCCTCAAGATGACAACCAAGCTGAAAGCGTGGATGACGCCTCAAGGTGACACCCAAGCTGTAGGGGTGGATCACGCCTCAAG
>ML664188.1:6476762-6576049 GCA_007570785.1 Antilocapra americana | reverse complement strand
AAGCTGAAAGGGTGGATCATGCCTCAAGATGACACCCAAGCTGAAAGCGTGTCTCACGCCTCAAGACGACACCCAAGCTGAAAGGGTGTCTCACGCCTCAAGGTGACACCCAAGCTATAAGGGTGTATCATGCCTTAAGATGACACTCAACAGGTCTGTTTCCTTCTAAGACAGGCTACATGGAGGCCATCACCTCTGCCTTGATCCTGAAATATAATCAGATTCCATATCAACCATCATCATCAGTTCTAAAAACCCAAGGTCTACACAGACACTAGACCCAGTTATCAAGCACTGAGATCAAGATTTCCAGGAAGCAGGAAACACCACAATGAGATAGTATTAGTTATTAATATTCTACACACTAAGTTGGTTTTCATGGGGCACGTCTAGATACAGGCTAAACAGTATGAGTGGAGCTCCCCAAAAGCCCGAAACCAGCTTATTATTGATTTTTAAAATGTGCCACTCTTGAGAATCTACCAGTGCTCCAATTTTATCTTGAATTTCTTACCAATGGAAATGACAAAACTAAAAGTAAGCAGAAGGCAGGATGAGTTACCTGCACTGGCTCCAGATACAGCTTTGGAAATGGCACTGCTGGAAATCGCTCTGTTCCGCTTCATGATGTCTTCAAATTCTGCTTCACTCACTGTAGAGGGCGGAGGGCCCGAATCTCGGCTGCACACAAAAATACAGAGAAACATCCCTCCTGACTGCCCATACCCAGTGTTATCTTATCATACTCTAGAGTACTACGCTATTTCATTACACCCTCCTGTATGCTGTCTTAATGATTCTCAGCCTGTGCACGTTTCATATGTTTATCTTCTCTTCAAAGACAAGATTTATGTGATATACTTTTATAATTTTGGCATGACCCCATAGTGTTAAGACACTCATAGCACTCATAACAGTGACTCAGAGCACTCAATTTAATCAACCACCTGAAAAAGGGATACAAAGGACACAGTTTGGGTGAGAGGTTAAGATGCAAACAAAATACCAAATAAAAACATTCTCTAGCAGGTAGTTAACTATTTCCCAGGACTCAATACTATGACAACAGAATTTCCACAAGGGAAAAACACAATAGTTCAGAGCTCACTTACTTCCTCGGGGAGAACAAAATAAACTTAACACACTGTCTACACTGCTATGCCTGGCTCAGATTTGAAAGGAACAAGACAGTCCTTACCTGCCAT
Organism: Antilocapra americana; assembly: GCA_007570785.1. NCBI lineage: Eukaryota > Metazoa > Chordata > Mammalia > Artiodactyla > Antilocapridae > Antilocapra > Antilocapra americana. The sequence continues at coordinate 6,574,844 of ML664188.1, read as the reverse complement.
GGTGGTTATAGGGTGCTGAGGCCTTCATGTAAGTATCTGGTGGAGGCCCCACTGTGGCATTTGGTGGGGGGAAGAAGGCTGGATTGAGGTGAAGGGCAGGTGGGATGGCCCCAGGGGGGGGTACAGCCAGATGAGGAGGTAATCGAGGAGGAGGGGGCATGAGATGCTGGTAGTGGATGCCAGGAGGAGGAGGAGGGACCCCAAAACTTGAGGAGAGAGGTGGTGGGGGTGGAATGGGGGGTGGGGGCAGACCCATCAGGGGAAGGGCTGAAGGAGGGCGGTTAAAGTAGGGCAGCACACTGGGGGGCTTATCCACACGGGCAGATGAGGGCACAAGGTTCTCAGAGGGTGTGGCCCGTCCATCAGCAGAATCACTAGAATCTCGGGAGTGGGCCCGTGGAGGTATTCCTACCAAGAAAAAAGAATTACTGTTACTGCCCAAGTCTTAAACATAATCATGGGACGCATTCATCTGTCAGCAAGAGTCATCTGATACCACACTAAGGAAGGTGACAGGCGGCTGAGGAAGAAGGTAAAATCATCTACTGCCTCAGAAAGGTCAGAGGCAGTCTAGTTCAGACATAAACCCAGGAAGCAGTACCACCCTAAATTCTGTGTGCTAAAGAATTCTCTTTATCTAGAACTCTTAGTGTTTCACATTTAAATTATCCTTAAATTTGTTTTCTATTTTTAAATGCAGAAGGTTCTTAACAACCCACGAGAAAAATGACAGTGTTGAAATATGTTCATTACTGTTCAGCTGGATTCAAGCAGATTAAAAATCTCATTTTCTCTGGTAGGAGTTCAGGGACTCTCTCCTTCAGCTTGTAGTAGTTAACCTTTTCTATCTTGCTATATATTTGAAATTTTCTCTTTGCCTTGGCACTTTGGCCAGTGAATTTGGAAGAAAGGAGGGACTGGCAGGGCATGGACAACACTTCTTCCATCCAAGTACCAAAACTGGTAATTGGGATGAGGAAGAGACACAGAACAAAAGGCGGAAGACTGGAAGTTAAATGAGAGAAAGTGGGAGATAAGCCAAGAAAAGATCGGCCCATAGAATGAGCAGATGGCACACAGCTGACATCAGGGACTCTTTGCAAAAGCTTGGTACAAAACATGTCTGAAATCTGGGAAACTCCCACTATATTTCAACAGTCCAAACCCTCTACCCCACAGGGCAGCCTTCTAGGAACATGATCACGGTTCAGTGGCATGTTACTGTGCAAAATGGACTCAAAACATGTCTCTATACAGCTGGAAACATGGCTCTGATACCGTCAAGTCACTTGGGTTAAACTTGTTCCCTTTTTCCAATTTAATAGTCTACTCTAAGCCTGGTTAATGTGAAATCCAACAGAAGAATGTGATCACATGGCCTTAGGAGTCTTGGATGTAAAAAGATGCCATCAGGAGACAAGTGTGGAGAGCAGAAAAGAAGAGTGCTCCTTAAACAAACACTTGTTAGTAAACCCTAACTTCTGATGAAAGCGTTAACTGGAGTTAATCCCTTTGGCAACCACGCTGGTTTCTCTAATGCAGTATATCACCAGTGCCTACCACAGCACTCTCGTGCTTTTCACGTCTCACACACATGGCAACTTGCTTCTTCCCTGAGTTCTCGCAAACTGAAGAAAGAATACTAGCAAGTGCAATCCCCTGAAAGTTAGCTACCTTCCCAGCTACTGTTCCCACATCAGCAAGTTTTCTTTCTTTGTAGCTATGGCTACAAATCCCAAGAGCAGCAACCATTTTTAAGCAGACTATGTCAACCAGCTGTACTGAGTGAATTAACAGAGTCCAACTATATCAACATGACAGAGCAGAAAAACATGACTCAATCAGCACCATCATTCCAACAAAGAAAGATAAAACTCAGGAGTAAATGGCCTAGTGTGCTAAGACAATTAGATGTTTAACACAAATGTAAAATTATACATTTTACGTAAGTCAGAAGAGGGCTGAATCATACAAAGACTCCAAAACAGAATGGACTCTGAAAATTCACGTTATCAAAGAAGAAAAGTAGTGTCTTCTGACACAGAGTAACAGGAGCTCACAACACTTCCATCTAGGCTCTCAATCTAGTTATAAGAACATAGTTGTTCCTATGCAAGAGTTAAGTAACCATACTTTCACCTTCAGTCTATCTATCCAAGGTCCCAGTAGGCTACTCAATCAACACAAGGCACTATTTTGAGAGAAGGACTTAAGCAGTTATAGAAAGTAGGTAATAAAACTTTGCCATCGCCCCCAGGCAAGTAATGGCAGTTGGCTGTTTCAGGCAGGGCCCTGCAGGGTAGCTGCACCTTGTGAGGCTGTGACAATCCAAAGCTGGTTCCCAGGTTTCACAGGTTTAGAAACTGATTTGAACAGTGGCCCAGGGGTGACTGGACCCTAGGAGACTGATTCACATTATTCAAACTCACAAGAGACTGATTCTTAAACCAGAAAGCCAATTTTTTAATTTACAATGAGAAATACAACTGCCAAGCAGACTGGAATACTCGTGTTGGCTGGTCAGTGCATTCTCTTCTCAGTAGGAGACCCTAGTTGGGAAACCAAATTAGTATCAGAAGATGGCTTGGTGAGAACGGGGTCAGAATAAAGGGAGTAAGGTGAGCTTAAGGCATACCATCATCAGGCTAATGTGGCATGATGCAACAACATCCTTTACTAACGGGAAACACTTGCCAAGCGGACTAAAATAGCACGTAATCAAAAGGGTACCTTGGTCAATGCTGGAGAAACACTTAAATTTTTACTCTCCAGCATTTCTTTTGGCTGATTCCTTAAAGAGTACCCTTCCAATGTATGTTTATAACAAGATTATAGCCATCTTTATGCACCATATTTGTATTTTACTGTGGTTGCTTAGTATCTGATAGACATGTCTTACAAGTAAGTCCATTTGCTATATACTGACTTTTTAAATAGAAACACATAATTCAGAGGTGACAGGAACTTTATAAACTGGCCAGTTCAAATGGGGAAGTAGGCCCTAAACAGTAAAGTGACTTGCCCAAGGTCACATAATGAGCTATGCAGCAATGCATAACCTGAGCTACCTGACTCCTGGCACATAAGTCTCATTTTCAGCTCATCTACTGCCATGCTGCCACCCGTAATCACTACCACCCTCCCTCAAACTCCTCCACAATGTAGGCTAAGCCCACAGCACAGAAAACAAACCCACAAAATACCCCCCCTTCATACAGATGGTCTCCACGTACCCCCTCTTGGGACTCGGACGCACTCACGTTTCCGAGCCTGTGCCTCAAACTGTGAAAGGTTCTGCCGGGTGGCCGGCCTCACATCCACTTTTTCTCCATTAAGAACTTTTCCTGGCAGAAGTTCCAACAATTTGTGGACAGAGTTTTCAGAGGCTACCACCACCTCAGCATACCTTGAGGAAGAAAAATTAAAGATGTGTGAGATCTACTAGACAATCAAGAGAGAAACACAGAAATTCTCTTCCACTTTTCGTAAAGCAAAGGATACCCTGCTTGTAAGAAGCACCAGGGAAGCTCTATATTACAAATACAAAACTATCAACAACAAAAAGTGTCAGCCTAAAATTTTCCTATTTATTTCAAATTAGAAACCAGCTTTCTTTGCCCTTCAATGGATGGATGTTCTCCTACCTCGCAGTGAGGCCCCCATTCTAAGATGGTTTGTCAAAACCAAGGCAGTAAACTGGGCCAGGGTGGGAGGGATTAAATTACAGGGCCAAAATAACAGTACAGATCTGTTATCCCAATGGTTACAAACTAAAAGAGGCTTCTCAAATCCAGACCTCACCCTTTGGACTGGCCATTTGCTCGATTCTCTGCAAATTTCAACTCCACCACATCATAGACTCCTATAGAGCGAATAACCTGGATCAGCTGCTGGTCTGTGGTCCACTGGGGCCGGCAAGATGGAAAAGGAAGAAATGTCAAGAGCTATACCCCCTCCCTCAGAATGTCCCAAACCCTTCCCCCAAACCTAGGAGTCTAGTCATAACCATGACCCCCCACAGGAAACCCAGAAGGCCATCAGGATGTGAATGAGAGCAGATTTTAATACTGTCCTCACCCAGACAGAACTGCAAACCACCCACCTCTGCCCCAATCCCCGTATCTGAGACTAAGAAAATTAAAACCTATTTTAACTCTGACGGCCATGTGGATCATCAGTTCAAACACTGATTACTAGCAGCTTTTAGTTGGAGATCTGACAGGCCAGAGTTGATCACTGTCAACCACTTTCCCCTCAGTACATACAATTTTTAACTTGGAAAACACCACCTCCCATCACCAGCCCCAAAACATGTCACACAATAACTTTTTCAGAACAACAATCACCACCTACCCCGAGTGTACTACAGCTATCAAGGTCTTTGCTCCCTCTCACCCATCATTATCACAGGACCATCTAATGACCACCAAGAGTTCAAGGTGTTCACTCTGAAATCTCATCCCACAGATGACCCTGGTAGACATAAAGCCCCAGGGTCAGGGGCAGTAACAAGATGGCAGAAAAAGCAACTACCCACTTAATCATTGCTTTCTTCGGCACCAGTACGTCCTCAGGATAGTTCTCTTTCAGAGATCAATCCAACCTGATCCCAGGAAAAAGAAATCCAACCCCATCAGAGCACAAAACAGTGCAACAGTGGTTTCTGAAAATGCCATCACCTCCCAGTGCTCTCCCTCCAACCCACCCAAGCCTTTTTGGTTACCCATGCTCACCCAGGAGAAACTGCCCACATAGACAGCAGCTCGCCTATTGCGCAGGCCACTGTAGGTGTACAGGATTGCAGGGGTCTTGTTATTGGGCTTGGGAGACGGCTCCTGGCGAACAGGAGGCGGCGGCTCAGTGCTGCTGCTTCTGTCATCTGAGGGCTGTGAAGTGGCTGTCAACACGTCATCATACAGGTCAATCTGATCTGTGTTGTTGAACTCTGGGTCCTAAGAGACGAGGTGTTGGCAAAGGTGGGTTTGAAAACCTTTCATTTTGTTCATTCTATTTTACTCTAATTTACTTACAATCCACAGTCAAATATTTTGTAAAACATACAAAAACTCCCTGTCATACTCAAAAAACTTCCCCATGTAAAACAATTTTAAAAACTGTTTACGTGGATGTTTCTCTTAAGACCCTATTAGGAGCCTGTAGTGTTTCTAGCTTTAATCAATTCTGAGACTCAAAACGTACATGATTAAACAAGCGCACTAAGAATGCAAAGGGCTTCCCTGGTGGTTCAGTCAGTAAAGAATCCGCCTGTAACACATGGGAGAGCTGGGTTCGATTCCTCGGTTGGGAAATCCTCTGTAGGGCATGGCAACCCATTTCAGTATTCTTGCCTAGAGAATCCCCAAAGACAGAAGAGCCTGGTGGACTGCAGTCCATGGGGCTGTAAAGAGACATGACTGAGAGACTAAGCACAGCAAGAATGCAGAGATACATCTGCTATTGCTGTCAAGTAAGCTAGCTTCTCAAGACCACATTTACACTGATGAAATTTTCAACATCTTACAGTATTTCCAAAATCAAGAGTTAGACAAAACTTACTATTCTACTTAATAATGCTCTAAAGCTCACAGTATATAATCCCATCTTTCTATTAACCATCAAAAAATAAAAAGGAAGTGAATAACTGGGGGATTTTCCTTTTTATGTTCTAGTGCATAACGTGCAGATCCAACACACTGCCATGACTTTTATATAAGAAACACCTCTGAACATACCAGAAATGCCTAATGATATGCAAAAGCAGTCAAAGTTCTTTAAAACATAAAGCTCAGGAAATAGAACAAGCACCCATATCATAAGCTGTATTATACTAATCATTTAGAATATGAACGTGCATTCTGGAAGATAGGGGAGATACACTTTTTGTCTGTGTTACATATTACTGTTATAGACTGAATGTGCCCCCTCCCCCACACACCTCCTTGAAGGGCTTCCCAGGTGGCACAGTGGTAAAGAATCTACCTGCCAACGCAGGAGACACAGACAGGTTCAATCCCTGGGTTGGGAAGATCCCCTGGAGGATGGCATGGCAATCCACTCCAGTATTCTTGCCTAGAGAGTCCCATGAACAGATGAGTCCATAGGGTCACAAAGAGTCAGAACAAACACACCCATTTTGAAATACTGTTCCCCAATTTGATGGTATTAGGAGGTGGGGCCTTTGAGAGGTAATTAAAATGAGATGAAATCTTGAGGGTGGAGCCTATGAAATGTATTAGTGCCCTTGTAAGAATTAGAGCTTGCTTGCTCTGCTCTCTCTTCTCATGTGAAGATACGAGTTGGCAGAGGCTGCAACAGGAAGAGGCTGCTCACCAGAACACAAACCTGATCTCAGTCTTCTAGCCTCTAGAACTGTGAGAAATAAATTTGTTGTTTACAAGTCACCCCATTTTTAGTATTTTGTTATAGCAAACCAAGCTAACACATATCAAAACTCCTAAAATCATAAGAACTACTATTAAGAGAAATTAATACCTTTTTATTTTAAGGATCAGACAAGTTTTTTTATTCCCCAGGTAACAGTCTAAAACATCCAAACAGCGCTAAAGATGAAACTGCCAAAAAACAGATATAAGGAGACATTTGGAGTGTTTTAGGGACACTACAGCTCACTCATGTCATTGCTGTCTTTTAAAAATGGGAATAAAGAAAGATCTATACAAAGCGAGTAAATAAAGAACCTGATTTGGCAATTTGCTTAGTTCCCTGAAGGAGAATCATTTTCCCTAATGCATCCCAGGGTGTGGAAGCTCCAGTAACTTTCTCCCTTCAACCCCATCATAAGAATTCCTGATTCTGGAGTGCAACTAGAGGATTCACTACACAATACATTCTTCTTCTTAGATCCATGTACCATCAGAAACTTTTTTTTAATTAATTAATTTTTTTTTAAATTTTCTTTACTTTATTGTGTTGGTTTTGCCATACATTGACATGAATCCGCCATGGGTATACATATGTTCCCCCTCCAGAACCCCCCTCCCTCCCTCCTCCCGACTCCCTCTCCCTGGGTCATCCCGGTGCACCAGCCCCAAGCATCAAACCTGGGCTGGTGATCGATTTCACATGATAATTAACATGTTTCAATGCCATTCTCCCATATCATCCCACCCCTGCCCTCTTCCACAGAGTCCACAAGACTGTTCTATACATCTGCGTTTCTTTTGCTGTCTCGCATGCAGGGTTCTCGTTACCATCTTTCTAAATTCCATATATATGTGTTAGTATACTGTATTTTTGTTTTTCCTTTTGGCTTACTTCACTCTGGATAACAGGCTCCAGTTCCGTCCACCTGAGTAGAACTGATTCAAATGAATTTTTTTTAATGGCCATCAGAAACTTTTTGAAACAATCTTTTAGTTTCTCAGTTTATCTGAAGTAAAAAGGAAGAACATGCACAGCAAGATAATGTAAATAATTTCAAATGTTACAAATACTCTAAGAAGCCCAAAGGAGAAGAGTTTGAACCTTGTAAAAATCTCAGAAAGAGAAAAGAGACTAAACTTTTTAGAGACAACTTAAAAAGCATGAAAAAGAATCAGGGAGGTAAATAAGAACAAGAAGACTATCTTAGACAGTCAAATATTTAAGTAAGGATCTTGCATAAAAAAGGATGAGTATGATGGGGAGCTGCTAACACTGGAGAGTACAGGGTGGATAATAAATTTAAAAGGTGAAGAAAGTCACAGCTAGTAACTCAATACTTTGTGTGTAAAATATGTGATATCTAAGTCTCAAACAATCCTAACTCTAGACAAATCATTTATTTATTCATGCACTACATATGATTTGCTCTTATGGTTCAAGGTAGAGAGAAGACTTAGAAACCACTTGATCCTCTTCAATGCTCTAATCCTAAAACAACACTACTTCAAACCAGGGTAACTTTTTTTTTAATTAATCAAGGATTGTGAAACGGAACTTAAATAGGAAACTCACGATCTTGAATGGTCAGTGGAACCAAACTGGCATTCCTTCCATGAAGCATCTGTGATTCAGAGATGCACGTCGAAGTGTTGTAATACAAAGCCTACTGCTGATAATTGAGTAGTCAACATGCAGACTCGGGCAACTCAGAGATCAAACGTGTCACCAGGAAATCTCACATACCGTAAGCCTCAGTGACCAATCTACTCTTTCAGGGTTCCTTAGAGAACATGACAGTCTTGATCCCAGAAGACTCTGGGGTATGGATTTTACCACTTTGAGAAATACAAAAGGATTCAAGGAATGCAAAATTGTCACAAGATTCAAAGGTCTCTCTGGGCCATAGAGCCTCAGAGAGGCTCTAAATTCAAAGAATTTTGTAGGAATTGTTCTGATGCATAAGGCAGACCTATTAAGGACTCTGTTGAAGATTTTGAAGAAATAATATATTAAGTTGTATTTGCATCTAAATCTGCTAGCAACATCAAGGGGCTAAGACAGGAAAACAGGTAAGGACCTGAGGTTTTTCTGACTACCAAATGAGCTGATAATTTATGCAGTTAAAGCAAGATCTAATTCTACAAATTAAGTGAAAAATACAGTATTTTACAGGCACTGATATCAAGGATTTCATTTCAAGGAGATTAAAAAAGATGTATTTAATACTGAATTAATACCAGGGAGAAGTTTGCATTTTATAGCAGAGGAACAGCTGTGATTGTCTTAGGAAACTTCTTGGTTTACAAAAGGGAACTTGCATGATTTTGAATTTAAATAAGAACTTCCCCACCTGAATGCTCAATGTTCCTACGTGCCAGCCCTTTCCTGGTATCTAAAGCATTAGTCACTCAGTCGTGTCCGACTCTTTTGTGACACCATGAACTCTAGCCTGCCACGCTCCTCTGTGCATGGGATTCTCCAGGCAAGAATACTGCAGTGGGTTTCCATTCCCTTCTCCAGGATCTCCTGACCCAGGGATGGAACCCATGTCTCTTGCACTGCAGGCCGATTCTTTACTATTTGAGCCACCAGGGAAGACACAGTAATAAAGCTTTTTCTCAAAGCAACCTATGTGACATTATTTTCTTATAATTGTAACCAAAGCTCAATGCTTTTGGCTCCGTAATTACTATTTCCACAATTCTCACCTCACGCTCCTTCCCTATCACTGTCCACTGCTGTCAACCAGCAGGAATGGGACCTCTTTTGAGCACACAAATCCATTTTCCCCCTTTTATGTCACTAGTTCTAATACAATGCCTAGCAAACAGAAGTAGCTCAGTAACTATCTGCTGATCAAAGTAAGGAGGAAACTGAGCATACTGTGTAAAGTGCCTGTCTCAGCGCAAGAAACAGAAAAGAGACAAAACACTCAGCAGTGATGGCAGCTTCCTGTCACTTTTCGAGCTGTTCTCCTCAGCCCAAGAGAGCCCCTATGAACTCCGAGGGTCCCTCTGCCACAGAGGCTTTTGCAGCACGTACTGTAGCAGATCTGGAGTCAACCCCAGGGCTCCATCTAGAACAGTGCTTACTTCCCCAGGGAGCAAAGTACACACGACAAGGTTCTTGTGCAGGACAAAGTTGGGGTGAATTAATAACATTCCCATAACATTCTAAAACACAATCTGTACTGGCGGCCTTCAATCTAAGCTTACTTCTAACAATCCCAGTCAAACAGAGCTTTTACACTTCTCCAGCAGCTTCCAAATTCTACTAAAACCAGCTTTGCTAAAAATTAACTCATTTGTGGGGGAAAAAAGCACCCTTTCCTGACCTTCCCCAGGACAGAAGACATTTAAAATCTATACTTTCTTCAACTTAACCAAGTACCAAATTGTCGTTTTGGCACAAATATCTACTTGATTTCACACAAAAAAGTCCTGTTTAATTGAGAGACCAGAGACCCAATTTTTGAGACCACCAACTCAGTGGATGAGTGCTATGTCTTGTCTATGATCGACAAGCTATACTGCTTAAGAAATTATGAACTCTCACTTCTGAGACCACATGTGGCTACACCTGTGGTCAAGGACTCTGTTCTACCCATTTCCCAGAGTGAATCATCAGCAGCATTGTCATCAACCCACAGATAATGAAATTAAGGGGAAACGAGATTTTTAAAATTAATAATAGAAAAGAATTAAGGGAGCCTTTTTTTCTTGCTATCTTATATTTAAAAGAATAACATAAAAAGTAGCAAAAGTCTTGATTCAAAGTAATATGAAAAATTCAGGAAAGCAAACGGTTTGTAACTAAATATACTAAGTCTTTCTTTTTATCCATAAATAATTGACTTGTTTGAAATTTAAAGGAAGATTCTCATGTATTTAAGTTAATCAGCAGCCACATGTAGACAAATACAGTTTGCCTGAGAAGACATGGGAAAATGATCTTTGGCCAAATGAAAGAAACGGCACATAATGGCATATATAAACCTCGTCTGCTGTTTCATATCAAAGTCAGGGTCCACACTGTATAGCACGTGGAACTCTGCTCAATGTTTTATGGCAGCCTGAATATGAGTGAAGTATGGCGGAGAATAGATACATGTGTGGCTGAGTCCCTTCCCTATCACAACACTGTTAACAGGCTATACCCCAGAACAAAATAAAAAGTTAAAAAAAAAAGTCAGGGTCTAATCAGAGCACTTTCCTTCTCTAGTCTGGTTTTGTTTTTTAAATCCTCTGTATAGGTCCTTACATATAGCCACTGAAAGATGAAAATGGGAAAAACCAGTTTGCTCAAGTTGAATACTGCTGAAAATAATCCAGGCAGGATATTAAGTTTTTTAAATACAGATTTTGGAACATTCTTGAGATCTGATCTCAAGAGCTCAGAACTGACCTGTATATGAGATGATTATTTCAAGGGAGATCCCTGTATAATTTTCTTGACATATCATAAAGAGATCAACAAACTGAACTCAGAGTAACTGAGTCGGTCTCTTATCTGCTTCTGAACTGCTTTGTTCAATACCTTTACCTCCTCTCACCAATTACATCATCAGTAAAGTTTATTACTAAAAAACTAACATTAAAAAGCCTATGGACTTCTCAAGACCAGAGTCAAGCTACTGTGAAGGAAGGAAGACTGAAAACAACTGGAAAACAACTGACATTAAATGTTAAAAGTTATCTTTCACACTTGCACTGCCTTATGAAGGAAAGGGGTACTATATTTCTCCAGCTGCAATTTAAGAGACTCTCAAAGGAACACGTTATCAACACTGTCTTCGTGAATGCTACACAACACCTAATTCTGATTTTTAAGTGTAGCTAGTCTTCCAGGAGACTGACGTCCAACTTTGGCTTCCCAGAGGAGCAAGTTCCACAGGTTGATACACCACTCTATTAAACCTAATTTTTATTTGCTCTTAAATCAAACCTTTAAAAATTAAGCCTGGAGGCTTTAGTTGACATAAAGCGGAATAGGCAGAAGTCTGGGAAAACTGTGCTAGAGGGAAGACTTCAGATCTGACAGACGTGTGTTCAGGTCGAGCAAATCTTCAACCACTGACGGAGCTTGGGACCCCCTGCAAGTTTGCTGCAAGTGATTCCTCGGCTGATACAGGAAAATCACACTGCTTCCAAAGACTCCTCACCTGATTGAATTCCTCGTCAGCGTATATATCAATCAAGTCAACTCCTTCTGACATGGCTTCGGTAGGAAGATCTCGCGCCCGGAGAACGGACAAGGCAAGAAAGATGCCACTGCAGTATCCAGAAAGAAGCAAGAATTACAAGGCATAAGGGTCCCGGGCTGGAAGGAGGGCTCTGGTTGCCAATCTCCCGTCTCCAGAGACGCAGCATCCCGGCAGCCCGAGCTCGGCCCCACCCGCTCCGCCCCGCCCCCGGCCTCGCGCCGCCCCTCGCTCTCCCAGGCCACCGGGGCTCGCGGGGCTCGCTGCCCATCACCCTCGGGCCCGACCGGAGCTGCGCCGCAGCTGCCCGTGGCGCGACGAGAAAGTCCAGGCCTCTGCTCCTACGGGCCCGCGGATAGCGCTGCGAAGAACGACCGCGGCGAAGCCCGCAGGCCCAGCCCGCCGCACCTGCCGAGGCCCCAGGCAGCCCGGGCTAGAAGTCCCGGCGGCTCCCGGAGCTCCAGCCGCCTCCGCTCCCCACCCAGGCCTAGTCCTCGCCGCCGGCTAGGCCCGCCCCGCTCCCTCCCCACAGACCCGGCCCGACGCCCTCGGCCCCCTCCCTCAAAGGCCCGCGCCTCCCGCCGCCCGCCAACTCCGGTTGCCCCAGACTCAACCGACCCCCTCCCCGCCTCAGCGCCGTCCCCGAGCCCTCTTCCGGCCCAGTCGGCCCCCGGCCGCGCGCCCCCGTTACCGGGAATATGGCGGCGGCGGCGGCGAGTCTGGACTAGGCCCGAAGCGCGCGAACCGCTCTCGGCCCCACGTCCCGCCCCCCCCCCGCCGCCGGCGTCACACGCACAGCCACTTCCGCCATACGCTGGGACGCATCTTCCTGCTCAAGCCTTCGGCGCCGCTGTCTGCGGCACTGGTGTGCGGAAGTCTCCGGAAGTGGCCGCGCTGTGGGCCTTGGCTGCGGGTGGGGAAACATGGCGGTGGTCGCTGTCTTCCCGGCTCTCGCGCGGGTGAGGAGAATGGGGCTTCTAGACTCCTGGGCAGGCCCCAGTGGGAACTGTGTCTCGTCTTCCTCTGAAGTTGTGGAGACCGAGAGAAGCATCCACCTGTCTTATATAGCCCAGGCAAGGGCAGCCCCAAGGAGAGGTTGATCTTGCAACGTAGGAGATTCGGGTTACATCCACCCTGGCTTGAGCCCGCTCTGTGTGCTTGTCTCGTAATGTCGTTGGACCATCAGTCTTGTGAGACCCAATTCAGATTTCACCTGTTTGCCAGGTGGAACTGGCCGGACAGCCTCTGGGCGCCTTTTGTCTCTGTTTTTAAGCCTCTCTGTTCTTTTTAAGTCTTCTCTAGTGTCTTGTCGTGATTTCAGATGATTTCGTAAGGTCTTTTTTCGTTTTGCATATAGCAGTCCTCCTAGTACTGCTTTTTGCCAATTTCCTGATTTTGTGATGTGTTTTTGTCTCCAGGTATTGTCTAATTCCCTTTTGATTCTCCTTTGACCCAGTTCAAGAGTGAGAGTGTTGTTCTGTTTTCACTTATTTGTGAATTTGCCGTTTTTCCTTCAGCTCTTGATTTCTAGTTTTATTCTGTTGTGGTCAGAAAAGATGCCTTGTATGATTTCGATCTTTTTTGTTAAAACTTGTTTTGTAACCTAACATGCTCTCTGTCCTGGAGAATGTTCTTAGAGTGCTTGAAAATAATGTGTATTCTGCTGCTGTTGGTGGAATGTTCTGTATATGTATGTTTGGCCCATTTGGTTTACAATGCTATTCCTGTCCTCTACTTCGTTATTGATATTCTCTGGATGTTCTATGCATATAGAAAGTGGCTTTTGAAATCCCCAACTATTATTGTGTTGCAGTTTCTCCATTCGCTTCTGTCAATATTTGCTTCATATATTGGGGTGTTCAGATGTTGGTTGTATGTATAATTGTTGTACTCTCTTGGTGAGTTGACCCTTTGATCATTATTTCATGACTTTTTAAAATCTCTTTTGATAGTTTTGACTTAAAAGTTTATTTTGTCCCATAAAAGTAGGGCCATCTGTGCTCTCTTGGTTTCGATTTGTGGTGGAATATGTTTCACGCTTTCACTTTCAGCCTAAGTGTACTTATACATCTAAGATGAGTTTCTTGTAAGGCATAGAGTTAGATTTTGTGGGTTTTTAAAAATCCCTTCAGTCTCTGTGTGTCTTCTGATTGGAGAGTTTAATCTGTTTACATTTAAAATATTACTGACAGACAAGGACTTAGAGTTGCCATTCTGTTAATTGTTTTCTGTCTTATAGCTTTGTGTCCTTTTCCTCTCTTGTTGTCATCTTTTGTGTTTTATTGACTTTTTTCTATAGACATGCTTTGAATGAGTGTCTATAGACATTCCTTTCTCATTTTCTATTGTATTCCTATACAATATAAACATTTCTATAAATGTTTCATGGTTACCATAGGACTTGCATTAAGCATTTTATATTGTATTTTAGCTGATGGTAACTTCAGTCTAATCCGAAAACTTCTCTTTTACTCCTCCCACCTTATGTTACTGATATCACAATGACATATTTTATTGTGTATCCAATGTCTTTATCTTCTAACTTTTAAGTCAGAATTAAACTTGATTTATCTACCGTCATTACAGTGTTACAGTAGCCTGTGTTTGTCATAATATATCTTTACCAGTGAGCTCCTTGCTTTTATATGCTTTTGTGTTATTGTCTACTGTCCTTTGGCTTCTTTTTGTCTATTCAGTTGCTCAGTGTCCATCTCTTTGTGACCCCATGGCTTCCTTGTCCCTTACCAGCTCCCGGAGCTTGCTCAAACTCATGTCTATCGACTCGGTGATGCCATCCAACCATCTCATCCTTTGTTGCCCCTTCTCTTGCCTTCAAACTTTCCCAGCATCAGGGTCTTTTCTAGTAAGTCAGTTCTTCACATCACGTGAGCTTTGGCTTCAGCATCAGTCCTTCCATGAGTATTCAGGATTGATTTCCTTTAGGATTGACTGGTTTGATCTCCTTGCTGTCCAAGGGACTCTCAAGAGTCTTCTCCAACACCGCAGTTCAGAAACATCAATTCTTCGGCGCTCAGCTTTCTTTATGGTCCACCTCTCACATCCATACATGACTACTGGAAAAACTATAGCTTTGATTATATAGATCTTTGTTGGCAAAGTAATGTCTCTACTTTTTAATATGCTGTCTAGGTTTGTCATAGCTCCTTTCTTCCAAGGAGCAAGTGTCTTTTAATTTCATGGCTGCAGTCACCACCTGCAGTGATTTTCGAGCCCCCCCCAAAAAGGCTGTCACTGTTTCCATTGTTTCCTCATCTATTTGCCATGAAGTGCTGGCACCAGATGCTATGATCGTAGTTTTTTGAATGTTGAGCTTTAAACCAGCTTTTTCACTCTCCTCTTTCACTTTCATCAAGAGGCTCTTTAGTTCCTCTTCACTTTCTGTCATTAGGGTGGTGTCATCTGCTTCATTTTGGTTGTCCATTTCTTTCCCCAAATTTGGAAAGTTTTGAGGCATTTTTCCTTCAAATAATCTTCCTGCCCCTTTCTCTTTTCTCCTTCTGGGACTCCCATAGTATTTATATTGGTCAGGTTGGTAATGTCTCACAAGTCCTTTAAGCTTATCTCACTCATTTGTTTTTCATTTTCTTCTTCTGAATGGGTAGTCTTAAGTAAACTGTCTTTGAGTTCACTGACTTTTTCTGGTTGATCAAGTATGCTGTTTAACCCCTGTGGTGAATTTTTCAAAACTGTTATTCTTTAGTTCCAATTAAAAAAAATTTTTTTTTCCATCAGTATTCTCATTTTGGTTATGCATTATTTTCCTCAACTCACTGAACATCTTGATGACAACTTTTTTTGAATTATTTGTCAGGTAATTCATATACCTCTGTTTGCAGGGTCGGTTGCTGGAAGTTCATTTTGTGTCTTTGGTTAGGCCTTGTTTTGCTCTTTTTCATGTACCTTGGAACTTTGTACTTAGATCCATGCATTTGAAAAAATAACCACTTCCTAGTCTTTTCTTTGTACAAGGAAAGATCTTTTCCCATCAATCCTGCCAGAGAATCTGGGGCCTCTTCAACCTTTTGTATGGAAATGTCTTCTCTAGACTCGTGCCTGTAAATTCCCAACCGGAGGGATTTGCTGGCTTCTTTTTTCAAACGTTTATAATCTCTTGCTCCCTCTTGTGTGTATTTATGGTACTGCCGGTTCTTTGAAGCTGCCGCAAGCCTCCCAGCTCTTCTTCTCAGCCCATTCCAAGCTTCTAGAGTATGCCAGGCCCCATGAGTGCTGCAAGCTAGCCAAGATGTAAATTAGTCCCTTATACAGCTCCTTGGAAAGCAGGAGTTTGGGATGCACGCCCCTTTTTCTTTCTGTTGGCCTCTGTCTGCTCTACCATGGGTCCTCAGAGCAGCAGCAAGCCACCCAGCTTTTTTTTGTTTTCAGAGACCCCCAGATATCTAGAGTATACTGGGTCCTGTTAGTGCTCTGAGACAGGCAAAAAAGAAAGCTTTCTTTCAGGCAGCTACCGAAAAAGCTGAAATGTTGGACACATATTCCAACTCTTCCTCCCCAGGGAAAAGCCGGGAGTTGGGGGTTTTCTTCTGCTAGTTTTGTGCTGAGCCACAGGTAGGGACGATGGCAGGTGTGCTAGTCCGAACCCTCACCTAGTTCTCAGCAGCCCCCAACCTGGCACCTTTTCTGTCATACTTTGATTCAAACAAGACGGAAACCAGTCAATCAGGCCTCCTTGTGAAAGGTCACATGTTGGACGTATGTTTCAGTCTTTTCTTTCCCTTCCCAGGGAGAAGCCAGTGGCTGAGAATTTCTCCATTTGCACTGGGCTGAGCCAGGGGCAAGGACTATGGTGAATGAAGCTTATGAATTTTCTAGCTGTGATGCAGCTGTTTTTGTGCTCACCTGGGGTTCAGGAGCCTCTTAGCTGGTTTCTGGATTTCTCATAAAGGAAATTGGTCCATGCGTTGTTTTGGGAGTTGGTGTCTCTACAGGAGAAGGAAAGTGTGGGGCTTCCTATTAACACCATCTTGCTGATGTCACCACCTTCTCGTTGCATCTTGATGGTTTTTGTCCTGCTCTAGATTGGGAAACTTTGGGGAGTTAGGGGCACTGCCGTCACTGTATACTCAGATTTTAACACAGGCAAGTGACTAGAATGCAGACCATATTGTGAAAATTTTAAGGGAATGCAAGGGAAGAAGATAATATTTTCATTGGAGACTTTATGGAAAGGCACTGATTAAGAACATGTTTGCAGTTAGAGTTGGGTTCCAACCCTCAGGAATTGCTCTTAATATCTGGGTGATCTTGGTAAATCATTTAACCTCTTTGAGTCTCAGCTTCCTAAGCTGTAAAGTGGGGACAGTATCAGCATAATTTTTTTTTAATTTTTTTTTAGGTGATTTACAATAAGTTTCAGGTGTATAACATAGTAGTTCACAATTTTTAAAGAGTAAACTCCATATATAGTTTTCCAGTAGTCATGTATGGTTGTGAGAGTTGGACAGTGAAAAAGGCTGAGCGCTGAAGAATTGATGCTTTTGAACTATGGGTTGGAGAAGACTCTTGAGAGTCCCTTGGACTGCAAGGAGATCCATCAAGTCCATCCTAAAAGGGATCAGTCCTGG
Organism: Antilocapra americana; assembly: GCA_007570785.1. Classification (NCBI taxonomy): domain Eukaryota; kingdom Metazoa; phylum Chordata; class Mammalia; order Artiodactyla; family Antilocapridae; genus Antilocapra; species Antilocapra americana. The sequence continues at coordinate 6,557,657 of ML664188.1, read as the reverse complement.
GTGTTCATTGGAAGGTCTGATGTTGAAGCTGAAACTCCATTACTTTGGCCACCTCATGTGAAGAGTTGACTCATTGGAAAAGACCCTAATGCTGGGAGGGATTGGGGGCAGGAGGAGAAGGGGAAGACAGAGGATGAGATGGCTGGATGGCATCATCGACTTGATGGACAAGGGTTTCCGTGGACTCCGGGAATTGGTAATGGACAGGGAGGCCTGGCTTGCTGCGATTAATGCGATCGCAAAGAGTTGGACACGACTGAGCGACTGAACTGAACTGATAGTTATTATAAAATCAGTGTAACTTCTTAAGGTCTAAAGGAGATCAGATGCATTTTGTACCTAGTTTATGTGCTGAGTGAATGACAAGGATAGTCATCCTTGTTAAAAAAGTGTTTATGAGAGGCAGTTCCTTGGTAGTCCAGTGGTTAAGACTTGGGCTTTCACCGTGACCGAGCTGGGTTCAGTCTCTAGTTGGGGTTCTTAAGATCCTGCACGCCTTGGCCAGAAAGAGAAAAAAAAGATGTTTGTGGCTGTTTTGTTTCAGATGCTTGCTCTGTCAAGGCGCCACCTAGTGTCTCCTTCACTCAGCGTGACATCATGCAGACGCTGCTACGGAGGTGACAGCCCAACAGATTCCCAGAAGGATATGATTGAAATCCCTTTGCCTCCATGGCAGGAGCGAAGTGATGAATCCATAGAAACCAAAAGAGCCCGGCTGCTCTATGAGAGCAGGAAGAGGGGAATGCTGGAAAACTGCATCCTGCTTAGGTAGGGGAAAAGGAGAATGGGGGTTGCTTCTTTCTGGCTGCTGCTGCTGCTGCTAAGTCACTTCAGTCGTGTCCGACTCTGTGCGACCCCATAGACAGCAGCCCACCAGGCTCCCCTGTCCCTGGGATTCTCCAGGCAAGAACACTAGAGTGGGGTGCCATTGCTTTCTCTGTCTCTCTGGCTAGAGACAGCCTTTTCAACTTCTCTTTCTTGACTCTAGCCTCTTCGCTAAGGAACATCTGCAACACATGACAGAGAAACAACTGAACCTCTACGATCGCCTGATTAATGAACCCAGTAACGACTGGGATATTTACTACTGGGCTACAGGTACTGGGCATGATAAGCAGCATAAGGTGAAAAACAGGATGATGTGGGCTGATGTGAGTCTGGAAAGGTATCATGGGCAATTTGTTTTTCTTTTGTAGACACTCAACCCAACCTCTCTCTAGATTTTTCCAAAATGTGCAAAATTTTTCTTATATGAGTTAAGGTCCTTTGTTTGCAAGCAATAGAAACTGATTCCGTCTAACTTAAGCAAAAAGGGAATTTAGTGAAATTGTATGGGAAACTCCAAGCATCTAAGGGAAAGTTGAAGAAAAACCAGGGCAGGAATGGAGTGGAACGAGACAGCTCCGGCTGCCTAGTATGAAGTCCTTGGGAGTCTCTCTGGCACCAGTTCTGTGAGGAATGAATTCTCACTGTGTATAGTTAGGGTTAGCTTTGGCTGTGAGTAAAAGAACCCCAGAACAACAGTGGCTTAAGGAAGACAGAACTATGTTTTTCTTTCTCATAACAGAAGTTCAGAGTTAGGCCCTCCAGAGCGCACAGAGGGGTTTCAGAGTCAGTAAGGCCAGATTCCTCTTGACTTGTTGTTCCTTCACCTCACCTATGTTGGCTACCTCATGACCTCAAGATGGCTGCTGAGGCTCTATCTGTCATGTCAGTATTTTACCCAGGGAAAAAGGGTAAGAGAGCACACTTCCATTTTTTATGGCTCCTTCTCAAGAAATTATACACCATAATTCCACTTAGTTTCCACAGGACTTGTACACAGGGGAGTGGGAAATACTCAGGGCCAACCTAGAAGTCTTTTAATGTATCTTTGTCTTTATAAGTTGAGCTTCTTATAGATAGCTTATATTGTCATTCTTTTTAATCTGGTCTTATAGTATCTCTTTTCATTGTGTGTTTTGGCCATTTACATATAACTACCAATGTGATTGAATTAAAACTTACCATCTTTTTGTTTGTTTTCTATTTCTACTGTCTGTTTTTTGTTCTCTTACCCCCCTACTTCTATGGATTTTTTGAGTATTTAAAATTTTATCTCCACCATTGGTTTCTTATATCTCTTTACAATTTTTTTAGTGATTGCCCTAGGGTTTACAGTATATATGCATACATGTGTGCTCAGTCATGTCTGACTCTTTGAGACCCAGTGGACTGTAACCCACCAGACTCCTCTGTCCATGAGATTTTCCAAGCAAGAATACTGGAGTAGGTTGCCATTTCCTTCTCCAGGCATCTTTATGACCCAGGTATTGAACCCACGTCTTCTGCTTTGGCAGGTGGCTTCTTTACCACTAAGCCACCAGGGTAGCCCATGTTACCGTGTGCACTTTCCTGTATTTCTGTGCCTCCAAAGGGCTCTCCATGCTCTTGCCCTCACCCAGCAGTAGAAACCTCCTGATTTCCAGATGGTGCTTGTTAGTTTGGGGACGGGAGATTGGGAGGGTGTTCTCTGGTTGTCCTGGTCCAGCTTCCAGCCCTGTGGCCATGAGTCATGGTGGAGGGTCTTTTTCAGTGATCCTGCTGGTCCCACAGGGGTAGAGGATTTTTTCCTTTTATTTTTCCACTAGCCCAAGCGGGTCCTCACATGTGCCCTGTAGGAGACAAGATTCACTGACCTATTCCCAGACCCTTGAAGCTTTTGTTCTGTAGAGAAGGACTAGGCTGGGGTTTATGCTTTTGGGAATTGGGGACAGTGTTTTCTGCTCCCCTACTCCTTGCCTCCATTACTGAGGGAGGCTCTCTGCAGCCTCTTGCTCTGGACCCTGTCTTCATCGTGAGCATACTCAGTGAGGAGTGGTTGAGAAGAACTTGCCTGTTGGGGCAGATTCCCCTTGTGTCTGTGGCTCCCAGAGATTTTATACTTGTGCTCACCTACACTTGGCTTTCAGCAGTTGATGAACAATTTTAGCTAAATTCTTGCCTGTTTATATGGTGCCTAGTGCCCCTTCTTACTGTGCCCTGTCTCAAGTGAGCATGTATGTTCATGTCCATGTTCTCTATTGAGGGGCCTCTCTTTCCTTAGATTTTATTTTCTTTGGGTGCCTATGACCTCAGCTGTCTAATGACTTCAAAAAAGTTATGATGTTTCTAGTTTATCTGACTTTTTCTTGTTGGGATGAGTGGGGTGTTCCATCCAGTTTCAGCATTCTAGGGGGAAACTGAAATCACCTGGATCTTACCCTGATTGTCACGCAAAACAACAGACGCCAGGCCCACCAGACACCAGGCTGTGTGCCGAATGAGGGAAAATCACTTTGTTTTGAGGAATGCCCTCTCCTAACGTTGTATTTAGTGTTGCTAGGAGGATAATTCCAAAGCTTAGTACCCAAGCTTTCCCAGTAGGCGGCTTTGTTTGGGGGGCTTTGCTTAAGTGAGAGACTCGGGGGTGGAAGGGAAGGTCGAGGTGTGCAGCTCCTGCTGCCCCGAGGCCAGCATCCTCCCCTCTCTGCTCTCCGTGCCTTTGTTGCTTCTCCATCCAAATCTGGTTCTCCAGGTTCATGTCAGTTTTATGGGCCTCTTTTATAGCCTTCCCGTGAATTCTTTTACGTTTTAAGTTTATTAGAGTTATCAGTTGCTGTCACTTAACGTTCAAGGACTTTGGCCTCAGGAAATTAATAGACTAGAAGGAAAAACACAGTATTCCAAAAACAACTAAAGTATCGAATGCAAAGCAAAACAGAACAGCCAAGGCTGGACAGGCCAAGGGTCCGCTGTGCTTGTCCAAATAATAAACGCTAGGCCGGATAATAAACGCTGTCGTCTTGCGGCCATATGGTCTCTGTGGCAACTGCCCGGCCCTGCCATCGTAGCACAAAAGCAGCCACGGACATACGTAAACAAGTGAGAGCAGCTGTTCCAGTAACACTCTTCACAAATACTGGCTGCCTTAGGTTGCCAGCCTGTGGTGCAGGCTGCGTGTATATCCAGAGAAAGAATGTAGCTGCTCTGTGCGCCCACTGTGGTTTTAGGCCAAGCCAGAGTTTCAGGTGTTAACGGTCCTTATACCATCGGGATTTTCCTCGTGGTCCAGTGACTAAGTCTCTGTGCTCCCAATGCAGGGGTCATGGATCCGATCCCTGGTCAGGGAACTGGATCCCACCTGCCAAAACAAAGATGGAAGATCCTGTGTGCTGCAGCTAAGACCCGGTGCGGTCAAATAAATAAATATTTTTTTTAAAAAAAAGATCCTTGTATATCTGACAGTTGACTTACCAACATAATTCTTTTTGCCCATCCTTACAGAAGCAAAACCAGCCCCAGAAATATTTGAAAATGAAGTCATGGCCCTGCTGAGAGACTTTGTTAAGAACAAAAACAAAGAGCAGCGACTGCGGGCCCCGGATCTTGAATACCTCTTCGAAAAGCCACATTGAGCTATGTGCCACCATCAGCCTGGCCTCGGGGGCTCCATGGATGCTTATTGCCTGTGATGGGTACTGGACTTGATGTCCTTCTTCTCCTTAGATGCTCAGCCCACCCAGACCTCTGGTCCTGCCTGCAGTGATGGACCCGCCTCTCTCCAAGGACATGTATATGTTCAGTGTGCCTCATGCTAAGACCCTTTGGCTCCCGTCTGAGCCTCAGAAGCAGTTTGTCCATGTTACTGTCACTCGGGCCTGACTCTCTCTGGCTCCATAGGAGGAAGCATTGTGCCAGCTCACTGCTTCACCCAGAAGTGTGCTCCGTGTGAAGAGGCAGCCAGCTGCCTATGCTGTGTGGAAAGCTCCCTGGGTGAGCCAGGGCTTTGTCCCCATGAAATTTCCCCCTTCCAGCCTGGGTTGGTTCTTTCTGCCAGGGGAAGCTGATCCAAGCCCCCTGAGTGGAACCCTTCAAAGGCCCAGCAGGCAGAATGAGGGCAGTGGGCAGGAACGGTGTGGGCGTGCTGCTTAAGAGTCAGCATCCTCAGTAGATTTTCTCTAGAATGCTCATTTTATAAGCTGAATGATAATTGTATATATTAAAGAATATTTTAAAAAGGAAAATCACAACTCCTCAGCCCTCACCCAATTTTAATTTTGGGTGTTCTCATGCAGGCATATGTTTACAAGGTCACAATCTCATGTATCAATTATAGCAAACGTTTTCTGTATTTCTGCAGTCTCCACAATTAGTTTAGTTGATAAACTGATAATGTGTAAGAAATAATATGTTAGGATAAACTGGCAGAATGTGTTTAGCTCCAGAACCAAAAGACTTCTGGTTGCTAGGAGAGTGGTATTGTCTTACCCTAGGAATTTTGCCCTCGGAGCTGTCATCCAGACAGAACAGATGTCACCCAGATTGGGCCAGGACACAGGTGTGAATTGGAGGAAACAGGCCAGACTCGCTAGGCAGGTGGTTGGTGAACACCAGAGATACACACAGGCAGGAAGTACCTGTCTCCAGCATCGTGGAGCTATGGGGTTCCCACGGAACCTCTGTATGGTCCTGCCTGCCCTTCAGGGTCCTTGGCTGACAAAAGGAGAGGCGAGAACCAGCCTTTCATTACTTACCAGATCTCAGTAGAGCTTCCCAGCTCTCTTGTAGATAAGCGCTGTCATGCCTATTTTGCAGATGAGAAAGTGGGCTCTGAAAGAGTGGTCTGTCCCAGATCAAGTTGCTATTTAGTCAGAAAGCCAAAATCCTGCTTAGTTCAGTCTGTCTCCAAAGCTCATGAACTTTCTGCCAGAACATGCTGCCTTACTGGTGGAAACTGTAGAAATCTTCGCTTTAAAAAGTTTTAGCAAAGAGACTTGACAGTTCTGAGCCGTGACCTATGTGTCATGTAGGGGACAGGAAGCTGCCAGGTGCTTCCCAAAATAAGCACTCGGTCATCCAAGGTAGCTCTTCTAAGGGGAGAAGCAGGGCCGGCAGTAGGTACAAGTCAGATCCTGGCTCCATTGCTTGCTTCTGGGTAAGTGAATGGGGCTGAGCCTCAGTTTCCTCATCTATAAAATGGGGATGATGACTTTCCCTGTCTTAACTGTTTGTGAAGATCATACATAAAGAGATAAAGCTCATGTCTCAAGACTTTCATCGTCCTCATCACACAGTAAGCTCTTGGTAGATGTTGGGTGTCAGCGCTTGGTCATGGCTTCAGTCTGAGAACTTGTATCTTAACGCAAAAGGCCTGGCAGGTCAGCAAAGTCACCAGAGCTTCATGCAGGGCCGAGTCCTCTGCCGGTAGGAAAACCAGGCCTGTTACAGAACCACGGGGTGTCTTAACCAGCCAGCGAAGACTGGAGAGAAAACAGACCCTAGTGTTGAGGCCTTTGAAGGCAAAGTCTGTAGCATGATCATCTAAGCAAGGAATGGGAGTGAGAAGTGGAGGGCAGAGCCGATTTTGATGGCCCAGGGAGCTCACTGCAGACTCTGGCCAATCTCTCAGGCCTTGTTGGATGTACCGTGCGGAGAATGTTAATGTAGAGACTTAATGTAGAGAGGTGTCTGGACTGTCAGAAGCGCACATGACAGTTGGGCAGTGACCCATCTATCTGGGACTTGTAGATAGCAAATCTCAGCAGCCAAGTATGCAATTTGGGCTTTTATCCCCCTGGGGGTTTGATCTCTCCTCGCCTGATTTTTGTCGTATTTAAGGGGTTCAGCTGCCACTTTCATCTGGGGATGGCATGCTTCTAAAGAAGTTGTTTTCTTCCCAGGCTGCTGGTCTATGTCATCTCTGAAAGTGAAGGATCTTACTAACTTCAGCTGCTTGGTGTCAGACCCAGGGGTGCTATGTAAACAGTTTTTCCCTTTATTAGGCATTAAGTGAAACTAGGCCGGCCACGAACATTTTTTAAAAATTAATAAACATAAAGCAAGGGCCAGCAGCCCCCCAAGGATCCATGAGGAACTAGAGTCTGGACTCATTCCTCTCCGTTTGACACCTCACCGCTCGCTGACCTCATTCAGAGCGTGTGCACTGGGGCATCTGGCCTTGCCCCACCCCACCTGAAGTGGTCTCGTGAGACCTGTCACACAGGTTCCCACATCAGACGTCAAATGGGAGCAGTAAAAGCTGTCCTCTCCCCAGTGTTTATTCTCTTAATCATTTGAAGTCTTCAAAATCCATAGGCCAAATCCCCTTTGCCCAACTCTGGACCTTAGATGGGGCGTATCTGTTGGGGTCACTGCAGAGCCACCTCTGACCAGCACAGGCCGTCATCTGGAGGTCACGTGCCCCGTCTCCTCAGCTCCAGCCATGACAGCAACTGGCACAAACCTCACTCATGTTTTTAAACAGCCCTAGGGAAAGATTCCACTGGGCAAGTTGAGAGTTTACTTTTATCTTTCCATCCATCTGCTAGACAGAGAGGGAGGTTCCGTGATGGGGATGCTCAGAGCTGTAAACAGCAAGCAGGGCTGGGAGACTTGTCTGGTAGCTTGTTATTAGTACAGCCGGTCATATCTGAGGGTGGAGGACTTGCCATCTGTGCAGCTGTCGGGCCAGGAGTACTCATCAGCTCGCAGTTAAGCCACCTTGTTTGGTTTCCTGGTGAACCCTCTGGAAGTGAGGACAGGCATGAGGATCTCCCCCACCCTCATCAGGAGACATGGCGTCGGTGGGACAATGGCCTGAGGCAAGGAGTGCTCCTCTGCCTTTAAAAAACAAATATCTGAAGAAGAAAAAAAACATGTCAGGTGCCAGACATTTCAGGGCGGACAGTGGAAAAGTTGAAGCTATCGAAGATAACATCAGACATCCAAAGAGGAGATTTGTGAGGAGGAGATCTACCTCCTTGTAGCCTGAGAGGTAAAGTCGTCGACTGGGTCCCAGGTCTCGCCCGAATCCAGATATCCCTGCAAAAGATGAGACTATTCTCTTTAAAAAGACAATATAAACACACTTGCCATAACTACACGAGTAGCATTAAATCACAGTGAGTAGCATTAAAAAGCAAGTTAATGACGTTAAGATGAACAGTTTCCCAGTGGGTTTCAGTTAGTTGCTGTGTTGTGGAACGTTCACGTTTGGTGACGCCCTGGGACACAGGTTGGAGAAACAGAGCAGAGCAGTTTAGGGAGACAGACACAAGGTAGAATCCTGGCTCTCCCATTGATCAGCTGGGTGACCTTGGGCATGCTGTTTAACCTTTTCCGCACTCTGTGTCTCATCTGTAAAAGGAAAGGTCAAAGAGCCACCTCGTGTGGGCGCAAAGACAGAAGAAGTCATGTGTGGGAAGTACCCGGCACGGTGCCTGGCACCCGAGTCACCTCATCACGGCCAGTGGTGGTGGCTGGTGTGCCCAGCACTCCTCAGAGCCTCGGATGATGTCACTCAGGCCTCAGAACAGGGATCCAAGGCAGGCCCAACTATCATTTCCTTTGTCCAAGTGAGGGAGGTGAGGCCTGGTGAGATTAAGCTGCTTGCCCCAAATCACAGGCCAGAAGTTGGGGCAGCTGGATTTGGAAGCTGGACAGGGGGCCTCCAGTGCTTGTGCTCCAAAGCCATCCACTACCTCCGTTACAAAGTAAGCAGGGCATCGAAAAGCACTTGCACATTTGGGCTTGCCCAAGCTCTTGCACCGCTACTGCCACCACCTGGAAGCCTTCCCAGGTGAGCTTCCCAGAGGGTGAGAGACGGGTGTCCAAGCCATACTTGTCCCCTCAGGCAAAGCCAGCTGATAGGCAAGTGGCCCCAACCCTAACCCAGCCAAACCCAGTTCAGATTGCAAACCCAGAGACCCTTAAGGTAAATAAATGCTGATTACTTTAAGCCACCAAGTCTTGGGGTGATTTGTGATGCAGCATTATTATAACTGTTGGTAACTGACACAGGTGGTAACTGGGCTTCCTGTATAGATGTGCTTATAGAGAAGAAAAATCACTGACTGGCTAGTGTGAGTGAGTATCTCATTTTAGTACTTTTTAAAAGGTGGCTGCTTAGTATATCAGACTCTCATAAGCATAGCGTTAGTCTCATACTAACACGTGATTCCTCCTCAACCATCTGAACAGTCAGCACGTACTGAGTGCTCACACACTGGGTTAACACAGTACTTGCATTGACTCACTCAGTTCCTGTAACAGCCCTATGAAGTAGGTTGTACTGTTGTCTTCATTTTGCCAGTGAAGATACAGGCCCAGGGGAATTGAGTTACTCACCTGTGGTGACGTTGGCTCAGCACTCGAGCAGAAGCAATCAAAGAAACTAGGTGGGACCCTTGAAAAGTAGGAGTGAGTTCTATGTTCTGCACTAGGAAAACATGGGTAAAGCGACTGCCTTCTCTGATAGGAGGAAGCCCATGTGTTTACCAGGCTGACAGCCCACAAGGAAGAGGCTGGAAAGCAGAAAACAGTCACCCCTGTTGGTTACTACTGGCTGCAATTGGTGAGGATTTATAAGGAAGAGATGAGCTCAGCAAAGAATTACCTGGTGTCTGAAATTCACCAGGTAGGAAATAGAACCCAGAAATCTTGGGCCTTCCAGGATTAAAAATCTATACCCTAAATAAACAAAGATTTAGGCAAAGCTTTGGGCAACAAAGGCCAAGTAAAACTTTGCCTTGGATGAAATGTCTCAGGAAGGATCAGATTAAAGGTGTGCCTCCTACGTTTGTGTGTGTGTGTGTGTGTGTGTGTGTGTGTGTGTGTGTGTGTGTGTGTGTGTGTGTGTGCGCGCGCGCGCGCGCATGCGTGCGTGCTGGTCACTCGGTCATGTCCAATTCTTTGCCACCCCATGGACTGTGTGTGTGTGTGTGTGTGTGCGCTGGTCACTCAGTCGTGTTCAATTCTTTGCAACCCCATGGACTGTAGCCCGCCAGGCTCCCTTGTCCATGGGATGAGGCTATTCCCCCTCCCTTACCCACCCCCCCAAACCTCCCTAGTCTTCCTCTGTAGTCTCTGAGTGAAGGGCATCAGCATCTATCCAGAACAGCTAGGAACTGCTGAACCCCTCCCTCTCCATCCATTACATCCCAAGGCTAGTGGACTTACTTCCAAAATAGCTCTTGAAACCATCCAGTTTCTTTCTGTCTCCAGCATCATTACCATGGTCAAAGCCATTTGCATCCTTCAGCTGGACAGTGGCTATGGCCATCTGAACCCCCTTCTGATCTGTTCTCTATTGGCAGCCCTGAAATCAGTGTATTCCAATGCACTGTACCAGCCATGGCTTCCCCTTCTCTAGCAATCAAAAACCCTTCAATTGCTCTTAAATGAAAATGAAAATCCTTGGACTTTCCTGGTGGCTCAGTGGTAAAGCATCCACCTGCCAGTGCAGGAGATGTGAGCTTGATCCCTGATCTAGGAGGATCCCACATGCCTTGGAGCAACTAAACTGTTACACTGCAACTATTAAGCTGGGGCTCTAGAGCCTGGGAGCTGCAACTACTGAAGCCCGTGCACCCTAGAGCCCATGTTCTGCAACAAGAGAAGCTACCACAATGAGAAGCCTGCACACCACAGCTAGAGAGTAGCTCCTGCTCTCCAACTGAGAAAAGCCCATGCAGCAACGAAGACCCAGCACAGCCAAAAATGATAAAATTGGGGGGAAAAGGCCCACATGGAAAAAAAAAAAAAACCCTTAAAAATAAACAGATAAAATATAAGGTATTCCAACCTTCTAGGGAAAAACAAAATTCTGGGACTTCCCTAGTGGTCCAGTGGTTAGGAATCCACCTGCCAATGCAGGGGACATGGGTTCAATCCCCGGTCTGGGAAGATCCCATGTACCACAGGGCAACTAAGCCGAAGCACCACAACGACTGAGCCCATAGGCTGCAGCTACTGAAGCCCAACTACCCTAGAGCCCATGATCTGTGAACAAGAGAAGCCACTGCAATGAGAAGCCCATGCATGGCAACTAGAGAGTAGCCCCCACTTGCCATAACTAGAGAAAGCCCATGCACAGCAAAGATCTAATGCAGCCAAAAATAAATTTAAAAATTTTAAAGAAAAAATTTAACATGAACTGTAAGGGTCCTGTATCGGATGCCCACATCTTAAACCTTGTCTTGGCCCAGCTTTCAGTTTCTTTGCTCCAGCCCTTCCGAGGCTTCTTCAGCCTCTCCTCCTCTCCATGACCATTCCCACCACAGGGCCTTTGCACATGTGGTTCCTTCTGCTCAGAATTCTTTTTTCTCCCTTTCCCTCTTCACTCCTATCCTCTTTCAGCTCTCTGCTCAGGTGCACTTCCTCAGAGAAGCCCTCCCTGACCTATCCATTTTAAATCCATCATTCTTTGATTAATGACTAACTGTAACAAAGGTCCATACAGTTAAAGCTATGGTTTTCCCAGTAACCTTATGCAAATGTGAGAGTTGGACCATAAAGAAGGCTGAGCACCAAAGAATTGATGCTTTTGAACACTGGTGCTGGAGAAGACTCTTGACAGTCTCTTGGACAGCAAGGAGGTCAAACCAGTCGTCCTAAAGGAAATCAATCCTGAATATTCATTGGAAGGACTAATAGTGAAGCTGAAACTCCAGTACTTTGGCCACATGATGCAAAGAGCCGACTCACTGGAAAAGAGCCTGATGCTGGGGAAGATCGAAGGCAATAGGAGAAGGGGACAATAGAGGATGAGATGGTTGAATGGCATCACTGACTCAATGGACATGAGTTTGAGCAAGCTCTGGGAGTTGGTGATGGACAAGGAATTTTATGTGCTGCAGTCCATGGGGTCACAAAGAGCTGGACATGACTGAACGACTGGACAATAACAACCCCACTGGACTTCAAATTCCATGAGGACAAGGACTAGATCTCCTTTTGTTCACTTGAGATCTGTGGTACCTGGCACATCACTTGGCCTGTAGAAGGTATTCCTAATTGAGAAATGAGTAAAAATGGATATGTCGATCTGAGTGCAGAGCTCAAAGCAAACTTTCCCAACAGTGAGAGCTGTGGGTGTGCAGGGGTTGGTCAGAGGTTTCATGAGCTTCCTGCTCCTGAGATCTCCCCCACTGTCTAGATCCAATGGTTCAGTGTGCTTGAAGGATTGGTCCCCTTCTCTCCGGGTGGCTGGATGCCCTCTGACTGGGGAGAAGGGTTTTAATGAATTAGATCTGTCTCTCTTGTGTAAAGTAGAGAGAGTTCTTGGTTCTCTGCCCAGGCCTCTCTGGAGGACCTGGGATGCTAAAAGAAGCAAACTCCCAAAGCCAGACATGCTTCAGGAAATAGATGCACCAGAGGACCCTGGAGTCCAGGCCGCTGGGGTCCACCCTCCCCTCCTGGGAATCATGTCTGTGTGGGTGCTCCATATTTGCTGGCTCTCTTCTTTCTTTTTTCCCTTCTTTTTCACCATGCCGCTTGGCATGTAGGATCTTAGTTCCCTGAACCTGTGCCCCCTGCAATCGAAGCACAGAGTCTTATCCACTGGACCACCAGTGAAGCCCCTCACTCTCTGCTTTCCTTCTCCTCATTCAGTGTGGTGGGCTTTCTTAGACTCTGTCTCCACCACTCATCCCCACCAAGCATGTGTACTCCCGGCTTTGGTTGTATCCTTCAGACTGTTTTCCCGGGTAGCAGTGTTCTCCTGCATCTGTTCCCAGATGCAGGCAGTGGGGTGGTGCTTACTCTAGTCTCCCAAGCCAGGCTTTCCCTGGGTCATCTCACAACAACCCTCCCTTCAGAGGAGATTGCGTCATCCCACTTCTACCTGAGGAAACAAACTCAGAGAGGCTTGTCCACAGCCACAGAGCTGGGAAGCAGCAAAACAGGATTTAAGCTGAGGTCTCCCCAGAGCTTGGGTATCTCCCAGCACCCCTCTGTCCCAGACTTACCTTGTTCACTCATTGTCATCGTGAGCTCTGCCATCTATGCTGATGTACCATATATACTAATATCTACTTATCTCTCTTGAGTTCCTTTTTATTGAAACAATTTTAAAAGGAAACAGCATCATCACTGTAAGTGGAAAAAAATCACATCAATAGTATCACTTGGCAAAATTAAGAAGGTAACTAAAGAAAAAAATGAGATGTTACGGAATTTTTCTAACAATTATTTAAAAAAAAAAAATCAAACATACAACAATGTCCAAAGTGTTTCAGAGCACATCCCTGGTGGTCCAGTGGTGAATACTCTATGCTTCTACTTTAGGGGGCATGGGTTCAATCCCTAGTCAGGGAACTAGATCCACGTGCCGCAACTAAAAAGATCTTGCATGCCACAACTAAGACCCGGTGCAGCCAAATAAATATTTTAAAAAATCCATCCAGTTTTTGATGCATTTCAAAGAAAATTATAGACATCAGAACATTTCCCTTAAATACTTCAGAATGCTTGTTATTAACTAGCCTTTGATACTTTATATTTAAGTTTTTTCTTTTGCTATAAAATGTACATACAATGAAATGCACAAATCTTAATTGTATGTTTGCTGAGTTTTGACAAATGCTTACACCAACCTCCCATCAAAATGCAGAAATTACCATCACCCCAGAAATTTCCCTCATTCTCCATGCCAGTGAGTCCCCACAACACACCACCCCATAGCGCAGGCAACCATATCTCTGTTTTCCCCTCTGCCATAGATTATTCTGTCTGCTGTAGAATTTCATACAGATAGAATCCACAGTACGGACTCTTTTGCCCATGCCTGCTTTCATTCAGCACAGTGTTTTTGAGGTTCATCCGTGTCATCACATACATCAGTATTTGTCCCTCTTTATTACTGACCATTTGTATTCCATCATCTGACTCAACCACAGTCTGTTTGCGGGTCAGGAAGATCCCTGGGAATAGGAAGTGGCAGCCCACTCGTGTTCTTGCCTGGAGAATCCCATGGACAGAGAAGCCTGGCGGGCTACAGTCCATGGGGTTGCAGAGTCGGTCATGACTGAACACACACGCACACGGACACCCAGGCTGTTTCCAGTTTGGGGCTATTATGAGTGAAGATACCATACACAAATCCTTCTCTGAAGACATGTTCTTATTTCTCTTGGAGAACATCTAGAAATAGAACTCCCAGGTCATAGGAAGGTGTATAACTAGTTTAAAAATGACTGCCAGGACTTTTTCCAAAGTAGATGTACTATTTTATACTCCCACCAAAAACGTGTGAGACATGCAGCTGTCCCAGAGGCTTGCCAGCATTTTGTGTTGTCTGTGCCTTAAATTCTAGCCATCCTGGTAGGTGTGTCCTGTTGCCTCACTGTGACTTTAATTTGCATTTCCCTGACAATGAGTGATGTTGAATTTTTTTTTCTTTCACATGCTTATTGGCCATATTCATCTCTCTTCTTTTGTGGAGTATCTGTTCAGTGGTTTAGCTCATTTTTAAATTTCGTTGTCATTTTATTATTGAATTGTAGGAGTTCTTTGTATGTGCTGCATACCAGTCCTTTGCCAGATATTTGTTTGCAAATCTTTTTACCCGAGTCTGTGGCTCGTCTGTTCATTTTCTTAAGAGAGACTTTTGAGGAGTTGAAGTTTTAAACTTTGATGAAGTCCAATTTATCAGCTTTTTCTTTTATGGTTATTGCTTTCTGTGGCTTGTTTAAGAAGTCTTTGCTTGTCACTAAGTCATGAACATATCTTTATATCTCAAAAGAATTTTTAGGTGTGGTTGAGGTAAAGTTTCAGGTTCCTTTTTTTCCAGTTGTTCCAGAATCATTTATTAAAAAGACTTCCCATTGGATTGCCTTGGCATCTTCGTCAAAAATCACACATGTGACTGTAAAAACAAAAAACAACAACAATCTTATTAAATTTAAATTTTTTAAATAAAATGTTTAGATGAAAATTAAGTGCAAATAAAAGTAGTCTAAGTGAGTTACAAAAGCTCGTATGTAAAAATAAGTTCCTCACTAAGAAAAATGGAACTGGTTAGGACTCATCCGCCATCCAAGGATGACTTAGTTTAATACCATTCAGATCTAGAATGAAGTAAGAGACTTCCCTGGTGGTCCAGTGATTTAGAAACCACACTGCCATTGTAGGAGGCACAGGTTCGATTCCTGGTCAGGGGAACTTAGGTCTCACATGCCATGTGGTGTGGCCAAAATAAATAAAATGGAGGTGGAATTCTCCATTAAGTCAGATTTCTTTTTAAGCTGTGATATTTATTATCCAGTGCTGAGAATGCCAACAGCCATATGTGTGTAGGTGGAGAGATTGAAAGAATTCAGCTAGCTGGCTTCTCCAACACACTTTTCTATTGGTTTGTCCCATAAAAAAATGGTTTATAATGTTCAGAGTAATGTTTGCCATGGGATCCCCCCACCTACACTGTGCATTGGCCACGTGGCAGGAGAAACGAGCTGACACGTGGTCGGTGTCCTGCTCAGTGTCAGGAAGACAGAACACACTTCTTTTAATTTTGTCCTGAGACTAATAATAGATGTGCTTACCATGGGAAGCAAATTTCTAATTTAGCTCATTTATTTCTCATTAAGAAAGGTAGAGGCACTCTGGCCACCCCACTTTAATTGGGAAATGGTGCAGAAGAGCCATACCACTGGCCAGTCAGCTGGAGAGTGAGCAGGTGGGACAGAAGCCGGCAGCCTGGTTCCAGCTGCCCTCCTCACCGGCTGCAGTGTTGCCTGTTCCTAGTGAATAGGGAAGTGTTAGTTGCTCAGTCGTGTCCGACTCTTTGTGACCCCATGGATTGCAGCACACCAGGCCTCCTGGTCCATGGAATTCTCCAGGCAAGAATACTGGAGTGGGTAGCCATTGCCTTCTCCAAGGGATCGTCCCGACCCAGGGATCAAACTCCGGTCTCAGGCATTGCAGGCAGACCATCTGACCCATCAAGGAAGCACCAAGAAAGGGCTTTCTTTGGTGGGCCACTTATGTATGCTATTCCCACGACTCAGCCACTTAAGGATATAAGTTCTTAAAAACCTGTTTGGGGACTTCCTAGGTGGTCCGATGCCTAAGACTCCATGTTCCTAATGCAGGGGCCCAGGGTTCGATCCCTTGTCAGAGAACTAGATCCCACATGTCCT
Source organism: Antilocapra americana (assembly GCA_007570785.1). Taxonomy (NCBI): domain Eukaryota; kingdom Metazoa; phylum Chordata; class Mammalia; order Artiodactyla; family Antilocapridae; genus Antilocapra; species Antilocapra americana. The sequence continues at coordinate 6,541,719 of ML664188.1, read as the reverse complement.
GTGCTGTGCTGTGCTGAGTCGTTCACTCGGGTCCGACTCTTTGTGACCCCATGGACTGTAGCCCACCAGGCTCCTCTGCCCATGGGGATTTTCCAGGCAAGAATCCTATACTGGGTTGCCATGCCCTCCTCAGATCCCACATGCCACGATTAAAATACCAAAGGCTGCAACTAAGACCTGGCATAGTCAAATAAATAAGTAGACACTTTACAAAAACTGTTTATCTACACCCCCAGTATAACCTCAGGGAGGCTGCCTGCTTCGGGAACCTTCTGCTCTTTGGGGCTCTCTGCCTGTATCCTCCTTCTCACTGCCTCTGGAGGCCTCTGCCAGGGGCCCAGAGGCCCAGCGCTCTCATCTCTTCCTCTCCCAGCCGCTGCGTTCTGCTCCCCCCTCTCACGGAGCCCGCCCTGAGTTATCTGCCTCGCTTTCCAGTCGTGGTAATACACGAGATCCCACTTAATAAAATGGCTTTCATCTATGAAAACAAGCTCTCTGGTTCAACTTGAGAGTGATTTCCTCGAGGCATTTCCTCCAAGAACCATCAGAGAGCTATAATCAGGGAACAGACTTACTCAGATCTGTGCCCGGAGCCAGGGGAAAGGCTTTCCAGGCAGAGGGAGTGGGAGAGCTCAGGGCATGTTTGCAGAGTCTTGATGTGGTTTCCCTTGTGAGTCTGGGGCACGTGGTGGGAGGGGTTAGATATGACACTTGGAAAGGAGGATGGACGATTTTCTACGTCATGATCAAACTTGTGTGCTTATTCTGAAATAAAATGACACAGTAATGTTTAAAAATTATAATGCTTGGGAATTCCCTGGTGGTCCAGTGGTTAGGACTTGATGCTTTCACTGCTCTGGTTAGGGTACTAAGATCTTGTAAGCCGTGTGGCGCAGCCAAAAAAATGATAAGTTAAGGTGGATTAGCTTGCAGGCTTTCCAGTCAGCCAGGCCTGGGGTAAGTACATGAGTGTGTGTGTGTGTGTGTGTGTGTGCGCGCGCGCGCGCGCGTGTGCATGTGTGTAGAACTTGCCACCTGCCAGGCAGTGTTCTAAGCAAGTGTATTACATCGGTTCAACTGGAATTTGAACCCAACCAGGTCAGCCTCCAATACTCTTGCTCATTCTGCTACCCTCCATGGTCCCCGGGGAGCATGGAGAGATCGTTTATGGGTAACCCTCCCCTCCTACAAGTTCCATGGGGGAAGGGACCCTATATCACCCTCCATTCTTTCCCCTGTTTTAACACAATGCTTGGTATGTGTGGAGGCTCTTGGTGGAGCTCTCTCTACTGGATGCAAGACCATCCAAGAGTGTGGCCGATGGAGCCCGTTCATGAGACCCAACAAGTTAATGGAGAATGTTTGAATGTTTTATGAAGTTCCCTTAAATGTTGATTTATTTAATTTGGCTGCTCTGGTCTTAGTTGCAGCATGTGGAAGCTAGTTCCCCGACCAGGGATCAAACCAGAGCCCAGTGGTAAAAGATCCGCCTGCCACTGCAGGAGTCATAAGAGTCATGGATTCAGTCCCTGGATTGGGAAGATTCCCTGGAGTAGGAAATGGCAACCTGCTCTAGTATGCTTGCCTGGAAAATTCCATGGACAGAGGAGCCTAGTGGGCTACAGTCCATGGGATTGAAAAGAGTCGGACAGGACTGAGCGACTGAACACACACAGAAACAATCCTAGGCATGCTACAGCTATGATTTTCCTAACAGAAATGTACTTGCCAGGTTAGGTTAGACAATGATAAGCAGTAAAACGCCCACATCTCAGTGGCTTCATAAAGCAAGGTTTACTCCTCACTTGTACCAAGTCCAGTGTGAACTGGGCATCTCTTCAGCACAGCTCATTTGTGGGGTGACCCAGCCATCCAGGCTCTGTCATCTCAGTGTGTGGTCTCCACAGCTGCCACTGAAGAAGTCAAGAGAATGGGGAAGACTCCTCTCCTCTCAACCCAGAAGTGACACATATCACTTGTCACAGCCTGTGGGCTGGAGATTGTCACGTGGCCCTGCTGTCTGCAAAGAACCTGGAAAGGGTTGTTCTCCCAGGGAGCTGGGAGGAGAACCAGATCCGCCTGAGCCCTAGAAGTCTATCCCAGTCTGTCCTTCTGATCTCCACATACTGCATTTGATTCACTCTTCTTCCTACACACAACACGCATGAACCCCCTTTCCAAGAGACAAAACCCAATCCCTGCCTGTAGCCCAGGGTCTCTTGGATGCCCTGAAGTCCTTTTATGGGCCTAGATGTGGCCCCTCTTGATCCAGAGATACACGAATTTAAAAGACAATTTACCTGCTCCCCCTGCACGCTCAGAATGCAAACACGGAGCAGTGGCAGGATAACCCCAGTAAAGATCCCACTGGGGAGAGGACTTCCCTGGTTGGGCAGTGGCTAAGACTCTGCCCTCCCAGTGCAGGGGGCCGGAGTTGGATCCTGTATGCCACAACTAAAGGTGCCTCATGCCACAAGGAAATAAATAAATAAAGCATTTTTTAAAAGATGCGGGAGGGAGATGGGAGGGAGGTTCAGGAAGGAGGGGACATGGGTGTACCTATGGATGATTCTTGTTGATGTATGACAGAAAACCACAAAATTCTGTAAAGCAATTATCCTTCAATTAAAAATTTAATAAATAAATAAAATGATTAAAAAAGGATGCTGTTGGGAAGAGGATGGGAGGCGCCAGCAATCATGGTCTGGAAGCCTGCTGGGCAAACACCATGCAGGTCCTTCCTCTGGGGCAGAGGAGACCCCGTGGCTGCTCTCCTACAAGGAACCCCCTTCACTGGCTTTCTGGGGCACTTGGCTTGGATACTGGAGCCTCTTTCTTTCCCATTATCCTCCCTGATAGCATCTGAAGCAGGGGTTTTAGGCTCTACCCTCTCTGAGGGTTGTAAGAATTTCTCAGTCTACTTCCTGCCCATAAAATGTTAATAAAATCTTAAATTTTATTTACTGTTTCTCCTTTTCTAGCTTTATTGAGGTGTAATTGACATAGGACATGTGTACATTTCAAGTGTACAACATTGTGATTTGATTTTCATATTTTGTGAAATGATTACCACCATAAGGTGATTTAATATATCTGTCATCTTACATCATTACCTTTTGTGTGTATATGGTGAAAAATTTTAAGATCTACTTTCTTATTGTTGTTCAGTCGCTAAGTCGTGTCCAACTCTGTGACCCCAAAGATAGTAGCACGCTAGGCTTCCCTGTCCTTCACTATCTCCTAGAGTTTGCTCAAACTCACATCCATTGAGTCAGTGATGCCATCCAACCATCTCATCCTCTGTTGCCCCCTTCTCCTCTTGCCCTCAATCCTTCCCAGCATCAGGGTCTTTTCCAATGAGTTGGAAAAGCATCTATTTGTACTTTTAGGTGCACAATATAGCGCTATTAACTGTAGTCATCATGGGGTACATTATATCCCCAGAAGTTATTCATCTTATGATTAGAATTTCATACCCTTGGGCCACCCTCACTCATTCCCCTCTTCCCCACCTCCGCCTCTGACAACCACCAATTTGCTCTCAATGAGTTCATTTTTCTTAGACTGCGTATGTAACTGAGATCACACAGTATGCCTTTCTCTGTCTGAGAAACTGTTTCACTTAGCATAATGTCCTCAGGCTTCCTTGATGGTAAAGAATCACCAATGCAAGAGACATGGGTTCGATCTTTGGGTCAGGAAGATCCGCTGAAGAAGGAAATGGCAATCCACTCCAGTATTCTTGCCTGGGAAATCCCATGGACGGAGGATCCTGGCAGTCCATGGGGTCACAAAGAATCTGACACAACTTAGGGACTAAACAACCATGCCCTCAAGGTCCATCCATGTTGTTGCAAATGGCAGGACTTCCTTCTTTTTTATGGTTGAATAATATTCCACTATAGATACACAGTAAGGAACTCTTTCTTATACATCCTATTGATTCTGTTTCTCTGAAAAACAGCAAGACACCGAGGACAGGGGTCAAGAGGAAGCCCTCTGGATGCACAGAGGGCACCTGGATTTCAGAGACTTGACTCTGAAAGAGTGTGAAGAGTCAAGTCTCTGAAGAACCTTCTGCTTTTACTAGAGCAGCAAACATAATCCCAGCCCTCAGGGGCTGGAAGCTGCATGGTTTTTCTCTCTGCTGAGTGAAGAGCCGCTCTGAGGGACAGCCTGTCTCATCCATCCATTGAGTCACTGTGACTCAATGATCCAGGCTGCTTCCATCTTGTGGTTCTTCCATCCTGACATTCCTCTCTCCAAGCACAGAAAGTAGAAAACCCACCACCGCTGCTGACTGCCTCAAACTGGGAGTGGCACTCCTCAATTCCTTGTGTAGCACATTGGCTGGAACTGGCCACATGGCCCTTATCCAACTGCAAGAGAGGCTAGGAAGGTAAAAGACTCATACAGACACATTGAGTGCCTTCTCTACACCCGGCTACGCGCTAAGCACTTACATATTGGCTTTTTGGAATCCTTGGGTGTGAATTCTACCACGGCCTTGTCAGACAGCTAAAGAAACAGGCTTGGAGGAAATGAGTCCCAGAGCACAGGTCCCAGAAAATCAGGTGTGTGGAGAGTCAAAACCAGGTCTGTGCGCATCCAGAGGGCTTCCTCTCGCCCCCTGTCCTTGGTGTCTTGCTGTTCAAGAATCTCTCTGTCCCGCTGGAAAACTGGGGCTGGGTTCTTATTTTCTGCTCCATCTCATTTCATCTTCCTCAGGAGTCATGAATTTTTAAACCCTATGCAAGATCAACCAGTTTCCCCAGAGGAGACAGCAAAAGAACAGAACAGGCAGAAACAGAACAGCCATCAAATACGCTCGGCAGAGTTCTTCCAGGAAGCATCTCCCGACAGGGGTGCAAACGAACTACAGGAAGTTATGCTAGCTTGGTGGGAAGTGGAGGAGAGAGCACTCAGACCACCAGCAAAAGAATCATTTCCTTTTAGGAAAAACAGAGAGGGAGAGGGGTTGGTCTTAGGTCACTAGACTCGGGCCATTTCAGTTCCTGTGGCGACAGCTAAGTGAGCAGAGCCTCCAGGGCATATTTCAAAGGTGGAGGTTTTAGGACCCTAGTCCTGGGCGCCTCTTCTGCCTCACTGAAACAGCGGCCTTCCTAGAGGCCCAAGTCACAGTGCAGAGACTAGAAATGGGCAAAATCGATAGTGAAACCTGAAGTCATCCTGGCCTGGCTACTGGCCTGATCCCTGGAGCCAGTGTCTATACCCGTAATACTCCCAGCCCCCATCACTCACCAGCTCCACCATGCGAGTCACCCTGAGCCCCTTTTCTTACAGTCCTCATTTCATTCCCATAACAGCCCAGGGAGCAGGCGGCATCCTGCTGTCACAGGGAGGAAAGCTGTCCTTGATGGAGCTGGGATCTAATCGCAGGTTGGAGAGGCCCCAAACCCAGGGCTTCTATCCTAACACCAGGCTGTTCAGATCTAGGAACCTCTGGATCCCCTTCCCTCAATTCAGTTACCTGGTCATCTTGAAGCTTCAGAGGGCAGCCTCCACCACTCAGGGCTAATCTGAGAGATGATTGTGTGAATCCAGGCCGCCTTGCTACCCCCATGCCGTGGACAAGAGGGGTCCCATGGGCTTGGTGTTGCCCCAGCCAGCCCTTCCTGCCATGGGCTTTTTTATGTCATGTCCCAGTTTCAAGTTGCGCCGTCTCAGATGGTCACTCAAAGTACAGGAGATCCAGGTGATCACATGGTAGGGAGACATCTGGCCTGGATGAGAGTTGCCAGGTGGGCTCAGAAGAATCTGGGTTCAGAAACAGTGTTCCTGCGGGCAGAATGAGGGATTTGATAAGCTCTGTTCCTCAAACCCTGTGGCCTCCGCAGACAAACCTCAGGATCTCAGCTGGGAGGTGTTGTCAGTGCGGGTCCCATCAAGTCCCAGAGGGTAAGGCTGAGTGTGGGCTAGGTGAGGCAGGCTCCTCTCCACACTCCCCTGGAACAAGGGAGAGAGGAAGGACCTGGAAAGAGGGTGGAGTGGGGTCCTGCTGTCTCACAGATGAGGGGGATGGGGGAGACACTGAGCCAGTTATCATTTTAATGTATTTGAAGAAAGAGCTCCAAGACCTTGAGGCCAAACAAACAACACATCTCAAACTACAAACATGCCAAACCTCCTGTTCTGGCCCAGCGCCCTCTTTCATGGGCAGCCAGATCAGAGAGGGTGATTAATTAAGGAAAGTCACACAGCACCATTTGTGCCAGAGGCAGACCACAAACCCATGTTCTAGAAGAGGCTCAGAAAGGAGGAGAGATGTGACCTTGGCTTACCCAAGACATTGCCATCCCAGCCTCTTCCTCTTTCACCTAAAGGAACTCAGCCCAGGCTTTTCTGGGGGCAGCAGCAGATTCATTCTCCTCCCCCAGTAACCCCCTTACCTCAGGGCCCACCTGAAGTCAGGAAACGTCACCTTTGTGCCTACCCCAGTCTCCGGCACAGGGACTTGAGAAGTTACGAGTATGGACTTTAGAAGCTCTAGCAATTTCAATTCTGGGTTGCATCCCTCAAAACTGAAAGCAAGGTCTCAACAAACCACATGTACACTCATGTTATAGCAGTATTATTCATGATAACCAAAAGATGGACACAGCCCAAGTGTCCATCTACAGATGAGTGGATAAACAGCGTGTGATATATGCATATACTGGAGTATTATTCGGCTTTAAGAAAGAAATTCTGATACTGCTACAATATGGATGAACCTTAACGACATCATGCTAAGTGAAAGAAACCAGACAAAAGAACAAATATTGTATAAATCATGGGGTCGCAAAGAGTTGGACACGACTTAGCAGCTGAACAACAAAGAGCAGTCAAATTCACAGAGACAAAAAGTCGTATGGAGGTTGCCAGGGGCTGCGGGGAGAGGAGAACTGGGGAGTTAAGAAAACTGAGGTCCAGAGGTGAGAGGTTCAAAAGTCAAATAGCAGTTGGATTAGCACCTGGAGCAGCTCCTAAATTCCTGCACCTTGTGGGCTCCTGGCCCGTGCCGCGCCCACCCCTCCCAGCCCCCGCCCCCGAGCACTCCTTGCTCAGGCCGACCCCTGGGTTCTGGAGAACCTGGGGGTGGCCTGTGGCTGGGCGATCTAGTAGATTCTCTGCTCGCGCCCCTCCAGGAACCGCCCCTCCCAGCCTTATGAGGGCGGCACCGTTCGATCACCTGCAGTTCTGCACGATGACCGCTGGGTGTCGCCACACAGCAAAAAACCACAGACCGCCTCTTCCCAGAATTCTCCCCAAGGTTTTCTTGGGCTTGACGCTGGTGTCCCCAGCGGTTCAAGAGCTCCCCACACAGCGCTATGGGACAGCTGCCTTTCACTATCCCATTTGCCTCGCATCCACTGCGAAAAGGAAAACCTAGTCCCAGCCTCCCTCCAGGCTGCCTTCCCCAGCTGAGCCCCTCCCTTGCACCCTGTGCTCCGGACACAGGGACCCAGCAAACACGCCTTTGCCTGGCCAGGATTTCCACATGGAGTTCCCTCCCTCGTCTCCGCCTGGTGCAGGCCTACTGCTTACTAGACACTGTGCAAGGGACATTTCAGATTCACCAGAAACCCTGCAACATTGATGCCGAGTTCCTTTCATATAGGTGCAGAAAGGGGCTCCAAGAGGTGAAAACTGGGGTCGCACAGCTAACGAGTGGCAGAAGCACTTTTAAAAAATGTTCATTTAGCTGTGCCAGGTCTTAGTTGTGGTACGCGGGATCTTTAGTTGCAGCATGTGGGATCTAGTTCCCTGACCAGGGCTCGAACCTAGGCCCCCTGCATTCTTAGCCACTGGACCACCAGCTCCCAGATATGGGTTTTGAGCTCAGTCGTCTCAGGGTCCTGTTGTGAGCTTTTGTTGGCTACGCCAGCCGTGACTGAGACTGCTGTAGACCGGGTTCCCTGAGGGCTGGGCCATGGGGAATTTGTGTTGTTAATACCGGAGCCCAGTCTTTTTCCAAGACCTTTCCCTAACTCTTACTTAGGTGGCCCCACCACATCAGGGTGCCAGGTGTAGCCCCATAGGGAGGTACCCTTATCACCCCCACTTTCCAGAAGGCGCAAGTAACATGGTGGTAGATTGGTTGCTAAGTCATGTCAGACTTTTGCAACCCCATGGACTGTAGCCAGCCAGGCTCCTCTGTCTATGGTGTTTCCTAGGCAAGAATACTCGAGTGGGTTGCCATTCCTTTCTCCAGGGGATCTTCCCCCACCCAGGGATTGAACCCTAGTCTCCTGCATTGCAGGTGGATTCTTTACCGCTGAGCCACCAGGGAAGCCCTCGCACCAAGTCTTCTGGTTATTAAATGTCAGAGCCAGAGCTCTGCCATCTGGCTTTGGAGCCTGAGCCCTTGCTTGTAACCCTTTCCCTGAGAGCCCTTGGAGGAGAGCCTCCCCGCTCTCTGTCCTAAGGAAGTCCCCACCTGTTCTTCCTTGTCTTGTTTCTCGTGTGACGCTCAGGAGAGCCTCTGTCATTGGACAGGGAGCTCCTGGCTGGAGGGCTGGGCTGTGGACATTCACTTCTGTCTCTGCACTTCCTTTTTCTTCTTTTTTGTCTGTCCCATGCCCATACTCCCTGCTGGCCCATCAGGGAATTCCCTGTCCCTGCAACTTCTGATCCCCAAACAGACTTGTCCCTCTGGAGGGCGGGTGATTATTATACCTCTGCTGGGTCCCGGTCACCCCTGGGTCCAGGGCCTCTCTAGGGGGGTCAGGTAGAGACATAGTCCCTTCCCTGGCGGGTCAGTCACTCTGGGTGAATGCAGCAAGGGCATCTCCTGGGCAAGGACAGCTGCCCTTCCCGCGGCCTCACTTCATTCACATCCCACTCTCCCCTAAGAGCAGGGGTGCCCTGGAACCAGCTCATCCAGCTCCTGAGAGCCAAAAGGGAAACTTCCAGGAAGTGTGCCAGCTGATTGTTGAATGCAGCCATTGTTTGATATAAACTTATAATCTACTAAATTATATTAAAAATGAAGCAGATTAATACTTCAAAGTCATCACCTTCTCATCGCATGCCTACATTTTTCTGTCATTCATATTCTTGTGGTTACTACGGTCTACTGCATCTGGATGCTGGAAATACTATACAGTATATAGTGGTGGGCTACTGACTCCATCTACCCAGTCCTCTTCTCAGTAACACTGCACTGGTAACTTGAGAGCGACCTGTGATGAGAGTGTTTAGATCGTGAAAGTGTTAGCTGCTCAGTCGGGCCTGACTCTGCAACCCCGTGGACTGTAGCCTGCCAGGCTTCTCTGTCCGTGGGATTTTTCCAGGCAAGAATATTGGAGTGGGTTGCCACTTCCTTCTCCACAGAAATTGATAAATGCTACAAACCAGGACACGTCTCCCCAACCCCAACTGCTTACTCCCCCTTCCCAGAGATCCAACTGTTAAACATTCACAAGCCTTACATCGATATGAGGTAAATGGGCCCTCACAGAAGGAGCGTGGACTTTAATTTTTCTTTGAATTATTTTTTATTATTTATTTATGGCGGTACTGGGTCTTCACTGCTGCCTGCAGGCTTTCTCTAGTTGCAACCAGCGGGGCCTACTGTTGGGTACAGTGCACAGGCTTCTCATTGCAGTGGCTTCTCACTTAGGCTTCTGTAGTTGCAGTGTTGCTCCGTGGCATGTGGGATCTTCCCAGACCAGGGATCGACGCTGTGTCCCCTGCATTGGCAGGCAGATTCTTATCCACTGCACCACTGGGGAAGTCCTTGGCTTAGGCCATTTTAATTCAGGTGCCTCTGCCCAGGCCTCACCTTTCCCATCGCAAAATAAAGCTGAGAAGAGCTTTTAAAAACTGAGTGTCAGCTACCTGCTAGGTACTGAATCCACACTCTCATCAGATCTCCCAACAGCCCTAGAAGCAGGTCCAGTGACACCCTCAGTGAAGATGAGGAAATGGGGGCGTTAAGAGGATAAATAACTCATCGAAGGCCACAGACCAGGTTTGAACCCCACTCTTCACTGCTGTGGTTTATTGGCTCTGTGATAATAGTACCCAGTTCGAGGGTGGTTTGGGAGATTATACGAGGTAATGTGTGTAAAAGAGCTTGGTACAGATTTGGCTGTAGCAGAACATAGTAAACATTAATTTACCCAGAGGCTTAAGAGTGGGATCTGGACCCACCCACGTTTGAAACTCAACTCTGCTATTTTCTGATTGTGAGATCTCTGGCCAGTCAAGTCACTTTGCTTGCCTAAGCCTCATTTTCCCTGTGGGAAAAGAAGGATAATAATAGCTACCTGGAAGAGCTACTCAGAAGACTGGAGATAAAAGATGTAAAGTGTCTGGTGAGAAGTGGGTACTCAATAAATGCAAGTGATTTTTCGGGATTATCTTTTATGTTGTGTCACTCGGATGGCAATTCTGCCCTGCTCTGGCGAGGGACACCACAATGGGGCTGGAGCCTCAGAGGCAGGACCTTGCCTGGGCAGCGCCTAGCCTCCTCTCTTGGTCAGGTCAGCCCCTCAGTGGGCCCTGGCTTTAGAAGGGCTTGAGAGGCCAGGGGACACGGTTGCTAGGCACCCGTTGCTAGGCAATGCACTGTTTCTCCTGGCCTGGCCACCTCCCTGAGGGCTCAGGCTTCTCTGGAGCAGCTCCTGCCTCCTGCAGCCTCTCGCCCAACCTCAGAGACCCTGCGGAGGGCAGGTGAGGGTGGGGCCAACTGTGGTTGGGCCCCCGAGAGACCCCGAGAGAGCCAAGCCAACTTCCAGTGGGAGGTGGGCAGGGATGAGGGAGTCCAGGGGAGAGACATGGAGCCTGGGGCTGAGAGTGAGCTTCTGAGCTGGGGTGGCCAAGAATTCCCAGGGAGGGCAGTAGTCTGGCCATTCAGTCCCCAGAAGAGGGCGTGTGGGGGTTCACATGGGGCTGGAGAGTCAGAGCCCCAGGCTCTGAGTCCTGGCTCTGCCACCTATTGTGAGCTAAGCCTTCATCCCTGGGAACCTCAGTTTCCCACCTGTAGAATGGGGGGGGAGTGATGATAAGGTGTGGGGAAAGCGAGATGAGACTATAGGGTGCTACCTGTTGACGATCATTAGTCCTTTCTTCAGTTCCGGGTGTCAGTGGAAAGACACAGACCTGGGAGGAGGGCAGCTGTGAAGGCTTCCATCACCTCCTCCCTGGTCCCCACAACCTGGGCCTGGGGCAGGCTCAGGCCCTGGGGCTGCCAGACCTACAGGGCTCTGTGTGCTTCCTTCCTAGGCGCCCTGGGGGCCCTGCCCCACAGCACCATGATGGGAAAACTCCCCCTGGGGGTTGTCTCCCCTTATGTGAGGATGAGTTCGGGGGGGTGCACAGACCCTCTGAAATTCTACGCCACCAGCTACTGCACAGCCTATGGTGAGGGCACCTTTGTGCAGGAGCAGCCCCCAGGACATGGGACAGGATGGGGACAGCCTTTTAGACCTTGGGGGGTGGGGCGGAGTATGCTGGTCCTGCCTGGGAAGCCCCGGTCACTGTTCTCCCACCCTGCTGATCCTCAGTCTTGTCTGCCTGCTTCCCATCTGGCAGGTCGGGAGGACTTCAAACCCCGCATGGGCAGTCACGAAGGCACAGGCTACAGATCAAATTACCGGCCTGTGGTCTCCTACCAACCGCATCTCGATGCCCTGGATAACCCGGCCATGGGGTACAATCTGTCCAACCCCTCCTCACCCCCTGTCCTCCCAGGCCTTAGCCCTCAGGGCCATTGGACCTCTTCAGACCAACTGCAGCCTCCTCGCCTGGGGCCTGGAGTCCTGGTGGACTCAGGGACTGGTCCTCAGCCTGGGACCCAAAGGCAAGAAGACTCCTGAGGCAGCTGTGGGAGGTTGGAGGGAGGTGTACCCACAGGGTACAAAGACAGGTGGCCCCGGTGTTAATAGCTCCTGCTCCACCCTCAGGGAACAAGTCTGCAACAATTTCCAGACAGTGACCAGTCAGAGTTACCACCCCCTGGAGGTGCCCGATGGCACATACCCCCTGCCCTGGAACTTGCACCAGACCAACTCTGGCTACTCTCGAGAGAAAGCCAGTGCGGTCACCCCCACCAAGGAGGTCAGTGCTGGGCCAGAGCCAGGAGAGACGGGGAGCCCTAGTCTGGGGTGGAGGAAGGGCTGGGGGATGGACTGGGTGGGGCTACCTCCAGAAGGTGGGGCTGCACTGCCAAGAGTTGGTCAAGGCTGAGATGACTGGGCACGTAGGAGCCACATGTGGGCTGGGGTCCACTCGCCTGCATCACTTTTGACCTCACCCCACGCCCCATCACGTTCCCCTCCATCTCCGTCTCCACTCCTATCACCATCATCACCATCCCCCCATCCTACCCCCTCCCCACCTCAACGCCAACACTGTCCCCACGACCTCCCCACCCCATCCACATCTCCATGGCCACGTCGCCACCCCCGTGCTGCTGTCACGTTCACTTGTTGCCATCCCCATCTTCTTCACTTCTGTAATTGTATGACCGTCTTCCTTATTCTAAAACTTTCCCTGGCATCTCAGATCGTGAAGAATCTGTTTGCTAATGCAGGGGGCCCAGGTTTAATCCCTGGGTCAGGAAGATCTCCTGCAGAAGGAAATGGCAACCCGCCCGAGTATTCTTGCCTGGAGAATCCCATAGACAGAGGAGCCTGGTGGGCTATAGTCTGTGGGGTCACAAAGAGTTGGACATGACTTAACAAGTAACACTTCCTTATTATCATCACCACCACCAGAGTGGATGCTGTTATTCATGTAATCAGTATGTTCTAAAAACCTCTTTTATTATTTTTATTTGTTAAAATTTTGGCCATGCTGTGTGGCATTGAACCCATGCCCCCTGCATTGGGAGCATGGAGTTGTAACCACTGGACCATGAGGGAAGTCCCACCTCTTCCATTTTTGAAGGTGGTATGTGCTGGGGGAAAAAATATAACAGGGAAGAGGCAAGGAGTCACTAAGAAGTGAGAGAGTTTCTCCTGCAATCAGGAAGGTCAGAAAAGAGCTTGCTATGGCGACATCAGACAAAAACTTGAGGGAGGTCAATGTTCCTCCGGATGCAGCTAAGTGAGGAAGAGCAGGCAGTCCAGACAGCAGGTGCAAAGGCCCTGAGGCGGGAGCATCTGATGGGAGGAGGGACAGCAGGGAGGTGGAGACTGGAGCAGAGTGAGGAGCTGGATCCTAGTCGGCTGTCTGTCAGGATGTGGGATCCTACCTGGGCATGATGGGAATACCACTGGCTCTGAGCAGAGGAGGGGCCCAGCCCAGCTTCACTGTAGAAGGACCCCTGGGCTGCTGTGCAGATCCTCTGCAGGGGTCAAGGGCAGGATCAGAGTCTGGAAGTGAATGCCATCCCCTCAGCGGGATGGTAATTGACTGCTCCCTCCTCCCAGGTCAGGAAGGTCCATTTTGGTACCCAGGACTATGGGCCCCAGGCCATCACGGGGCTGGAGTCCAAGGAGGTGCCCCTGCCCCACCGGCAACAGAACAAGGGCACGCTGGAGTGGGAGAACGCCCAGCACGTGAGTGCGTGGCTCTGATGAGGGCCCTGTGCGGGGCAGAGGGGCCAGAACCCACCTCCTCCTCCCCCCGAGACAGGCTCTGAGCTGGCTCCCCCATGTATCAGGCTCAGTGTGGGCTCAGCGCCCACACAAAGACAGGGGCAAGCCAAGGATTTGATATTTGATTTTTCCAAGACAGCATCAAAGTGGTCCCCATGAGCTCCCCTATGTGTATCTTTGGATTTAATCCCCGAGCTCCCGTCTCTTTGGACCCCCTCCAGGGGCCCAGTGCCCTGTGAGCACCCATTTCTTCCCTTCAGCCTCTCTCCTCTCTTTGGGTGCCTCCTGCTCTGGCTCTCAGGGGCTCCGGGCCTGGAGTCCAGTGTGGGATGTGACTTAGTAGGCCTTTTTTTCGGCTGTGGTGGGTCTTCTTTGCTGCACACTGTGAGTGAGGGCTGCTCTTCCTGGCAGCACACAGGCTTCCCCTCTGGTGGCTTCTCTTCTCTCATGGCGGAGCACAGGCTCTAGGTGCACAGGCTTCAGGAGCTGCCGTGAGTGGGCTCAGTAGTTGTGGCATTTGGGTTCAGTTGCTCTGTGGCATATGGGATCCTCCCAGACCAGGAATCGAACCAGTGTCCTCCCACATTGCAAGGTGGATTCTTAACCACTGGACCACCAGGGAAGCCTGGATGTGACTTAGTTTCAGTTGTCACAGAGGAGCTGTTCTCCCATGGTGGAATTTCGGGTGCTGTGACACTGGGTGAAAGACAGATTTCTGTAGGGGCAGGGAGTTGGGGGGAAGTGTTGTCAGCCCGCCTGTCCCAGAGAACCACACGGGTCTACTCAGAGCCCAGAGAACTGAAGAGCCAGCACCAACCTCAGCACCTACAGGCCCTGGTCTTCCTTGTGTGCCCCCATTGCTCCATTCTCTGTGTTCCAGGGCCCTCGCTTCATGACTTCCGAGTATAATTCCAAGTATCTCAAGGAGCTGTCACATCAGCCAGGTAGGCACACGCGAGTAGGAGCTCTGGATTCCGTCCCACCACAAATCTCTACCCTCGACCCTTGGGGGTGACCCCTGCAGGCCCAGAGCAGGCACAGCACTAAGAAGGCATCAGCAGAAGACAGAAGGACATACAGGCAGCTTGGGGAAACCATCTTGCCCTGCCTGACCTCTGTGCTTTAGGCCTGCCGCTCTCCAAAGGACAGCTCAGTTGCCTAGGATGGCTACTTGAGTCCTGTCCTTCCTTGTGCTCTCCTCATCTGCTCTCTGCCCTGGACTCTGGAGTCCCCACCAGTACCCATGATCCTGGTGGCTCAGGCCTCCAAATCCTTGGAGCTAGCTCCCTTTCCACCTATTGGTACCCTGAGCCACTGGCAGCCACGTGGGTGGGGCCAGCTGGTCCCAGGCCAGCAAGGGGGGCTGTGTTTTGCAGATGTCTTGCAGAATTCAGTTGGTGCCAAGGAGGAGACCGGCTTCACTGAAGAGTCCAACAAGAGCCCCATCATCTTCCAGCCACCCTCCCAGGCTCTTCCTGGGGACCCAGTAAGTCAGGCTGGGACCCACTAGACTCTCAAGGTGATTGAAGGCCTCTAATCTGGGGGAATTCTAGCTTAAAATATATATATATATATATATATATATATATATATATATATATATATATGCTGCAGATGCCTTTGTCTAAACACAAGATGAAAAAACTGGCAAAAATCACCACTTTAGTCCAACTCCACCACTTGACAGATGAGAAAACTGAGGTTCAAAGAAGAAAAGCAGTGTAGCCAAGGTCACTTGAAGTTCAGACAAGAACCCTGGCCTGCTGGCTCCCATTCAGCAGCATGCTCTTCCTTCCCTTCTTCCAACGATAGGGAAAGTCCAATGATAACCCATTGGTGCTGAGCTGTCCTCTGCACTTAGGACAGAGGAGCTGCTGCCTCTGCTGGCCTGATGCTCCTCTGTGGCCTCTTTCCAGGTCCTCCTCCCCAGCCGGAGTGTCACCAAGTCGGACTTTCTGCCCATTTCCCACCCTCATGTAAGCTGAGCCAGGGTTGGAGCCAGGAGGGGGGAATGTCTGTGCTGCAGCCTGGGGTCCTCCAGTGGGGCGGTGGAGGCCGTGCCGGAAGCTGTGCCAGGGGCTGCCTTGCTACCTTAGGGGGACGAGTTCCTGCCGGTGCTGGCCAGAAGCTCCCAGCGGGAGACAGGCTTCAGCCGAGTGAATGAGAGGACCCTGAATCCCAGAGTGAGTAGCCTCAGGGGGCTCCCTCAGAGCAGGGAGCACTCAGAAGGGAGGGGACAGGGAGGTTTCTTGGACTTGGTGGCATTTGATCCAGGCAGGATGGGAAGAATCAGGATCTTTCGAGATGCAGAGGAAGGACCCCTGGGTGGAGGGGGAAAGGCCCAGGGGCTGGAAAGTGAGGAGCGTGTTTGAAGCAGTGACTTGGGTGTTGAAAGAGGAGGGACGCCGTCCTGGGGCTGGGGCTGCTGGGGCTCTGTGCCTGCCCTCCATCCATCCTGCTGCCTCGCCCTGGCTCTGTCCCTGGCTCACACCCTTCCTCTGGCTCTGTCCCTTTCAGGTGCCCCCTCCCTGCCCAGAATCCAGCAGCATGAACCACTGGCAATTCCAGTCTCCCCAGAGGATGCAACAGACAAATGTTGCCCTGCTTGGCCGGGAGACTGTGGGCAACAAGGTGAGGTCTGGGGTACCAGCCCCCAGCCCCAAATCCCCACTCCCCTCCTGACCTGACAAGTCCCCTCTCTAACCTTCTGGTGCAGGAGCCCTCAGGGTTCAGCCTTAACAACCCCAGCTATGTCCGGAGCCCCTATGACCCTGACATGGATAATCGCTACCTGACCACCTACAACCAAGGGTGAGCCCCCTTCCCTGCTTATATCTGGGTTTGTGAAGCTGGTACCCACTTTGCAGACAGGGAGAGTGAGACTGGATAAGTATTGAACTTACAACAAGTAATGAAGAAGACCAACACTAACGAATGTAGTTCCCCCAGAAACAGGTCCCAAGCCAAGGAGTTGGGTGTGAGCCCTTTACTGAGGGTGTCAGGGAGGGAGTCAGCGGGATGGGGAAGGGCTGGCAGCCAACAGTAGTGTGTAATTAAACCAGACATCCCATGGGGAAACTCTAGAAACCAGTGCAAAACACGCAATTCAGAATGATCCCAGCCAAGAAATAAGAGACCTGGGGTATTCATACCCAGCCTCCGCCAGTCCTTGGTTAACAGCTGTCCCCAGGGGTGATATTAAATCCTAGGTACCTCCTTGCCCAGGCAAAGTGGGCTTCAACAACCCAAGGGCAGCCTTCCCAAAGATGCTGTGCAGGCCATGGGTGGGAAGGGCGGGAATAAGGGGGTACTATGGGGTCCATGTGGAGCAACAGAGCATCTGCTAAGACAACACATTCAGTCCATGGCAGGTGGGCTCCACATACCCTCAGAAGCTAAGCTCTGTGTCGTGTGAGCCCAGGGCAAGACATGAGTGTCTTGGGCATCAAGGAGCGCTTCCAGGAGGAAGTGGCCTTGGAGCCATGGTGGGGGCTGCCCAGGCCAGGACTCGGTGGGGAGGGCATCACACACGTGGGAGGAAGGAGACTAATTCTTAGGAAAATGCTGCCCTCATGGCATCTGTCATCTGTGTGTCAGCGTGTGTCGTCTGCATCTGCGCTGCCTCCCCCAGCTCCTTCATCTCCCAGGGAGCTCTCCCCGCCCACCCTGGATCCTTGGAGCTGAACGCCCCCTCTTTTGGATGGAAACTCTGAGGCTCAGAGGGCAGAAGCGGTGCCTGAGCTGACAGCAGATCATGATGTGTGTGGCCGCTGCAGTTCCCAAGGAGGGCAAAGGGGAGGGGCAGAGCCTCCCTCAGGACACTGGGGGACAGCTGTGTCCCTGCCCCTCCCAGGCTCCTACAGACCCCTCAGCCCACCCACCTTCTCCTTCTCCACCCACCTGTCCGATTTCCTGAGCTCCTGCCAGCATCAGGCAGCTGCCTGCCTGAGCTCCTGCCTGAGCTCCTGCCAGCATCAGGCAGCTGCTCCTTCCTCCTGCGCCCAGAACCCTGGGGGTTGTGATCACTGATTTTCTCATTTATCTCTCTGTACCCCTTCTTTGTAAACTCAAGGGCTGGGCCCACATATTACTCATCTTGGCACCTTCAGAACCCAGCCCAGGCTAGCTCAGTGAAAACTAGCGTAATGGAAGAAATGTGGAATGCCGAGAGGGGAATGGATGAGATGGAGTTCCCAGCCCCCATCTTCTCCCACCCCTGAGACAGTCACAGGCCAGGGAGGCATCCCCTTATATATACATATGTATATATATGTATGTATGTATGTATTTGACTGCACTGGGTCTTACTTGTTGCAGCATGTGGGATCAAACCTGGGTCCCCTGCTTTGAGAGTGTGGAGTCTTAGCCACTGGACCACCAGGGAAGTCTCAGGGAGGCATCTCTTTTATATAGTGGTAAAGAATCTGCCTGCCACTGTAGGAGATGCAAGATATGTGGGTTCGATCCCAAGGATGAGAAGATCCCCTGGAGAAGGAAACGGCAACCCACTCCAGTATTCTTGCCTAGGAAATCCCATGGACGGAGGAGCCTGGAGGGCTACAGTCCACGGAGTCGCAAAGTATCAGACACAGCTAAGCGATTGATGAGCACACACACTTACGTATACACATGCATATATTATATATTATATATATATGTGGCTGATCCGGGTCTTATTAGTTGCGACATGTGGGATCAAACCTGGGTCCCCTGCATTGGGAGCGTGGAGTCTTAGCCACTGGACCACCAGGGAAGACTCAGGGAGGCATCTCTCAAAAGTCCTTTCCACACTTGAGTGTGTCTCAGTATGGGGCGGCACAGAGGAGGGGCACGCAGCTCAGGGCAGAGCCAGGGCAGGCTTCCGGGTAAGAGGGGAATGGGGACAGGGCCATCAGGAGAGCCTGGCAGAGGGGATGGCGTGGGCACAGGCAACGAGGCGGGAGGATATCCGGCAGTGTGTGCTACTCTGGAGCCGGACTCCTGCTGCAGCAGGGCGGAGAGGCCGCCTGGGGGGACGGAGGCCAGTGTACGGCAACCTGCCCTTTCTGTGTCGTAGCTACTTCGAGAACATCCCCAAGGGCCTGGACCGCGAGGGCTGGACTCGAGGTGGCCTGCAGCCGCAGAAGCCGGGAGGCTATGCCCTCAACCAGCCGGTCACTCGCCTGGAGGCCACCCCCAACCCCACGGAGAGTCTGAGGCGCCTGCACCCTCACGTGGGCAGGTAGCACCCCGCTGTGTCCCTGGCTGTGTCCAGCGGCCTGTCCCCAGGCTCGCCTCCCTCCTGTGTCTGTCTGTCGGTCTGAGAAGTCCCTTTCCCCTCGCTGGTTTATCCGTTGCCTCTTCTGCCCTCCTCACCCCAGCGACCCCTCCTCTGCCCGGCCACTCCCCTGCCTTCTCCTTGTTCCCAGGCACTCAGCCAGCTCCGACATGCTCCCTGCCTGGCTGATTGGTGGGGTGGGGTGGGGTGCCGGGGGACAGAGCTGAATGACTGTGGTTCTGCCTCCTCACTCTGACTCCTTTTTGCTCAATTCAATTCCTCAGAAATCACATTTACACCAACAATGGCCCGGAGTTGGCAGGCAAAGACTGGTTGTGGTTTGGCTGTAGGAGCTGAGCCCCCGCCCGGCAGAGAGGGGCAGGCAGAGGGGAAGAAGGCCCAGGCTCCCTGCCCCCCTCCCCCCCTTCACCTGCACCCCCTTCTTCCCTGCAGAACCCTGATCTCTGTGGACCCCTTCTACCGAACCGCGCCTCCCAGCAGCCACGGGGGCCGCTTCACTGCGCCCAACTGAGCCTGAGGCCTGGGTAAGGGGCTGGGGTCCCCGACTCCACGCCAGGGTGGTCAGTGTGGGGCAGCCGCCCATCCTATGTCCTGGGTCAGGCCAGCCCTGCCCGGGGACCCCAGCCCCAGAATAGGGGGTGGGAGGTGGG
Source organism: Antilocapra americana (assembly GCA_007570785.1). NCBI lineage: Eukaryota > Metazoa > Chordata > Mammalia > Artiodactyla > Antilocapridae > Antilocapra > Antilocapra americana. The sequence goes on along the minus strand of ML664188.1, from coordinate 6,522,241 downwards.
GGTGGGAGGTCAGGTGCATCTAAGGAGAGGGGAGTGCACGGACCACCCGGAGCCCCTCAGGCCTCGTCTCTGTTCACACAGGTTTGCCGACCCCAAGGGAGAGGAGCCGGCTACTGTCCCTATTCCCACCCCATCCCCCACCCCCACCCCCGGGGGCGCCCCGGCTACTTTCCTAATGAAATAAAAGCAGTGAAGCCGAGCAGTGTGCTGCAGTGTCAGAGGGGGCTGGGAAAGGAGGGGTGAGGCTGGGGAGGGGTGCACCACTGGAGTCAAGTGTGGAGTCAGGGAGGCCTGGCTGGACTCACTGTCATGCTCTGGGTAAGGCACTTCGATCTTCTCACTGTTTCCCCTCCTGGGACTGGGTCACCTCGGGCCTGTGCTGAGTGCTCTGTCCAGTGTGGGAGGGAGGAAGCCCCCCGGGGTGGGAGGCAGGCAAGCCAGAGCGTGGGAGGTGGGTCTATAGCATGGGGAGGAGGATCAGAGCAAGTCTGCTGGGGCCCTGCTGGGTCCCACATCGGAGAGTTTAAAGGAGAGAGGAGGGGACTTCCCCGGAGGTCCAGTGGGTGAAAGTCTCTGCAATTCCCCTGCAGGGGACACAGGTTCGAGTCCTTGTCGGGGAACTCAGATCCCACATCCCACAAGTTGCACTGCATGGCCAAAATAAATAAAGGAGAGAGGAGGACAGCCAGGCAAGAAAAATCACAGAGATCTCTCTCCAGAGACAGATGGAGGAGGGTCCACAATGGATGTCTACATGGACACTGGATACTGGGGGAGGGGTGGGGGCGGGTCTCAAGGCTGGTGCCTCAGTACCTTCGTGAGAACAAGAACAAGCCTGCCTCTAGGTGGACACTCCAGATGAACACAAGACCTGAAGAGCAAAAGTCTTCTGGGAGGAAAAAAGCCTCCCTTCCTTTAGGTGCGGCAGCCTGAGACCCCTCAACCTGCAAGGCAGAAACTGGGCTGCCTCTCAGTGCCTTCCTGTCACCTCCGCCAGGTGCTTTTGTGCAGTGCCCAGCCGTCTGACCATATGCTGTGGTCCTGCTAGCACCAGCCCCTTATTTTATAAATAAGGAGCCTGGACCAGGAGAGGAAGGGACGACTTCAAGATGCTCAAAGTCAGACAGGACAGAAAGTCAGCAGCTGCCCCTCTGGGGATGTCCTTGATGCCCCCCGCACCTCGCGGCTCAGCCTGGCAGGCAGAGGGGCAGACAGTGGTCCAAGAGCTGGGCCCCCACCCTCCACCTCCACCCCTGCCCCTGCGTGGGAGTCTGTGAAAGAGCTCCGCTGGCCCCAGGGCCTGTGTGTGCTCAGGAGTCTTGAGCAGCAGGCCTGGGAGGCTGTCCACGGCCTGACTGGGGCTCCATGTGGGAAGTGGGTGGTTCCAGCTGGCTCCAGCATGGGAGAAGGAGGAGAGTGCGGGACATAGAGGATCTCAACTACAAACGCGCAGAACTCAGGACCCAGTGACATCCCCACACACTGTGGGCGGGGCCTGCTGGTCCATGGTCCCCAACATCAGGGGTAAGTCACTAGGCAGATGGAAACACACGCACACACACTCTTCACCCAGTTTCACCTCTCTGTGTCCTTCCCCAGCAGTGTCCTGTTACAGCTCCTGTTTCCTCCTTGCCCTACCTCTACTGGCTCAACAGGGGATAAGGTGTCAGGACACCAGAGCTGAACGACGCTGTGTGTCCATCACCTCCCGCTTCACTGTCCTACACCCAGTTTCCAAGCCTGGGGCCACCCCCATGATGATTCCTGAGCCTGGGCTGTGGACTCAACCCCTGGGCTCCCCTTAGCCCCTGCCTTCTCCCCACTGCTCTCAGGCAGCCCGTCCTGGCCTCCCTGTCTGGGTCCTGGGCTCCAGTCCAAGGGGTTGTGTGAGGATAGGGTGACCCAGAGGGTGGGATGGCAGGACAGGAGTCCAGCAGGGGCGAAGGTCAAACCTAGATGACTCTAGAGCCCCTGCCTGGTGCAGGACACAGATTTCCTCATCTTTGAATGAGGAAGCAGACACAGAGAGGTAGAGCAATTGGCCCAGGTCCCCACCCCACCCCCCCCCCCCCCCCCCGTTTAAAAGGTTGGGGGGGGGGGCCTGCTGGAGAGGGGTGGAGTGGGAACCCAGAGTAGAAGTCGCCTGGTGGAAGAGTAAGCTGACTGCAACGCATACCTGGCTTCCTGACCTTTTCCCTCCTCCCCGAGTCTCAAAGGGAAGGAACTTTGAAGTAATGAGCAGAGTGGCCAGTTGTGGGCCTTAAACCAGGGAAGACTGTGGGCAAGGACTCCAGGGAGAGGACAGCCCAATGTTTGGTCAGGGAGCGGGAGCAAGGGAGGCTGAGAGGTGGGATCCCCATGGGGAAGGGGCCTTGATGGCCACGCTTCAGAGCCTTTCTCTGTCTCTCTCCTCCATTATGAGGCTCCAAAATTGCACAGGCCATGTCTGCCTCGTTCACACGGAAGGCCAGGAGCAACGTCTGCACCCTGCAGATACTCGGTAAATATTGAATAATGGAATGAATGAATGAATACATTTTTCCTGCCAGTGGGGGCACCAGATGTGGGCTCTGAGTGTCACCTGCCCCGACACCAAGAGGTCAGCGCAGACTTCCTGTATCTCTGCAGCGCAGTGGCTTGAGATTACGTGGGCCCTGCCTCCTTGCCCAGATGCCATGGCTGTGGCCCCTGGGACCACTGTGCTTTGCCCTCCAGGTCACCTCTTCTCCCTCTGCATGTGCCCTGTTGCTCTCTTCTCTGACTCAGCCTCTGACCAGCCCCAACCATGCTCATTCCAACCTTGACCCCTGGCAGGTTCCAGGACCACAGTAGGATCAGTGCCAAGCAGTCCTCTGTGCCTTGTCAGAGCAGGAGGGGTGGATATGTTCTCAGCCTGTGGCTATTTGTGTCACTGAAACCACAAGGGAGGGACTGGCCTTTGCCTCGTCAGTCTCCTCTGCATTGTCAGGTGAATGTGGGAACTGACGATGTAGTTTCATTTTCAGGGTCCTGGGCCCTCACCCCTCTGAGTCTCGAGTTTCTTGCCTGCCCCCGGCCAGCATCAGCTCAGCACCCTGTCCTCCCCTGGGCCAGGGCTATCCACAGAGAGTAGCTGTCCAGGCCTGACCTGTGGAGTTAGACTCCCTGGGTCCAAATTCCAGCTCCCTGCACCCTGAGGCTGCCTCCTGCCTCCAGCTGATCATCTGAGCTACAGCTAAATGGAGAAGGAAATGGCAACCCACCCCAGTATTCTTGCCTGGGGAATACTGGAGAATACAGTATTCTTGCCTGGAGAATCCCATGGGCAGAGGAGGAGCCTGGTGGACTATAGTCCATGAGGTCACAAAGAGTCGGACACGACTGGATGACTCTCACGAATAGCGGAGCTCACCCTGTGGGCTAAATGAGATGATGTGTGTAAAGAGCTAATAGCTACATTGTAGTAAATAGCTACATTGATGTTGGAGCAGAGGAAACCCGAGTCCGAGACAGAAGTGGGGATTTGAAATTGTCACAAGGTCTGGCTTTTGTCCCCTCCTGCTTGGAGGACGGGCCCCTCCTCTGGTCCCTTTTCTGCGAGCGGGCCTCTGCTTGTCTGGGAGAATTTGGGTAGGTGATCCACCTGGATAGCCTTACCCGGAGGCCCCTCAAGGGGGCGCTGTCTCTGAGGACACTTCTCCCAGGCCAGTTTTCCCAGGTCTGGAAGGGACTCTGCTCACATGTAACCAGACCAGTCTCTCCTTTCAGCAGATGATGCCTGGGTTGGGAAGATCCCCTGAAGAAGGGAAAGGCTACCCACTCCAGTATTCTGGCCTGGAGAATTCCACGGTCTGTACAGTGTACAGTCCATGGAAGGATCACCAAGGGTCGGACATGACTGAATGACTTTCATACTGAATCTGCTACCACTGAAGCATCCTGCCCACTCCCCACTGAAATTTTAGAAACTATTCTGAGGTGTCATCAAAAATGAGGATGATTATTCTTTATTAAGCCCACACGGCCTGCTGGGAGCTGGGAATATTCTGTGGGCCTTCCTCTTTTGAGCAAGAAGGCAGAGGGACCTCCCTCTGGGGGACGTCTGGGGACGAAGGTGGGTGCCTCACTGACAGCATTGGTGTGGGGGAGTAGAGTCCCGGATGGCAGGATGCAGACAGGTGCTGGGTGCTGTGTGATCGGCAGGCAGACGTGTGTGAGGATGGTGCCCTTTACAGCACCGGGTCAGCTGACTTGACAGGCACCATCTGGCCCGGGTCACGTGGCGACCCGCAGATCCACCATCTCATGGGCTTGACAGCTGGCCAGCTGGGAAAAGGCATTGGTTGGTAAGAACTGGAAGCCTGAGGGGTGGGGGGAAGCCATCCATGGGGAGGCAGCGGGACAGTGGTCTGCTACACAAGAGAGTCAGGGGCCTGAAAGGCAGGATTTGACCCCCAACTTCCTCTCTGTCTGGAGAGGTCCTCAGTCCCATGGAAATGTTCCCTGAGCAGCAGATATTTTTGGAGTGATTAGACTCAGGAAACCCTCCACTTCCCCTGAGGTCTCTCTTTGAGGTCAGAGGAAGGCCTGCTGGGTTCTCTGGCTCCAGGCATGCTAACACTCCTTGCTTCTCAAGATGCTGCTATGGACAAGTTTGCCAAGAAAGTTCTTTGAGTCATAAAACTTCACTTCTGCAAAGACCTTTGTGAAAACCAGTTCAGCCTGAGCCAGAGGGGTGCAGCCAGCTCCCAAAGACTCACGGCTTAGTCTCTGCTAGGAATATATGGCCTTTCCCATCACATCACTGCACTGGGGGTCTTGGATTGCAGCTGGTGAAAAGCATGGGGCTTTAAGCTTCCCTGGTGGCTCAGATGATGAAGAATCTGCCAACAGTGTGGGAGATCTGGGTTCTATCCCTGGGTTGGGAAGATACCCTGGAGAAGGTAAAGGCTACCCACTCCAGTATTCTGGCCTGGAGAATTCTATGGACTGTAGAGACTATGGGGTCGCAAAGAGTCGGACACAATTGAGCAACTTTCACTTTCACCATTTGCTGAAGTGGTATGTGAGTGTGTGTGTGCGTGTGTACACTTCAGAGGTCCTTAGGTAAAGAGGCCAGGAAAGCATCTAAGACAGGCATTCTAAGAGAGAGACTGGACAAGATCCTAAAAAAGCTGTGCTCAGAAGACTTTAGGAAGCACTGGGCCCAGCGAGGTGTGGTGCCTATGGCAGAACAGCTTTGCTGCAGATCCTCTTTCTCCTGGTGGGCTCTGGCACCAGGTGTGGGAGGCCGGTATTGAAGAACCTGGGCAGACTTACTCCTGAGCATATATGAGGATGAGGAGGCATCTGGCAGTGTGGGGCCTCCTAGGTATGACAGTGAAGGCCCTGTGGACCCGGGGCAGTGGGCCCCTCCACTGTGATCACGTGACTCCCTTAGGGCCCTTAAAATGTGGGATAGCAGTCAGAGCTCTTTGCGAGCACCAGAAGCCAACTCCAGGGACCTCCCTGATGGTTTAGTGACTAAGAATCCATCTTCCAATGCAGTGGATGCAGGTATGATCCCTGGCTGGGGAATTATGATCCCACGAGCCACTGGACAACTAAGCCCCTGTGTCTCAATGAAGATCCCGCGTGCTGCAACTAAGACCCAACGCAGCCAAGTAAATAAATAAAATATTCTTTAATAAAATAAATAAAGAAAAAAGAAACCAACTTCAGCTTATATAAGCTCAAAGCAGTTTATTAAAAGGCTTTTGGAGCTCACAAAATCTTCGGGTGGACCTGAGAATAAAGGTTAGAGGCTAACCAGCCAAAAATTGCCCCATGGACCTGGGCCCACCGAGAGCATGTGCCTCTCTCCCTGTGGGGCCCTGGACGCTGGTCCTCCTGCTGCCACCACCCCCAGGCATCCTTAGAAGGGACTCCACACAGTCCCTTCTGCTCTGCATCTCTCATATCCAATTCAAAATCTGGAACAGGTACTTCTGCTGAGTGGCTGCAGCCAACTTACCAGGGAGGCTGGGAATTCCCAGAGTTTTCAGCTTCCATAGTAGGATATGTGGGTTCTGTTTGGTAAAGCAGGTGGGGGGGCTTCGCCCACTCAGGAGACTGCTGCGAGGCCCAAAGAATTCAAATGTCCTTCACATGTGGGTTACCATCAAGAAGGGAACAAGGCAACTTTCTTGGTTAAGACTTTACCTCCAGTGGTTAAGACTTCACCTTCCAATGTCGGGGATGTGAGTTCAATCCCATATGCCTGGGAGCCAAAAAAACCAAAACATAAAGCAGAAGTGATGTTGTAACAAATTCAAGAAAGACTTCAGAAAAAAGAAGAAGAAGGGAATAAGCATTTGCTACATGCCTCCAGTGAGCTGGGAGCTTCACATACCTGGCAGGGCTGCTGCTGGTCCTTAAGGACTCTCTGTGGGACATGGGAAAAGATGCCCTTCCCCACCAGTCTACGAGTTTCCCAATGCAACTGGAGCCCCTTGGACGTGATTCCCACATGAAGGTGCCATCCCCTCCGCACAGCAGATGTAGATTTCACAGGCACATACTCAGGAGCTTGGAAATGTACCTTGGTCTCTCTGTAACTGAACTTAGACACCCATCTCTTTGCTTCCAGTCCAGCTCATCCTCTTTGAATTAAAACTGTCAACTGGAAAAAAAAAAATCATGACGTGAGAGTTGTGAGTGAAGTTTTACTTGGGGCAAAATGAGGACTATAGTCTGAGAGGCAGCATTTCAGATAGCTCTGAGAAATTGTTCCAAAAAGGTAGAGAGGAAGGTCAGTGTATATGCGATTTTAATGAAGAGGGAGTACATGAAATTAAGCACATATTTTTCATGGACTGTAGCCTGCCAGGCTCCTCTGTCCATGGAATTCTCCAGGCAAGAATACTGGATTGGGTTGTCATGCCCTTCTCCAGCAGATCTTTTCAACCCAGGGATCGAACCCAGGTCTCCCATGTTGCAGGTGGATTCTTTACCATCTGGGCCACCAGGGAAGCCGCCTCCCTCCTTTTTTTGTTACAGAGGTTGCTGCTAATCTCATGAAGGTTACTGCTAGTCACAAGGAGCAGACATCACCATGAAGGATTTTAGTACTTTTCTAGGTATGAGGAGATGCAAGAATTGGACTCAAAAAACCTTTTTTTGTGAAAATATTTAACTGTCTGAGGACCTGTTCTGCCAGTTTTCACAGGAGCACAGAGTGCCTCATTCTTGATCCTCACCCTGAACTCCTTTCAGGGGGTATTCAAGGTCAGCAGCTGCACCACCAGATCATAATGTAATCCTTGCAGAGGTAGATGCTGCTGTTGCTGCTGCTATTTAGCTGCTAAGTCGCGTCTGACTCTTTGCGTACCCCATGGACTGTAGCCCGACATGCTCTTCTGTCCATGGATTTTCCCAGGCAAGAAAACTGGAGTGGGTTGCCATTTCCTTTTCCAGGGGATCTTCTTGACCCAGAGATCGAGCCCAAGTCTCCTGCTTGGCAGGTGGATTCTTTACCACTGAGCCAGCTGGGAGGCCGGTAGATGGCAAGTGCCAGTGTGTAGTTGGCAGAACTGTCCATTTGAGAATCCAGTCTGGTCAGGATCTGCACCTGTTCTCTTTCATCTTGCCTCGGAGGGTGTATACCCGCCTGGAGCTTGCTGCCAGGAGAGAGGCATCCATCTGTGTTGACTCCCTCGAGATGTGAAGTGGGCTTTGGTCATCCACACCTGTCCTGCCGACATCTGCCTGGAAACAAGAGGAACACTCTGGCCTCTGGTTGCCAGGGTCGTGCAACCAGTCCTTCAGCTGCCTTACCTGGGCCACACATTCAGGACCTCCAGGTCCATCAGTCTGCTCTCCGACACATAAAGTCCTCCTTGGAGGTGCATAAACTTCAGGATGCTCCCCCTCAGGACACAGGGGTCTATCGTGGATTCTGGGGAGGGTCCAGATCACCTCTATTTCTGCTGAGGCTTCTGCATACGGGCGGGGCAGGAGAAGCTGTTATACCCTCAGGGCACACCTGGTAAGAGAAGTGCCGGTCCCCTGCCCTGGTATTCCCCAAGTGTACTTGGGACCTTTATATATAATTTATTTCCTTTTGGCTCTGCTGAGTCTTCGATGCTGCATGGGCTTTTCTCTAGTTGCTGCAAGCAGGAGCTTCTCACTGTGGAGGCTTCTCTTATTATGGAGCACCGGCTCCAGAACACTGGCTCCGTAGTTGTGGCGCACGGGCTTAGTTTATCCGTGGCACGTGGGATCTCTGGGGACCGGGGATCCAACCAGTATCCCCTGTATTGGCAGGCAGATTCTTTACCACTGAGCCAACAGGGAAGGCCCACTTGGAATCTTTTCATGGCACCCTTAGGCTCAGCCCAGGCCAGCATCCATGTTTAGGAGTGCGGTTCTGACCCCCACTTCTCTCCTGCCTACCTGTTGAGCCTTCATTTCCTGTTGGGTGGGATCTTGACTTCTGTGATGACACTCGCTTCCTCGCTCCAGGCTTACAGCATCAGCTTGCAGCTCTCCAAGTTCAAAGCCTAGCTTTTTGACTTAACTAAAAAATACTTCTCTTAGAACCTGCTCTGTGTTTCAAAGCCTCTTTTGCAACTTAAAGCCAAGGATTTGACTCTTTGTTCTGAGTTTCCTTTGGAGAGCGGAATTTGAGAAGCCAATTTAGCATCTGAATGGAGGGAAAAGGATATAAGGAAATTGCCTCCAGAGCTGCATCAGTTGCTATCTCAAGATGATAATACCCAGCTCCTGCCTTATCTCACTGACACATGATCCTTCGAGGAGAGGAGGATCCCAGGTCTGGGACTAGGGTGAGGCAAGTGAAGCACTTATTTGGGCAGAAGATTTAAAGAAGTGCCACCAAACTGAGGAATGCAAATACACATTAGTTTAATGTACTAATTCAAAAAATCAAAATTAATGCAAAAAAAAAAAAAAAACCCTCATGAGGAACACAGCAGTGAACTTTAAAGACAGGATTTGTAGCAGTGACTTTTCCTTTTGTCACATGATCCACTATGGATCACAGCACAGGCTACAACCCTGCTTTAGTTGCATGAAACTATTATTTCTTCTGATTATTGAGTTTTTTTGGTGCCCCCTTAAATTTTATGCCTGGGGCAAATAACCTAGCTATCCCTAGCTGCCCTCCTCCCACTTCTTCCCTACCTCTGCCTCTACCACCGTTTGGGACTGTTAGGTAGTTAGAGTAGGAAACAGGAGTCCGAAATGGTGGTGGCTAAAAGACAAGGAAGGGAGAAGCCCGTGAAAATAGAACAAAGGAAGGTCAAAGGAAGGTCCGAGGACTGGAGTGAAGACCTCAGGTAGAACAAACAGCACTCCGGGCTAGCCCAGAACAGAGGGCTTTAATGTTCCTCACTCCAAATCTTTGTTGTGATGAGACAGAACCGAGGAGCAAACACTTGCCTGACAGGACTTTCTCCAGATGTGAGAACTGAGGGTCTGAGAGGGTGAGTAGTTAAAGTCAGGACAGATGGCCCCAGGGGTCCTGCAGGAGGGACACTTCCTGTCCATTCATTTAACACTTGTTCATTCAGTAGGTACAATGCAGCAGGCACAGGGCACCATGGGACATCTGTGAACAAGGTCTCCACTTTCATGGATCTTATCTTCAGTACACAGGAAAATAAAAGTGAAAGTATTATTCACTCAGCCACTTGGAACTCTTTGCGACTTCATGAACTTTAGCCTGCCAGGCTCCTCTGTCCATGAAATTCTCCAGGCAAGAATACTGGAGTGGGTTGCCATTCTATTCTCCAGGGGATCTTCTCAACCCAGGGATTGAACCCAGGTCTCCTGCACTGAGGCAGATTCTTTACCTTTTGGGCCACCAGGGAAGAAACAGACTTCAACTAATGCGCAGTTAATTATTTATTTAATTATAATTGGAATAAATACTTTGAAGGAAAAATGTGGGAATCGAAGACTCTGTGACAACCGGGCTTGACTCCTGTGTTCTGAAGGATCTGGGAAGATTCTTTGAGAATGGAAGGTTTCAGCTGAAATTCTAAGGATAAGCAGTGTGAGGCAAGGAGAATGGGAAGAAGATGGACCAGCATGTGCAAAGATCCTGGGTAGAAAGAAGCTGGTGCATTTGAGAAACTGAGAGGAAGTGTGTTAGACCGGGTGAATTCTATCACAAACAGCCTATATGTCTAAATGGCTAAACATATTAAAAATTTGTTCCTCATTTGTCTCATTGTCTAACGTGAGTCAGAGAGTGCATCTCCAAGTGATGACTCGGGGATCCAATTCCTTTCCACCACTGACACTGCAGAAAATAAAAGAGGATTGTGTAGGGAGGTGGCATGTGTCACTTCTGCTGACATCCATTGGCTCAGGGCTCATCCCAGGGCCCCACCCCATCAGCCTGAGAACTCAGGAAGAAGCAGGGAAAAACAGAAGTTGGTGACCTTCAACAGCCCCCACCTTAGGGAGGGGGACCAAGACAGGGTAGTCCTTGGTGGTCATGGCTGGGACCTGAGTTTATAGTCTTGGAGCAGAAGGTTGGACCTACACTTGGCCACAGATCTAGGAAGGTATTAATATATGGGCAGCAGTCAGCTGTGACCATTTTGGCCTATTTCGGAAGAAAGTGCTCCGAAGTCATTTTGGAATGTGGAACCTACTAGAATCATTAGTTTGGTCAGGTTTCCATCCACAGTATGGAGGCAAGGCCCTGGCCATTGAGTCAGCCTCATTCTCTTGGCCATGTTGTTCCAGCTGCTATATTCTTGGGAGAGGTGAAGAGGGTTTGTGGAGGTAGGGTGGCTACTGAATGGAAAATGACACTCTGAGCTTTCTACAGATCAGGCAGGTCACTCTCAGAGCTCTGGTTTCAGGGGAAAGTGATCCCCCAAGGTATGTCTAGGCTCCAGTTTCCAGGGAGCCTGGGGAGCAGATGCTCAGAGGCTGAGGCTGGGCTAGCCTTGTGAGTCTATTTATCTAGAGAAGGGTTCTGGGCCAGCGAGGGGCCAGAGACTACCTGGAATTTGCTAATAGGCAAACCCTGAGCCCAGATCACAGCCCTATGGGCCTTTTTGCTTGGCCTTCTCCAGCTTGTTTAGGGATTCCTAGACTTGCACCAGGAAGAGAAGGGGATGACAGAGGATGAGATGTTTGGATGGCATCACCGACTCGATGGACATGAGTTTGAGCAGGCTCTGGGAATTGGTGATGGACAGGGAAGCCTGGCGTGCTGCAGTCCATGGGGTCACAGAGTCAGACACGACTGAGCAACTGAACTGAACTGAGACTAGCACTGTGGGTTCTAGGACAGCCCCAGTTGGGCAAACACTGAACCCCAGGGCCTGGAATCAAGATGTCCAAGTAGGACAGTCCTGAAAGTTTTTCTGCTGTCAGCAGGGTGGGAGACAACACTTGGGCATCCTGGATGGTTCTTCTGATTTCCCACAGCCAAGAAAGGCAACAAGATTCAGTGGGAGGAGGCCTGGTTCGCAATAAGATGGATTGGGTTGGAATCCTACCTTTCCCCCTGACCAGCTGTGTGACCTTGATCAAGCTACGCAACTTCTCTGAATCTGTTTTCCTCTTCTGTAGGGCAGGGGGATTTAGTACCTGCCTGGCTAAGGTGTGGAGAAAGGTAAATCGGAAAACCCAGAGGTGCTCAGTAAATGATAACCATCATCATTTTTGTGGCGGAGAACCCGGACAGAAGGGGTGCAAGCAGTACCAACTCCTCCCCTGCCCCTTCCCCCCACCCCACACAGGCACACATCTTTCTTGCAGCTGCAGCCAAAGAGATCCTGTTAAAATGTGTGTCAATTCATGTCACTCTTCTGCTCAAAGTCCCTCAGGGACCTCTCACCCAAGATCAAAGCCAAAGCCTTCACAGGAGGCCACGAGCCCTCCATAGTCTGCCCTGTCCCTTCCTCTCTGCCCTCACCTGTTGCTGAGCCTCTCCTCTGCTCCCCACCCTTGCTCCATGGGCTCCAGAATGCCCAGGCACACTCCTGCCCTGGAGTCTTGGCATTGCCATCCTCTCTGCCTAGATCCTATTTTCCTCAGACATCTGCCTGCTTGGTTTGTTCCTCCTCCTTTCTGTCTTTGCTCAAATGCCATCCTGCCAACGAGGCCTCCTGGGCCACTCTGTTTTTACTTTTTATTTCTGTTTTTCACTTTGATGTTTATTTATCTGTGTTTATGTACGGCTGCATCGGGCCTTCGTTGCGAGCTGTGGGGTCTTTCATTGCAGGTTCACAGGCTCTTCTTTGGGGCATCCAGGCTTCTCTCTGGTGTCTATGACCAGGATTAGTTGCCCTGATGTATGTGGGATCTTAATTTCCTGACCAGGGATCAAGCCCGTGTCCCCTGCATTGGAAGGTGAATTCTTAACCATTGGGCCACCAGGGAAGTCCCTGGCCACTCTGTTTTAAGTGGGGTCCTCAGTCCTCTCTTCTTATTTTAGCTCCTCTATAACTTGGCCATTGCCTGACCTATTCAAATGCAATTTGTTGATTATCTCCACTCATAAGAATGCAAGTTTCACAAAGGCAAGGTTATTATTATTATTATTATTTTGTCTATAAGGTTTACATGTATAGCCATCCCCAGTGTCTGGACATATGAGCAGGAGCTTCATGGTTGTTGAATGAATACCTGGATGATGATGAGGACTCAAGTTCTGGCTGGTACAGGTAAAGGGAGTGGGCCATGGTACAAAGGACATTGTCACTTCCTTTTTGGCCAGATGAGGGAGTTGGACTAGATCCTCAGGAGATGAGGAGCCATGAGAATTGTAGGTGTCATTTACTTCCTGCCTCCATGCACTTTTCTGGGGTGAGGGTCCCTGGCTTCTTAACAGAACCTGTGATCTCCCGATGTACCAAGCACCCTCCCAGGGCTGCCATTTCATGGTTGGCTCTAATAGGCTCAAAGCCTTGCTTTCTAAGAACAGATGATGCCAACATTCCTTGATCTTATTCAAGTCCCAGCAGCCACAGAGGTCCTGGCTACAAAGATGGGGGGTGGGAGGTGAGGGGGAGGTGGGGGGTTAGAATAGGGGAAGGTGGAGGTGGGAACCAGAGTGGTCTTGGCAGGGTCAGTGGGGCAGGAGGCTGGGGTGGTCGTAGGGGCACAGGAGGGGCAACAAAGGAGACTTCTACATGATGTGCTGTTTTCTTCCTTTTATTTAAAAGAAACCAGATACAAAGCAAGTGTGACACAATGTGAGCAACTGTTAGCACTGGATTCTGTGCACAGGGGTGTTTATCACAGAAAGCTCTGTATGTTTTCTGTATTTCAAAAATTTCTTAAAAAAAAAAAAAAACAGATTTGGAAGTGGGCAGGACAGTTCTAGCTCCTGACTAGGAATGGAGCGGCTGTTTCAGGGGGCCTGAGGGGCCTGGCCTTGGACATTTTTCCAGCACGTGTGGGTAAGAGGGGCTGGCTGGAGTCTGGGTGCTTTCCTGGAGCTGTTAGAGCCCCTCCTGGCTCCCGGGTTTCAGTTTCCTGCCTTTCCAGGGAGTGGGGAAAGGCTGAGAGGCCCCATGCTGGGGGTGAAGCTAATTCATTAGTGACGCCTCGACAAGGACTGGGCGCCCGCAGCGCGAGCGTGATTCATCAACACGATTGCCCCGCTGCCAGCCTGCGTGGGCCCGGAACGACAGTGCATTTTACCTTTCCCCACTGAGAAGGGCCTGGTGGGAGGTGAAGGTACAGCATCTACTGAGAGTGAGAAAGAGAGAAACAAGAGGGCTGGTCCCCTGTACCCTTGAGCCCAGGAAGCTCTGCCAAGGCCGGGACTGGGATGGCAGGGGCTCAGGGGTCCTGCCCATGCTGGCAGAGCCCAAAAGGGCTGCCTGGTGCTGCAGTGCCAGCCCAGAGCATGTGGTGAGGGGGGCTGGCTGGGCTCCCTCCTCCACAGCAAATGTTCCCTTGGGGAAACTGCTGGCAGGGGTGGGGGTGGCAATAGGAGGTGAGGTGGGATGGGGAGGCGCTCTTTCTTGTCCCAGCTGCCTGGCTGGGTTTTCCTCAGCTTTCTAGTCGCTGAGGTGTCAGCTCGTCCCAGAAGTTCTCCCAACTGAGTAGAAGGGAGAGAGTTGGTTTGGGGCTTAGGGGAGATCCAGAAGGAGCTTGAAGTCCCCCTGCTTGGGGCTCAGAATCCTCCTACATCCCAGATCTGGTGTCTGAGACCCACTTATTCTCTGCCTGGTTCCTCTACTCAGCTCGCATCTTGTTAGTTTTCATTCCAGGGCAGGGATCTGAGGCTAGCTCCCGGCTCAGAGCAAAACCTGCCTCTGTGTTCCCCATCACCTGTTCACCCCGTGACGTCCCTGCCTGATTACAACTGCTACTGCCCTGCCCTTTTGTTCCTTTATCCAACACATAGATATCAAGCATCTGAGCAAAAGATACCAGGAGCCAAAAAAAAAAAAAAAAGTACACACGGAATAATTCCATTTATATGAAATTCAAGAGCAGGCAAATCTGATCCATGATGACAGAGGTCAGGATCACTGTTGCCTCTGGGAGGTGGGGATTGTCTGGAAGAGGCAGGTGGGAGGGAACTCTGAGTGATGGAAATATTACATGATGTTTACATTTGTCAGAACTCACCAAACTATACTTATGGTCTAGGCATTTCACGGTATGCAAAGTTTGCCTTCATTTTTTAAAATGTTGACAATTTTCACTGAACCACTACCATGTGTCAGACCCTGTGCCAGCAGAGACAAGCGTGCCTGCCCTGCCCAGCTTACATTTCAGGGGTGGTGGTTTTCATCCTCTTCTTGCATCGGTCACTGCTGTCTGCCCCTGGGCTGCCCTGCCTGTAGTGAGGATGGAAGTTGGGATGGGTCAAAGGGCAAGATGCAGTCTAGAAGTCTGCATCAACCAATTATCTTTTAAAATTTATTATTTATTTGTTTGTGCCAGGTCTTAGCTGTGGCATGCAAACTCATAGTTGCGGTATGTGGGATCTAGTTCCCAGACCAGGGACGGAACCTGTGCTACCTGCATTGGAAGCACGGAGTCCTAGCCACTGGACCATCAGAGAAGTCCCTCAGCTAGTTATCAACAGACGATCACACCAGCCAAGATGGGAAGGCAGGATGGAGGAGGCTTGGCGCCTGCAGACTTGACTCCCTAGCTGTGCTCTCTCATCACTCTGCAACTTTCAGCAAGTTGCCTAATCCCTCTGAGGCCACTTTCCTCATCTTTCTTATGGGATTAATAACTCCTTTGTCATCAGACTCCCTGATGGCTCAGATTGTAAAGCATCTGCCTGCAGTGAGGGAGACCTGGGTTCCATCCCTGGGTCAGGAAGATCCCCTGGAGAAGGAAATGGCAACCCACTCCAGTACTCTTGCCTGGAAAATTCCATGGATGGAGGAGCCTGGTGGTCTACAGTCCACGGGGTCACAAAGAGTCAGACACCACTAAGCAACTTCACTTCACTTGTCATCAGAATTAGAGGCTTTGCCGAGAGAAAATTCAAAGTCAGAAGTGGAGTTGTTTCCATTTATTGGAGAGGTACATGGTTAAGACTACTTCATGGTTAAGACTGAGCCCGGCGGGCTACAGTCCATGGGGTTACAGAGTTGGACATGACTGAACACATATACACACATGGTTAAGAACATAAGTTGGAGAGGCAGTCTGCCTGGTTTTATTTTTATTTATTATTATTTTTGGCCAAGTGATGAGGCATGCAGGATCTTAGTTCCCCAACCAGGAATGGAACCCGCGCCCTCTGCAGAGGACTCGCCAGCCTTAACCACTGGACAGCCAGGGAAGTCCCCTGCCTGGTTTCATATCCCAGCCACTAGCCAGTAGTGTGACCTTGGATAAGTCACCCGTGCATGTGTGCATGCTAAGTCACTTCAGTTGTGTCTGACTCTGTGTGACGCTATGGACTGTAGCCCGCCAGGCTCCTCTGTCCATGGGATTTTCCAGGCAAGAATACTGGAGTGGGTTGCCATGCCCTTCTCCAGGGGATCTCCCCGACCCAGGGATTGAACCCAGGTCTCCTGCATCTCCTGCAATGCAGGCGAATTCTTTACCATGAGCCACCGTGGAAGCCCCCGGCAAGTCACCCAGCTCATGTCAAACCTTACGGAGCCTCAGTTTCTCCATCTTTAAAATCGGGGCAATGAGGGTACCTACCTCATAGGTTTGTGGCAAGGATTCAACGCAATGCTTTTAGTACAGTGCTGGGCACATGACAGGCTGGCAATAAACCAGAGGGAGTGTTTCTGCTGGCAGCTCTAGCAGGAGGGCTTGGAGTAGGAGGGGAGAAGTCAGGGGCAAGAAGGCGGCTGGTGAGAGCGTGTGCAAGAGGAAGCGTTACAGAACGAGTGTGGTCACCGTTGGTGGTGCTCAAAGGCGCTCGTGTGCGCCAGTCCTCTGTCCACCGCAGTTACCCACCGACCTTGAGCACAGCTGGAGGAACTCGGCAGGAGAAGGGGTGAGTGCTCTAACCGGGAATCTGCGGCGCGCTGAGGGTGTTACCGGGCGGGGAGGGGGACAGAGCCAAGCTTGGGTCCCCGCAGATCCTCAGTAGTGACCCACCCTGAAAAAGCCCAGAAAGAGCACTGTTCTGAGTTACTCCCCTAATGTGACCCTAGCGGTAAGACTGGACGCACGCCGCTGGACACGAACGGTGAGCATTGACCTCGCCTCTCAGTCCCTCCTGGAGAGCCACTTGTCCAGAGCCCTGGGTCGCGCGCCGGCATTTCCTCAGTCCTTGTTTCCTTCTTGGACTTGCAGCTCTGGGCGCCTACAAATCACACACCAAACGGCTCGCTGTGGCTGGAGGCGTAGACAGCGTCGGTCGTCGGGTTTGTGTTGGCAAAGCGCCGGGCTTCCGGGGCGCGGTTCTTGGGTTCCCTCGGTTAGTGCTGGTTCCTGGGCCCAAAGGGTGGGAAAGCGGGCCGTGGGCCGGGACTCCTGGACCCAATTCAGCGGCACCTTGGGCCTGCCCCGCCCTCCTTCTACCTCATTGGCAGCCGCGCGCGCGTCGGGGGTTGCCAGGGCGACGGGTCTCCAAGCTGAGAATCCGCGCTAACTCGAACCAGTCGGCCTCCAGCGGAGGAAGAGGCGGAGGCCGGAGGGCAGGAGGCCGATCGCGGCGCGCCGCTGCGGGGCCTCAGGGGGGCGCCTCCTCCCCGCCCGGCACGGCCCCCCTCCCGGAGCAGGGACAGGCAGGGTTGGGGGGCCCCGGAGCCCTCGCGGCCTCGGCCCCGTCGAGGAGGCCCGGGGGCCACCAGGGCGGGGCGATGCCGGGCGGCAAGGGCGGCGGTGGCCCCGCCCGGGGCTGGTGACCATGGGCATCGCCGAGTCTACGCCGGACGAGCTGCCGTCGGACGCCGAGGAGCAACTGCGCAACGGTGAGCAGCAGTTGGAGCTGAGCGGGAGGCGGCTGCGGCGGCTGCCCAGCGCCGTGTGCGCGCTGAGCCGCCTGCAGAAGCTGTACGTGAGCGGCACGGGGCTGCGCGAGCTGCCCGAGGAGATCGAGGAGCTACGCGAGCTGCGCATCCTGGCGCTAGACTTCAACAAACTCGAGCGCCTGCCCGACGGTCTGTGTCGCCTGCCGCGCCTCACGCGCCTCTACCTTGGCAGCAACCGGCTGCTGGCCCTGCCCGCAGACTTCGCGCAGCTGCAGAGCCTGCGCTGCCTCTGGATCGAGGGCAACTTCCTGCGGCGCTTCCCGCGGCCGTTGTTGCGCCTGGTGGCGCTGCAGTCGCTGCAGATGGGCGACAACCGGTTGCGCGCGCTGCCCTCGGAGCTGCCGCGCATGACGGGACTGCGTGGCCTCTGGCTCTACGGCAACCGCTTCGAGGAATTCCCGCCCGCGTTGCTGCGCATGGGCCGCCTGCACATCCTCGACCTAGACCGCAACCGCCTGGGCGGCTTCCCCGACCTGCATCCACTGCGCGCCCTGCGCGTCTTCTCCTATGACCACAACCCGGTCACTGGCCCCCCCCGCGTGGCCGACACTGTCTTCCTTGTGGGAGAGGGCGCCGTCGAGCGCATGGCAGAGAGGGACGAGCCCACGCCCCGGCCGCCGCCCCGGCGCCCAGCGCGGGCCTTTGAGGACGAGGAGGAAGAAGACCTGCTCATAGGGGGCGGTAGCTCCCGGGCTCTGGGGGCCCCCGAGGACAGCCTCCGCGCCCTGGAAGCAGCTCCAGGACTGGGCACCTGAACCTGTGCTCTGGGCGATGGGCTTCGGCCAGTCTGGGAGGAGGGGCTCCGGGAAAGATCGTGGGAACGGTGGGTCCATACTTGGGGGCAGAGGAGGGGTCAGTTTGGGCACACTGCCAGGGACAGGCAGGCCTGCTGGCCATCTTCAGACATTCCAGAGTGATGAGAAGACTGCCTTGAGGCTGGTCCCTGGGCGGTCGTCAGGCCAAGAAGTCCAGCTCCCTCCACCTAGAGCTCCATCCGGTTCCTGACAGTCACTGACAACACAGTAAAAGCACCAGCTTCTTCCGGGAACCAGAGTCACCACTGACCACTGAATCATCTCCTCGGCTGAGTCTGGGTGCCCAGGGCTCCCAGCTCCCAACAGAGTTTGGATATTCTAGGTCCACCCTTTCTGGCGCGGGAGTCACTACCTCTGGGGTGGACCACATGCCTGAATGAAGCAAAAGTTGGAACAGAAGGCCTGGCCCAAGGCCCGGGGGGCTTGGAGCTGGAGCCTGTGCCTAGGACAGACAGGTGTGGGAGCCGGGGATTGGGGACCAAACGCCACCGTGGCTGCCCTTCCCCCTCCACCGGGGCTCATGGTACATACCTCCCTCGCCAGGCCTCCTAAATTTTGTGTGGGGAAGGGGTGGGGGTGGGGTGGCAGCCAGAAGGCCCGGTCTCTGCCCCTGCCTTTTATTCTGTTCTCTTCTTCCAGCTTGTGTCCAGAATCTTGCTGCAAAGACAACAGGGCCCCCCTTCCCCACGGCCTGAACCTTCCAGCTGTCAGGTCTGAAAAGAAGCCACAGTCTACGGCCATACCACCCTGAACGCGCCCGATCTCGTCTGAAAAGAAGCCACAGTGCCTCCAGGCCCTCCTGCACCAAGAGAGAGGCTCTCTGCTCTGGGCGGCTGCTCCTGCGTAGCCACTGCCTGGACTCTCCATTCCCTTAAATGGGCAGCGTCAGGGTGGCTGGCACCGCGTGGGGCAGGGGACGAACCCTGTGTGCCTCCTCTCCGTCACCAGAACAGCCTCCAGGGGGTGAGGAATGAGGCTTTGCTCTGCAGTTCCCAGGGTCAGATCTTTCCCATCCAAGCAATAATGGGAGGAAGGCCCAGGGCCAGGGCCACTCAGGGACACTGTCTGGGGTGGGGGCCCCACATGGTGGTGTTTTCTTTAGGAAGAGAAAAAGAAACTGTCTGTAAACATAAATTATATTTCTTGGAGAAAGAATGTGCGTTTCCCACATGCCTGTTTATTTATAAGCCCTGGGAGCACTGGGTCCCGTTGCTGTGGGGACTCTGGGCTGCCCCTGGCACTGCCCTTTGTCCATGTGCCCCAGCTCTGCGTCACAGTGGCCCCAGCCAACTGTTGTGTCCTGTCTGGGGCAGGAGAGCTTGTCTTCAGTCAGAAATGGCTTCGGCTGCTCGAGACTGCTCTTCCATCTGGCTGCATCTTTCTGCCACCTGGCCACTGCCCCCCACCCCCAGCCTCCCTTCCCTGGTCTTCTCCAGCTTCGTTTTCAGATTCCTGACTCTTAATACGTTTTTGAATCTCAGGCTGGGCTGACCTTTATTCTTTGACTGGTACTGACCCTGTTCCTCCCCATCTGTGACTATTCTGCCCTCCTTCCATCTCCCTGGCTCCATTTTCCTCTCTCTGTTTCTTTCTCTTAGTCTTTTTTTTTTTTTAAACTCAGTTATTACTTTCTCTCCTTATTGTTAAGGGGGAAAAAGGGGTTAAATTTTTTTTTTAAAAAAAGAGAAAATTGTAAAACCTCAAGTCTAGAAGCCCATGTCTCATGAGAAGATGCTGCCAGGCCGCCATCACCATGGCAACAAGAATAATGTCATATGAGGCCCAAAGGTCAGGCTTGGCCCAGCAGCTCGCTGGCCACTGGGCTGGGCCTGCGGATCAGGAGGAGGCCAGGGATGGATCTGAAAGAATCAGCTTGGGAGAGTGAAGGCCTCCAAATGCACAAAGTGCTTGTAGAGTGGGGAAGACTAGAGGCTGCCTTCCTCTCAAGGAAGAAAAGGAGCCTGGGGTCGGCTGGCCATTTCCCTCCCAGAGACCCTCAGATGCCATGCTCCCCCTGTTGAGGCTCCATCAGGGCTGGTGGTCCCTCTCCACTGGCCCACCTGCTCCCCACCCCTCAGCTGCCCAGGACTTCTCACTTGGCCTTGGAGCAGCAGGGAGAAAAGGAGATGATCTTTATAGGGGCACTTTAACAATGGCCAGGTCAGCGATTTCCCACATTGTTGGGGGGACAGTCAGGGGTGGGTGGGTTCTGGGGAAGCAGGGCAGGGAAGCCCTGGAAGAGTTCAGTGTTTGTGCCAGGGATACAGGGTAGAGGCAGGCTGTGGGGATGCTGATGAGAGCAGAGGCAGCAACAGGGCAAGGAACAGGCCCGGGTAGGTAAGTGACTTGCTCATAAGTGGATGTTAGGCCTCCTAACCCAGTGCTCAATCTGAGCCACGGGAGATGCTACCTGCCTGTGGCTGGTGGTCAGGTCTGGGTGTGGAGTCAGTGGGAATCATGGCCTCTCTTCCTCTCAGAGCCTCCCAACAGCCAGCCCTCCCAGCCAGCAGAGCAGCAGAGACTGGATGTCTTCCTGGATTCATTACCACCATCCCCTTATTCCCACTTCAGAAAGCAGGTGAACAAGGTACTCAGAACCTGGGGCCCTTGCCCAGAAGCACCTCCCTTGCTTCCAGTGCCATCACATGGGCTTGCTCAGCCCTCACCCCAAAGCTTTCTTAAGACACCTGGACACCCTTGTTCTCAGAATGGACATTTATTAGCACACCCGAAGGTGCCACGCAGAACATGTATTCAGACAGGGGTCCCTGCCCAGGGGAGGGGCTCACAATCTAAAGGTGACACAACACATACAGGACACAGACACAGGGAGCGGGGCATCTTCAAGGGAGACAGGTGGTCAGGGGAGCCACAGGCTGGGGCACACAGTGTGTTCAAGCCTTGTCCTTCTGGTTGTCTTTGGGAGGGAGAGGAGAGCAGGACGTGGCCTGAGACGGCCTTCCAGAAAGCAGTGGGATCCAGGAGGGACTTGCAGGAGAAAGAGACCAGAGGGCAGTGGGCATAGGGAAGGATGGGGGAGTCTCTGCAGGCAGGGATGAAGAGAAACCCCACAAAGTGGAGGCAGGAGAAAGAAAGAAGTCCAGGAGGAGGCAGGCTTGGAGCCCACGGCAAGGGGCTGTCACCTCCGCCAGGCCGAGCTGTCCTGCTTTTTAGCCTAGTTTTTCCAGATCAAGCAGAAGTCCTGGCAAGAACTGCTTGTGAGGCTTACTTACCTGACCCTAGGGCTCCCTCCAACCTCTGAACCAGAGACATTTAAACCACATTGTCAGAATGGGGCAGAGGGGACAGGGTGGGCAGCTTCCGGTGGGAGTACTTAGTGCAGAGTGAGGAGAAAGCTGCCAGCCCCAGATGTGGGGGAGCAAGAGGTGAGGTGACCCCTCTAATAGGTGTGGACAGGGGCCAGCAGGTGGACACACAATGGAGGGCTCTCCTTTCCTGTGTGCCCATAACAGGGTAGCACTTTCCTTCTGAAAGCACCTGGAGAGCTGCTAAGCCTCAGTTTCCCCTGGGCTGTGTGCGAGAGGGAAGGAGAAAGGGCTGGGATGATTATTGCTCTTCTGTGGATGGAAGGAACTGAGACCAGGAGGAAGGAAACAGCTTGCCCCAGGGCCTCTGTGTCTACTGGGGCCCAGCATCCTAGGTCCTTAGGCTGGGACTGGCCTTGGGTGCTTTTGAGTTGAGACTTTCCTAATCCTAAAGGATGAAACCAGAAAAGGATGGAGAGAAGGCTCAGGTCCAAGCAACAGACCCAGAACTCCATAGGGAACACAGAGAGGAGGTTGCACTGGCCTGAAACCACAGTGGCACTGTCAGAGTTCATGTTGGTGGTGGGGAAGGCGAAGGGTCTCCCTTTGGTTTCTCTCACCTGCCTTGGAGGGTGGTGAAGGTCCCCTGGGAACTGTGGGGAGGGGCTGTTGGTCTGGGTGAACTAGAGGGGAACCCTGCAAGCCCTAAGGAGATTCCACTCCCAATAAGCCTTGCTTTAGGCTTGATCCAGGGGTTATGGCTGCTTCCTGGCTTTCTGGGTAGCTGATGGGTTCATATTCTCAAGCTGAAGATAGGCTAGAAGGGCCTCATCAAGTGAAGCTGAATCCCAAAGGTGACAGGTGAGGGGAGACTTGGCCCCAGGCTCCCCATCCCCATCCCTCACTTCCTCTTCCCCTGGGAGATAACGGAGGGCTAGGACCCACGGAGGAAACAGCCAAGGCCCTACTTTTTCACGATCCTTTATTAATCAGAATGGGCCTTGCCACAAAAAGCAGGGCCCATCCCCACAAAAATATGATTTTGCAAAGAGGAAATCTTGCTGGCTTAGAGGGTGCATGTGGTGGAAAAATTTTGTATGTTTTTTCCCCCCTTGTTTCTTCAGTTTTTCATTTCTCTTCGCTGCATTTTTTTTTTTTTTGTGACAGTGGGTTTTTGTCGTAGTTTTCATTTTGCTTTTTTTTATATAAAACACTTGCGCTCAAGGACTCAAACACAATACAAACGGAAACCACCAATCCCCACCCCTGGGGCCCCAGCAGGACTGGGGGCTCTGGGGACTCCCCTTGGCTTTTTGTGTGGCTGTTTTCCTTGTCCCTTCCCTGGCGTCTAGCGCCGGTGGGCAGGTGCGGGGTCCTGGGGCAGGTGGAATTTATACAGCAGTTACGTGGGGTGATGGTCACAAGAAAGGATACCTGAACAAGATAACGACTAACTCTAGGGTGCCCACAAAGATGGTGGATGACGCTCAAGAAGGGAGCAGGGACACAGTGGAAAAGAGATAGGCGGGCCCAGGCCGGCCTCAGCTATCCCTGGAGGCTCTGTGGGGGGAGGGGCAGGTGGGCCTTGCCTTCAGGCTGCGGTAATAATACTTTGCTCGCGGGTAGCACCTTCAGAATCCTCCTGCCTCCACCCCCAGGTCAGGTGACGGCGGCCTTACAACCTCCCCCATGAGGTAGGTGAAGTATTATTACCATCATTTGACAGATGGGGAAACTGAGGCCCCGGGAGTGTGGGTGATCTGTCTAAGGTCCTGGCAGTGCCCTCCCTCCACCCTCAAGTTCCCCCTTTCTCTGTTCCCTAAAGCCTTAGACCTCCCCGGCCCTCACCCATACCACCCGCCTCTTCCCTTGCTAGCCCACCCTGCCCTTGGCCCGCCGCTTTCCACTCCTCCCCCGCGTCCCAGAGCTCGTGCTGCAAATCGGGGGTTGGAGAACCCCAGGCTGGGTTCCTCGCTGCGCCTGGGTGCGGTCAGGTTTGGAAAAGGCAGGGCCAGGTGATGCTCTCTGCATGTGATTAGCTAAGCGCTTCGTGGGAGGGGCTCGGAAAACGGGGATGCAGTTGCCCCGCCCACTCAGCTCTTGTTGGTCCAATTTCCGAGAGCTCTGTAGCAGGCAAGGGGACCCGGAACAGGGCTTGCTCTCCCACCGGCCTCGGGGTGGAGGGGCACGGGATTCGAGGGCGGGATGGAGGATGGTAGAGCCCCTCTGCTTGCAACAGCAACCTTTCTTCGCTTCCACTGTCTCCGGAGCCGCTGCCCTCCCGTCCCCACTGGGGCTTGGTTCCCCAGCCTGCCCGATAAGGGCCGTGCCATTAGGGCAGACCCCCATTTTAAGCAAAGCTACAATATAGAAAAATTGGGATTTACAAGGAATGTGGGTGACTACTTGCTTTACGTTAGCACTCTTCACTCTACAAAATGATTCACTTACTTTGTATGATGTTCCTCCAAATCTTTGGGGTCGGGGTAGGGGCGAAGGCGTGAGAGTCTATGTAAGAAATTTTTGATATGGGCAAAAATGTGAGCAGAACGCTCAGCTCAAAGGGAAGTATACTTAAGGAACATGGTTCCCAACTGCCCATGCTTTTGCCGTGCGAAGTGGGGGACCTTTTCCAGAGTCTCTTTTCCTGGGGTGTCAGACCCATTTGGGGGTAGAGCCGTGGTCCTAGGCCTCGTCCACAGACTGTGGTGTGACGGCGCCACCTGGCGGCGTATGCTGGAATTGTTAGGCGCAAGCGCGCGGACCCCGGGATTCGAAGGCCATAGCCAGCAGTCTTGTATCAACACCGGGACCCACGTGGGGATGACGGGGCTTAAGCAGGGATCATCCTGAAATCTTCTCTCTCCGTGAGGCTGCCAGTTCTGGTCTCTGCAGCCGCAGAGGCAGGGAAACCACAGCTTCTTTGTGGGGGAGGAGGGCAACCTCAAAACTCACAGGATCCTGGAATGCTCTCTGATTCCTCTGCCTGAACTGAGGGGTAGAAGGAGCTGCTCTCAGGGACCAGGGACAGTGGGAAGGGTGAGAGGAAAGCCCTGAGGCTGCTCAAGTGATGCAAGGACAGAGACCAGGATGGAATGAAAGGGAAGGTCTCTGAGCCTGGTGAGGGTGTGGGGTGGAATAGGGGAGAGGGGGAATATGTGTGGCAGGAGGTCGTCAGACAGAGAGGAGGAAGGGGAAGGAAGCTGGAAGGCGTAGTGAGTGCTGCCAGTGTGGCTGGGATGTGACAACTGGGAAGGGGGAGGGTGTCTTTGGATGAGGATGTTAGGGAAGAGAGCTAGTGGGGGCTTGGGACCCCTGAGACAGAAAGGAGCAGAGGTGGAAGGTGATATACACAGTGGGTGCCTAAAGGCATGAACCGATGCTCAAGAGATGACACTGCTGAGGAAGGAGCCAGGGGAGAGCTCTGGGGAGACGGGAGGAGAAGGACAGAGCCCAGGTCTCAGCCCAGCTCCTCTCTGCCCCTCTTCCCCATCCTCCCTCTTCCTCCATCCCTGCCTCACCCCATTCCCCCCTCACCTGCCTCTCTTCTCCCACCCCCTAGCTCTGCGCCTTGACTTCTCAAGCCTCCAGCCCGCCTCACGTCATGAAACCCCGTCCTCTCTGCACCGTCTTCAGCACGTGGGCCCCAGGGACACAGGGAGCACGTGCTGCCACCCCCACACGTGCACACACACACACACACATTACACACGCACAGTGGACACAACACAAGTACACAGGGCTGCCGCTCCAGGACCCCCGGAGCAGGCTATATACTATCCTCAGCATCCAGGGCCCAGCCGGCTCCTGAAATTGTTGGTCAGGCCAGGCCGGGGCCAAACGCCTCCAACCTCCCCTCTCCTGGGCCTACCTTGGGGGCAGGGGAGGAGACGGCCTTCCTCCACTCCAGGCACTGCCTTTAAGAAAACGGGGGACCGTGCCCACCTGGCGGGCCTCTGGAGGGATCTGCTCATCTGCCCTCTGGCTCTCAAGCTCACCTCCCCACTTCTTGAGTATCAGCAAGTCAGGAAGGAAAGGGGCAAAGCAGGCAAATGGCTCCCAGAGCCCCTTCCCCAGAGCTGGGCCGGTGGGGAATGGGGCTGGTGCACCCTAGAAGCAGGGCCCAACTGGTTCCTGGGACCTCTCCCTGGCTGAGCCCTCAGGACCCTTCCCTCACCAGGCCGGGCCTTGTGCATAAAGTGGTGAGGGCGTGATGGGGACCCGGGCCCTTGGCCCCCTGGGGCTCCCTTGGCCCCATTCAGGCCTTCAGCTGGTGCCACTGGGCCACAGGCTGCCGAGGCCGGGCAATCATGTCCTTCCAGTGTTTCACCTCCCCAGGCCCACTCTTCCAGGACAGGTAGATCTGGGGAGAGAGGGAAGAGGAGGTGTTAGTGGCACCCTCTGAGGCACTGTCCCTTCCCCCACTGGTGGTGACACTCCACACCCACGGTGGCACCCTAGCTTGTGATCATGGGGACCAAGGGGCTCTCTGCCTGCAGTGACAACCTACCCTACAGAGGCCCCTTCTATCCACCCCCTGCACCCGCCCCCCACCAGCCTGACCTGTCTTCCTTGTTGTGCTTGCCCTTGGGAGCCTGGGCATGCCTGGCCTTTTCAAATTAAACTCCCAGCCTATTTTGTGGTGGGAGATGGATGGGGATAGAGGCAGGATTCTCCCACACCCTTCCCTCCCCTACCTGTTGGGCACTGTCTATCTCTCCTTACTGACAAACACTCCCACACTTCATAGGCACTTACTACCTACCAGGCACTGAGCTAGGGACTTTGCATACATAGATCATCAAATCCTTACCAGTGAGGCAGGTATGTTATTATCCCCATTTTACAGATGGAGAAACTAAGGTACAGAGGGTTAAGAGACTGACCCATAATCACAGGATTTACGAGTGGTGCAGAGGGATTTAAATCTAGGCCTTTGGGGCTTCATTTGCTGTTGTTCAGTCACTCAGTCGTGTCCAAGTCTTGGAGACCCTATGGACTTTATACTATCAATCTATTCCTACCTGCCTCCATGTGAGAAGCTTCACAGCCTTGGGGGTGCTGTGTGCATGATCCCCTGGCTAACCTCAGCCTGTGACTGGTGGTTAGCTCAGAGCATAGGGCTCCCTAAGCTACCTGGGCCAAAGGGAAAACAAATCTACCTTCACCTCGGTTCAGCCAGCAGAAGGTAGGACTCACCCAATTTCAAAAGACTAAGCCTGAGAAAAGACTAAGCTGGTCAAGGAAGGCTCAGCACTCACGGTCCCCCTGGGATGTGGTGATGCTGTCCTGCGGACCCGTCCCACCTGTGACCACAGGTCAGCAAGTCATACATACTCCCTGGGCCTTGCTAGATGGCCAGCAGGGCCAGCTCTCCTCTTTGGGGCCAGTTGCTTCCCTCCCACCCCCAATAGCTAGGTTCTCCATTCCCGTCTGTCTGAGGGGTACCTCCACCTCGGCCCCCTTCCCTGTGGGTGCCCAGACCACTTCCCAGTTCCCTCATACCGGGCCATCCCCTGGGTGACCCATGTTCTCCCCTCACTTGCTCCTGGCATCTTCCCTTCCCCTGTACCTACCTGATCAACTGACTTCCTGCACCCATACCCTTACTAGGCACTTTTCAGTAATAACCTTCAGTACGAAGGCAGCTAACATGCATGTTCCATGTGCTGTGTTAAGCATCTTGCCTGTGTTATTTAATCCTCCCTGCACCCTGTGAGGCTAGGTTTGTCTTACTCTCACTTCAAGAGGAAGAAACGAGGCTCATAAACGTTATGACTGTTAAGAGGTAGAACTGAGCCCTGGATCCAGGCAGGAAGACTTTCAAGCGCACACTCTCCACACTAAGCCATGGCCAAACAAAGGAATGGACATTTCAAAGTAGAAAAGAGATGGCTTTATGGTACAGAATTGCATCCTGGAAAAACTCAAGGCCAGGCATGGACTTTCAGTTAATATATGATGAAGAGAGGTCACTTTCTGCAAGGAGAATGTCCACATGCCTCAGGCAGTTCTTAAAATACCCTGCAAAGTGCTATAGGCTTGGTATTATGGCTCCAGTTTGCAAATGAGAATACTGAGGCTTGAAGAGGCAAGGTCCTATAGTTATTGAACAGCAGAAGAGGGAGGAACCAAAGCCAGGTCTTTGGAGCCTGGTTACAGCTCTCAACACAAGCCCCATGCAGCTTACCCTTTGCAGGCAGAACCTAGGGCAACACTGATTTACCTTGTCAGAGGGTCCTGCCCAGAAAACCCTCTTTGGAGACACTTTTTCCTATCATTTCCTTCTTTCCCTGCTCTTCCAGTGGTCTGTCCTGAACTGATAGACCCATGGGAGGACACTTAGGGGCAAATCTCGACCAATCCTCTCCTTTTTCAGATGAAACAGAGAGACTGACCCTCTCTCCCTCCTGCTGTCCAGCCCTGCGCTCACTCACTACCCCAGCGGCTCCTTTTAAGGACACACCCTTGCCGGGCGCCACCCCTACCTTGCCAATGACGTCGTTGCGGCTGAGCTTATCCTTGTCCATGACGGTGATAAC
The DNA here is from genome assembly GCA_007570785.1 of Antilocapra americana. NCBI lineage: Eukaryota > Metazoa > Chordata > Mammalia > Artiodactyla > Antilocapridae > Antilocapra > Antilocapra americana. The sequence continues at coordinate 6,494,195 of ML664188.1, read as the reverse complement.
GATGGTCGTCTCCCTCAGCTTCTCTGTAGGGATGTCGAAGGCAAAGGACTCATTGAAGATGGGGTTAAGGTTCCTCTTCATCGTCACCGTCTTCTTCTTCTCCACCCGCTTGTCCTTGTACATCAGCCACACCTTCACATAGGGGTCTGGAGGACACCAGGGGGAAGGGTCAGAGGAGCAGAGAGGGGAAGCTGGGGCAGGCAAGGCTGGGCGCGTTCCCTGCGAAGTGAGGAAAACCCAGGGAAGAAGGAGGGGGGACCTAGGGCATCAGCAGATGGAGGAGCTGCCAGGGATGGTAGCCATAGCCTAGCGCCCTCTGGGAACACAAACAAGACTGAGAGGCCCAGGTCTCACTCAAGGTCACAGATAAGACGTATCGGAGCTGGAGCTAGAACCCATCGGAGCTGGAGCTAGAACCCAAGGCCCCCCCACCATTGTGTTCACTTTCTTCCCGATCCTGAGCAGGGCAGAGTTCAAGATGATGCTGACCCTGAGGGTACTCCAAAGGCGGCCACCAGGGCTCTAGGGTAAAGGCGTGGGGGCTGGAGGTGGGGCCTGGGGGTCGGGGGTGAAGCCCACAGCCAGGACCCTGCTGTTCACATCCAGCATGACTCCCGTGAAGTTCCCTGGCCTGTCCGCCCCCGGCCATGAGAGGTGCCAGCACCTGACGTGCCCCCGATGTCCATGGCTTTGAGGTTCCGGGCTTTGATGATGTTCACGATGATGGAGTTGGCAGAGGGGTTGTAGCAGAGAGATAGGAGCAGCTCGCCTCGGCTCCCCTGAGAGGGAGAACAAGAGGGCCGTGGGGACCCCTCCCCTTGCACCCAAGTGCTTACCCACCCCTTCTGTCTGCACAGCTGCACACCTGGTTTCCCGTCATCTGGCAGGTCTGGGCCCTGCTCCCCAGGCTCTCTATCACCGCCCAGCCTCCCCAAGTGCTGAGCACTGGCACTGACCTTGAGACGGCTGATGGGAACTTGGGTCTGCCAGGCCTCGCCCACCCGCCCCACCCACAGCCCTCCTGATTCCCTGCTGTTGAGGGACTAGGACCCCATCTGGACTTCCCTGGTGGCTCAGACAGTAAAGAATCCCCCTGCAATGCAGGAGATGTAGGTTCGATCCCTGGGTGGGGAAGATCCCCTGGAGAAGGGAATGGCAACCCACTCTAGTATTCTTGCTGGGGAATTCCATGGACAGCGTGGTGGGCTACAGTCCATGGGGTCGCAAAGCATCACAGACTCAATAGAGATGAGTTTGAGCAAACTCTGGGAGATAGTGAAGGACAGGGAAGACTGGCAGGCTGCAGGCCATGGGGTTACAAAGTGTCAGACATGACTTTTTAGTGACTGAACAACTAGGACGGGTCTGTTAGCTCCCAAGCCAGGGACCTGCAGGTAGGGCCTTACACTCCCATCGCTGCATGGCTTCAGATCCTTCCAGAAGGTCTGCATCTGGGTCAGGTCCACCTTGTTGAGGGGGATGGACACCTCCCCGATGGGGTCGTTGCGGCTGAAGCGGTCATAGTCCAGGACCTGGAGGTAGAGGACCCTCTGCACCACTTTCTCGTAGGGGAAACCTGGGGGACAGACAGTGCAGGTGAAGAGCAGGACAGAGCCCAGGCGGGGCAGCCATCCTGGGCAGGAACATGTGCACTCAGACCTTCCTGAAGGGCAGCAAGGACCGTCTCATTTGTCTCCGTCGACAGTTCTGCAAGGTGGATGGTATCATGTCCATTTTACAGATGAGGAGACTGAGGCTCAGATGGCTTAAGTTATCGGCCCAAAGTCCCACAGCTAATCAAGAGCAGACCATTCATTCACTCGTTCATCATGAGTCCATCCTGGTGGCTAGGCAGTGGCCCCTCCTTGCCCTCTGGGCAGCCCTGCTGCTGCCAATCATCCTGAGACAAGTCTGGGCACGTGGTCCTGCCTGAGATCGCCACAGCTGCCAGAAAGCAAGGCCCAGGAGGACACAGGACAGAGGGAAACGGCAAAGGTGGAGAAACAGCACTAGACGCCTGTCTTAGGACTCTGCGTTTTCGCCCCAGCCTCCTGAGAACGCATCAGCCCATCCTTCCGTCCTTCTTCAGCAGACCAGCAGCCATCTGATCAGCAGCCACTGACACCTCCCCATCCAAGCCACCGGCACCTCTTGCCCAGACAGTCACAAGAGTCTCCAAACAGCCCTCCCTGCTCGTGAGCTTTCTCCTAGAGCCCATTCTCAACACAGCAGCCAGAGTGAGCTTTTAAAAATAGAAATTACATCGTGATACTCTCCGGCTTAAAGCCTTTGAATGGCTCCCAGTGCACTTAGGATAAAAGCCGGGTGCCCTGCCTTGGCTTCAAGTCCTTCTATAATTTGGCCCGCTGTCCTCTCCCTGCTCACCTTGTGACCGCTCTTCACTCAATGACTGGGCCCCAGCCACTCTGGCTTTTCTTGCCTTGGCCCCACCACGGCGTGTCTCAGCTTATCCTCTTCCATCAGGTCTCAGCTTTCTTCCCCAACGTCCCAGAGGGGCTTGGATCCCCTGTTTTATACACTAGCCCGTTCCTTCAGCAGCACTTATCACAGGCTGCACTAGAGATTTGTCTCCTTGAGTCTGGCTTTCCCAGTAGTCTAGAATTTCCAGGAAGGCATCTCTGTCCTCAGCTACCACCAGATCCTGATGTCCAACACCATTTCTGCATTTAGTAGGCACTCGATTAAATATTTGTTAAGTGAATCAATCATTGAACAAATGCCCATGTAAGGGCCTGATGCAACATTTGGAGTGTTCTGGGCTGTAACAGACCTCAAGCCAGAGCAGAGAGCCAGGGAAAGGAGCTGGGACAGGATGGAGGATACTGGGGAGCCAGAGGAAGGTCTGAAGCCTGAGTCACTCACTGGGCTTTGGGAGGCTTAGTAGGAGGAAGAGCTGACCTGTGAGGGCAGGAGGTGTGGGCCAGCCTGGAGGCCTCAGGTGATGCGATCCCGAACCAGGGCGTGAGCAGGAAGGAGAGAGAATACTTAAGATCTTAGCTCAGCTGGTGGAGAAGATGAAGGGAGAGGAAGAGCTCTGCAGGATTCTAGTGCCTTCTACCAAAGATGCTAGAAGCACAGAGTTGCCTCTGAAAGGAGCAGGTATACTTGAAGAGGAAATTCTTTGTCCCTTGAGCCCCTAGCTTCTGAATTCTTGAGAGGGGGCCCATATTGAGGGGGCCTATGGACTCTGTCTTGCTCACTCTGGAGTACCCCAAGCACCTGTTAGAGTGACTTTGTTTTCATCTCACCATGCAGTTTATGAGATCTTAGTTCCCTAACCAGGAACTGAACCCAGGTCCTTGCCAGTGAAAGCATGGAGTCCTAACTACTGGACTTCCAGGGAATTCCCTAGGTGATCTTTGGCATCTGTTTAGGTGAAATGCATGTGGACAAGCGTCCTGGAAAGGCTGAAGGCTCCAAGAAATCCCTGAACCTGAGTCAGCTCTTTTCAAAACCAGTCTCCTATCTGACAAACTCCTCTTCATCCATCAAAACCCATCATGAATGACCCTGCCTCTGGGAAACAGTTTTCAATGTCACCAACAGGAGTTTATATTGGGCTCTTGCCGCATCTGCCATGCGATGTATTGTTTAATTATCTACACATCTGTGTTTTCCAAGGAATGCCTTAAGGATCATAATGGTGCCTCATTCTTTTCTGTACCCTTAGTACCCAGGACAGTGCCCAGCCCATAGTTGATGCTGGGTAAATGTTTGCAGAAGGGATCAGTGGATTGAGGCTCTGCCCTTAAACTTCACCCGACCAGCTTGCCACCTACACCGGCAGACAGCTGAGCCTCTCACTGGTTATGCCGTCTCTAAACCAGCTTGCCACCTACACCGGCAGACAGCTGAGCCTCTCACTGGTTATGCCGTCTCTAAACCGGCCCCCCTGCAGAACTGAGGACCCCCTGCAGAGCTGAGGAGAGGAGAAACAAACAAGCCCCCACTGGCTCACCCTTAAGGAATTATTGAGTGGGTGAGCCGGCTGTCACCCTGCCAAAGGGGGTTTAACAAACTGATATAAAGTGTTTTCTGGGTGTTGTGAGTGCTTTTACAATTCACTGATTTGTTGAACTATTATCTTAATTCTACAGATAGGGAAACCATGGCACAGAGAGGTTCAGGAACTTGCCCCAGGTCACACAGCTAGTAAGTGGCAGAGCTGAGATTTGAACTCAGGCAGCCTGGGCCACAGCCTGGGCTCTTACCCCCTACACTATGGTCACTGCAGGTGTTTCACTTCTGGATTCTGCGATTGCCTCCCCTCCTTCCTGCATGCCTGAGGATGGGTCCTGTGTCCGGGCAGTGGCCGAGCTTTCCTCCTTGCCCTCTGGCTGTGATGCTGGCTCCACTCAGCCCTGTAACCTCATCCCAGACGGACATGAAATGCATCAGGGTAACTGGGCCGAGTTAGTGGGCCGTGTATGTGTGTGTGTAACTGTACAAGTGTGTTTGTGGTCATCTCTGTGTGTGTGTGGCTGGGTGGTGCAGGGGAACAGCCAAGGGGAAGAGGGGACGCTGGGGACGGGGGCGGCACGGGCTCACCTTCGAAGAGGAAGGTCTCGTTCCAGTGGGGGTTCAGGTTCTTCCGCTTCACCTTGGTCTCCAGCTTGTGCTTCTTGTCTGGCAGCAGGTAGATCTTGACGAAGGGGTCGCTGGTGCCGCTGAAGTCCTTGGCGGGCAGCTCCTGGGCCTTCATGATCTTCACGGTGAGAGTGGACTCCTGGAAGTTGTAGCCGACGCTGAACTGGATCCGGCCCAGGTTCTCTCGGCTACAGCCCTCATGGGCCTCGTCCTCCTCGGAGCCTGGGGAGAGCTGGGGGCAGGGGAGAGGCAGGCAGCGTTGGGGAGAATTCTGCTTCCCCAAAGCTCCCTCCACAACCCAGTGGGGTTGGGAGGCCCCCCTGTGCCCAAGGCTGGTCCAGCTACGTGGAGTTGGGGGCGGCACCTCTCCTGTTCACATCTTGGTGGTAAGGATGCGGAGGTGGAAGTCAAGTGCCTTGACCAGGATCACACAGGGAGAGGGGGGAGAACCAGGACAACCCCTGAGCCCCAGAGCCGTGTGCACCCCACTCGGCAGCCTCCCCTCGAAGCCCTGGGTCTGTGACCCACCTCCAGCTTCACCACAGGCTGCTTTGCCTCCCCTAATGCGCCCCAGGACCCCAGCTCCCTCCTCCTCCTTTCCACCCTTTCATCAGCCCTACTGGAGGGCCCCCTGTGAAATAGACCAACACAAAAACCCAGAGTACAAAACAAATGAGGGAGATTGTTCTCATCTCAAAAGAGTTTACCACAGTATTTCTTTAGAAAGTGACTCTCTGGGGTTCTGGGGATAAAGAGATTTACAAAATGAGAGAGGTGAATTTTCAGAAGCAATGTCTATTTATGTAAGGCCAGGACATGCAAAGTGCAGATTCCTGGGCTGCATCCCTATGGAGTCTCCTTTTTTGGGGGGCTGGGGTGGGCCTGGGCGGCAGAGTTTTTCCCTAGGAGCCTCGGATGGCAGTACTGCACACGGGATGGCTGCAGAGGAGGCCTCACCTGCATTCAGTCCTCATCCCCGGGGGTGGCACTTGGTTGGGCCAACCCAGCAACTAACAGACATGGCGGGTGGCATGGGGGTCCCATTTCCAGGAGGAAGTCAAAGAAATGGGAAGTAATTGGGGGAGGGTCTCTCAGCCAAGTGTTCCCATCCATGGTTTCTCACTGGGGACACCTGGTTAGGTTTCAGAATCCTGTCCTTTCCCCAGCCACCTGCGTCCTTCCCTGGGTCCTATCCTAGATCCCACCCCTGACCCAGAGATCCACATGGTCCAGGCATTCCTGTCTCTGGGCTTCCCAGGTGGCTCAGTGGTAACGAATCTGCCTGCCAGTGCCGGAGACCCAGGTTCAATCCCTGGCTCAGGAAGATCCCCTGCAGAAGGAAATGGCAACCCACTCTAGTGTTCTTGCCTGGAGAATCCCATGGACAGAGGAGCCTGGTGGGCTATAGTCCATGGGGTTGCAGAAGAAATTTTTGCACGACACGACTCAGCAACTGAACAACAATTCCTGTCTCTAAGAGCTCCTGAGGTGATTAAGAGCCAAGGGTACCACATTTAAGACAAAACTGCTGGAACCAGTTTGATTTCCCTCCTTCCCCTGCAGGAGACTTTTCTGTGCCCCCTCCTTCCTCTTGGAGAGGCGGCCCTAGGCTCTGAACTACTAACTAATACAGATGACACGAATAGGTATGATGTGCCCCAACCACGGCAGAAGTCTCTTACATCACCTTCTTGCTGAATCCTGACAACATCTGGGAGAGGCAGTTATGACCACTCTCTAGCTGAGGAGACTGGTTCAGAGAGGTTAAGTCACAAGTCCAAGGTTGCACAGCAGTATGGACTCTCTATGACTTGAAAGTCCACTCTTTCCACCAAAGCAGGCCCACATCCCAGGGTGATTTTGAGACTCTCTCACCGTCCCCCCTCAAGCCAGTGTGTGGACTCTCCTGCCCCAGGTGAGAGGCACCCAGATCACACCAATAGTAACCACCCTGGTCCCAGCCCTGCCTTGTTCGCTGTGCTCTCAGCTACTCCCTCCAACTTCCTGATGAAGCAGACACTACTGGGCTCTAGTCTGGTTTGGGGCACAGAGATTACTGCCTCAAGTAGCCTGTGACTAAGCGATGAGCCAGAATTTGAACACAGGTCAGCGCTCGGCTATCATGAATGATGCCCTCCCAGCTGACCTCACTCTTGCACTCAGGTCCAGTGTCTGGGGCTTCACCAGCCACACCCCTGGTCCTGCCTGGAGGTGGGAGCAGGGCAGAGCTGCCTCCCCTGCTCTTCTCACAGGGGAAGTGGGTCCCCCCAGCCCCATCCCTTGGCTGGATCCAGGCAGCCCTGTGCAAGCTCCATCCAGGCCCACTGAGAAATCTGGCTTTCCTACTCAGGCCCAGTTTTCCCCGGGAGCTCCTTCCTTCTCCTCCTACTGGCCTGACTCCCTCTGAACCTCAGTTTTTGCATCTATAGAATGGGACCATGAGACAGACCTATGTTATGGGGTCCCAAGGAAGGTTAAAGGGACCCTTCTGTGGTCCTGTTCTGCAGCCTGGCCCCTGCCACTGCTGGCCATGGACTGAGAGCTTGGGGTATGCAGTCCCTTCCAGGACTACTTGCTCCTCCCCATGCCTTCTAAAATTGGGGTGGAGACCCTGGTGACTGGAGCGCAGGTGGCTCCAGCCCCACCTGATCTGGTCATTTGGATCTTGGTTCCCAAACAGGGTGGTCTGGGCTGAGAGTCTTAACCTGGGCCAGTGGACTTCACCTCAGAAGTGGGCACTGGCTCTGTGCCCACTCCCAGTCTTCCCAAACCACAGCCCTGAGCCCTAATTAACCAGTTGGGGCAGCTCCTGGATCTGTTTCCACGGCAACCAAGCTAGCCACCCCCCCACCCAGCCCTCCCCACCAAGGGCTGGAGGAGGTGCTACCTCAGCCCCAGCTCTGGTAGAAGTAAGCAGGCAGGAGTAACCCCGATGGGGGTATAGTTAAGCCTCCTCTCTGACTCCCTCCCCTCAGTCCCTTTGTCTGAAAAGCTATATTGGGTGGCCGACTTGTTTCCTGACCCCTGAGCTTTGGACAGTCTGGGACCTGGAGATCAGCCTGGGGCCTGGTTTCCTTCCGTCCTATTCATCTTCATCATCACTGTTAATGCCAGTGACCCAGCTGTGGCCTAAGGCTAGGCAATTAGACCCTGCCTGCCCACCTCTGAGCATCCACTGAGCACGTGAGAGGGCTCTGGGGCCTGCACTGCCTTCTTCGGCCTGAGGCTGCTGGCCCCTCCCTGGAGGCAGCAAGGGGCAGGCGAGCTGGCTGGGAAAGGGCTGTCCTTTCTGGGAACCTGGCTACCGGGAAGCTGGAACCAATTAAGAGGCTGTGCAGGGAGGCGGGATGGACTGTGCCAAAGGCCTGTTCTGATCTACATGGGTGGGGGAAGACCAGGCAGGCAGGACTCAGGGTGGGCAGGAAGAAGGGGAGAGGTGAGAGGCCAAAAGAAGCCCAGATCTGGAATGTGGAAAAACCTGATACCCTAGTCTGTATTCCAGAGAAAGAAAGGCAGATTTGGGTCCGCAGCAGGCCTGCTGACTGGGAATCTGCATTTTAATGAGATCTCCCAGTGATGTGTGTGCCTCTCACAGTCTAGAGAAGGGGAATGTGGGTGAATGGTTTGAGCCAGCCAGAACCCTGAATGGCAGGAGGGTGGGGCCTGGGGCTCCGGGGGCTTCTGGGAAAGTAGACGGTGCGGTGTCGGAGTGGAGGGCAAGGGGACACTGAATTGAATGATGTCAGGTCTAGCAAGGGCCCGGGAGCCCACCAATCCCCTTTCCCTCTCTCTACAGGAGGGATAGAGAAGACAGGGAGGAGCTAAGGGGAGGAGGGTGGGGGACCCAGGCCCAGGGGTGGGAAGTGATTTGTCCCCATTAGGAATCCAGCAGGCACTGGGTTCCCACCCTCAGGTACTCGCCAAGCCTTCCTGGGACTTCTGGGCTGCCAAGCCTTTGACTGACTCCGGCCTGACCTCTGTGGCTGCTCAGTCACAGAGGGCTCACCGTGGGGCCTTGGTCCCTCCAAGGAGCTCTTTGGAAAGTGCAGGTGGGGCAAATGGCTGTGGCTCACTGCCACCACCAGGGGGTGCCATGTGATGCCACACCCTCTCCACTAGCAAAAACACCCCAGATCCACAAGGGCTGGGATCCCAGGAGGGTGGGGTCCACACAGAAGGACTAGGACCAGAGGGGTTCTGCTCTCCTGTCCTCTTTGAGCCTCAGCTGGCCCCCAGCAAGGGGGTCCCTGGGAAGGGGATACCCGGAGTGCCACCTGACACCTCCACTCAGTGGGTGGTCCCTCTAAGAGAGGGGACACCTTCCGCCCCAAGTCCTAGGACCATGTATCAGATTTTCTAAGGCCCTGGCTCCACCCAGAGATGGGAGGAGGATGGGAATTCTTGGTTTGTCTTGACAGATGAGGAAACTGCAGCACAGAGAGGCTGCTGGGGTGAAAGAGCCACCAGGGTCATTCTGTATGACTGAATCCCCACCCCACCCCCACTCCGCTCCACACCCCGCCCCCTGCCCCGGGCCTCCTGCCCTTCTCACCATGAGCATCTCACTGGTGAGGGAGTTGACGAGGTCTGAGACGGAGGAACGAGGCTCGGTCCGGCGGTCAGACTCATCGTGGGGTGTCTGGCCGGGCACTGGGGCTGTGTTCACCGCCTTCCCTCCTGCAGGCAACCTGCAGGCAGGAGGGATCCGAATGAGTGTGGACTTGGAGGTGGGCTGGGCTGGGCACCGCCGGCCTGGGAGGCGGCAGGACCTTCTGATACCTGAGCAGCTGCCCCCTCCTGTGGGCCAGCAAGAGCCCTCCCCCTTGCCTCTGCCCCTGTGTGATCCAGCTGGACATCCCCTGGCAGGTGATTTTCTGGCCAGTGTCCCCACTCCTCCTGTCCCCTAGAAAGTACCGCACCCTGCAGCCCCTACTTATGTGGTGCTGAATACCCACCTATCCCTAGAGGCTCCCTCCACCCCTGCTGGCCCCAGCCCAGGAGGGAGGCTCCCGAGACGGCGTGTCCAGCTCCCCTGTCCACGTCATTTCCCTTGGCAAACATGCCCAGAGCTCCTGTCTCCTGGAGGCCCTGCCTGTTTGTTCAGGCTCAGCAGGAATACAGGTGCCCTTTAGACACGAGACTGACCAGGTGAGGTTGGGACCAGTGTCCATACAGCCCTGTCTGCTAGAAATTTTCGTATCCGTGTGTGGCTATTGAGCATCTGAAACATGACCAGTATAACTGAGAACAGAATTTTTTCTTTTGTTTGACTTAATTTAGATTTAAATGGCCACTTACTGGACGGGGCAACTCTACCGCCTTGCTCCCCAATCTCCACCCTCCTCCCACTCTGAGGACTGTACTTTGATAAGGCTCTTACCCAGGGTCAGAGGAAGACAGGGTCCCACTGAAAAGCCCCTGGCTCTGACTGTTCCACTCCAGGCCCCTATCTACACCATGACTCTGCGCTGCCCCCCAGGAAGCTGGGCTCTCTGGCCCAGCCACCGGGTGGTGAGCCAGTCTCCGTCTAGCTGGGATTCAGGGAGCCGGCGCTAAAAGCCTGCCTGGGGATCAGACTGGAACATCCCATGAGGGAGAGAGGTGGGGGCAGGCAGCGAGGAAGGGACCATGTGGTGGGGAGCATGGAGCTCATGACCAGCTACGGTAGAACAGCTTCAAGGGTACCAGAGCCATAGACTCGGAGGCACACACAGGCTGGACGCAAGCCATGGCCCTCAGAATGGACCAGCCACCAGCACCCACAGTTGGCTATGACAGGCAGACAGGACATGCATGGAATATGCCAGGCCCTGGAGGGGAGACACCAGGACCCAACAGCAGGGTGTGTGAACACACACACACACACACACACACACACACACGAGTGCACACAAGCACGACAGACACCCAGGCAACAGGGAGAGAAATGGCATGGGCAACGAGGCAGATCAACCAGAGTAGCAAGACGACACACACGCAGTGCTGGGCACACTTAAGATTCCGAGAGGACACACATTTGGGGAGGCCCGGTCATGCCAAGGGGTGCGTGTGAACTGGGACACACTGAAACAGGAAAAGCAGGGAGCAGTTTTGGGGACAGACGCACGGTGCACCTGCTGTGAGGACCTGGCTTGTCCAGACAACACAGAAAACACCCCGCCCCAGCCGGGACATGCGGGGCACCCTCCCAGAGGCGCACGCATGCATGCCACACACACACACACACACACACACACACAAATGGACACATGGACACGTGTGCACGCAGACAGGCACAGGGAGGAAGAGGAGACTGAAATAGCTGGAGAGGTAAAGTCAGGTTAAAAATAGAGTGGGAGAGGAGGAGAGAGCCGAGATTGACTGCTGAAGGTATGAGAAAGTCGGAGTTATTCTGGCCACACCACAGCATCAGCACAGCTGCCAAGCAGCCTGGGAAAAGATGGTCAGTGCCGCTAACGCTATCGGAGGTCACAGGACAGAGAGAGGCAGAGAGACGGGGCACAGAGGCAGAGGGAGAGGCGGAGGGGCCCGGCCCGGCCCCGGCCCAGGGGCATCCCTGTGAGGAGCAGATGGGAGGAAGGAGACAGGGAGGGAGAGAGACAGGCTGAGAAAGGTTAGTCAGACACGAGTGAAGAGGCTGCAGGGTGGACCAGGGGACAAGGATCGACGCGGCCGAGAGGAGAGGCAGAGAGGAGGCGGGGACACACACCGGGACGGGGGACACATGGTGGCTTCGGAGTGGGGGCAGCGATGGGGTGGCCAGGTCGCACCCTGCCCCCCAGCCCACTGTGGGTGGGGCGGGGCCATGGTGGAAACCATTTGGATCCCGAGGAGCAATGGTGAGAGGGTCGGAGAGGGCATGAGGCATGCGTGGGTGCAGGGCAGCGCGGGTGAGGTGGGCCGGGCGAGCAGGGCATGGGAGCCAGGGGTGGCCGTGGCCTCCTTCCCTCCCCCTCGCGGGCCCAGGAGTGGTCTGCAGCTCTTGGGGCTCCAGCGCTGAGGCCAAGGGGTCTAGGGGATCCTGGATGGAGGGGCTTCAGGGCCACCAAGAACTGTGGGGGTGGGGGGCAGTGACGTGCTAAATGCACCCCCACTTTGCTTAGGACCTGGAGTGGCCATGAGTCCTCCTAGGGCCCTCCTGTCTCGCGGGAACCTGTGGCTAACAGACCTGGGGGGCTGATGCTCTCCCCAACAACAGTCGAAGGCCACCTATCTGTTACCCCAGAGACACCCGGCCAAGGGGTCAGCTGGATGTGATAAGAGGGCACTGGGACTGGAGGGCAAACCCTGGACGTGGAGGCAGAAGCTGAAGAGGAAGGGAACAGCTGACCCAAGCTCACCATTCCAAGGTCCATGCAGCCAGGAGCCCAGAGGGGTGGACCCTAAAGTGTCCAGTGCCCGGAGGGTGATGCCAATGCCAAGCTTGGGGGAGGGGAGAGTGCCCGGCAGGAAGGACCCTAGGAGTGGCCCATCACCCGAGAAACACCCCAACAGCCATGAGAAATGAGCTTCCAGGATGGAGGAGGCGTGACTGGGTGGGAATGGCCGGGGTCCACTCGGAAAGTCAGGCTGGGTGGGGGTGAGGGCTCAGGGCCCCCACCTCCACACCCACCTTTCCCAGAAAGGCAGGGGACGACTGATGCAATGATCAGAAGGGACGAGTGTGTTAAAATATGGAGTGAGACCTGAGGGGCAAGAGGTAAAAATAAGCGGTGGGTGAAAATGGAGCCAGTTAATTAACACATGGGTGATGTGAAATCTCGTTTCCAGCCTGCATCTGCTCCCTCACGCTTCACACCTTTGTCTGCCAGGAGCTCGGGTTCTTAGCAAGGCTTTCAGAGGGCTCCAGCTCCGCTCCTGCGGCCCTTGGCCCTCTCCCTTCCACCCTTTGGCTGGCCTGTGGCCCGGCTCGGGAAGCCGGGACTCCGGTGGTTCCAGTGGCCTGGAGGTGGCAGACTCGGCTCCTCCCACATCCCAGGACCTGAGCTCAGGGTGTGAGACCATCTGTGCCCCTGAGCGGAGGAGCTGGTCCCATACCCTCCTCCCACGCTTTGGTCACTTGCGGCTTTGCCCACCAGACACGCAACCATGAACTTGGGATGGGAAGAAAATAGGAGAGTTGGGTTTCCAGAAGCCACTGCAGAGACAGGCAAGTCGGCTAACTCAGCCTGTCCTCCCCTAATGCACAGGGCCCTGGCAGCAGTCTGGGACAGTCCCTCCTGAGGCTCCTGGGCTCTTAGTGTGTGAGGGTCAGGGTCCCTGCCTGGCGGACAGGCTCTGACCTGTGCCTCAACCCAAGGCGCTGCTCTTGTTAGAGGCTTAGCATGCTCGAGCTGGAAGGGGTCACCCTGTCTAATCCCTCACTTGACAGACGAGGAAGCAGAGGCCCAGAGAAGGGCTGTAACTTGCCCAAGGTCTCAAAACCAGAGCTAGAAGGCGGTGGCCTGGCTGCCAGGCCACACAACTCTTCTGTAGGCCTTCGGTCTGATGAAAAGTACAACCCGATCAAGGGGATGGGCCCTCCTCCTGTGATTATAGGTCTGTATCTGGTCCAGCCCAAGGCGAAGCGGGAGGAGGCGGCCAGAGCAGGTGCAGGGTCATCCCGCCTTAGTGATGCTGCCTGAACTCTGGGCCCCCTTGACCTTTGCACATCCCCTTCCCCAGGAGAGTGCTCCGCTCCCTCCTAGAGACAGGGGCATCAGACGATGCTTCCCTTGGCTCCTGATGACCAGGGCAATGGATGGTTAAATGCCCAGCCCTCTGCTTAGCCCATTCTGGGGCCATACGGGGTACTTCCCAAAGGCCAGCAGCAGGGCTCCCAGTGACAGAGGGCCCGACCAGCCCCTGCCACCTGCTGTCACCCCCCACCCCTCCTGTTCCCTCCTCCTGATACCTCAGGCTCAGGGGGGGCTGCCTTTCCGGTTCTTTCTGATCCCTGGGCCTCTCTCAGGCCCCAGACCGTCCCCACCAGGGCCTCCTCTTCCATCAGCCCTGAGCAGCCAGGTCACATCTCTGCAGGGGTGGGGTGTGTGTGTGTATGATCATCACCCCCGTGGGGCCTCCAGGCAAGAGGGAGGTTGAGGTGGCGGGGATGAGGGAGAACAGGCTGGCGGCCCCTCCCTAACATCCCCACCACCCACCAACCACCAGAGAAACTGGGATTTCTGGGTCGGGTGGGACAGAAATGAAAGATGAGGGGGGCAGCAGAGGGGAGCCAAGCAGGAAGATGGGGCCGAAAGGCTGGCTTGCTCCGGGCGAGGGCAGGCATGCCCGGGGAGCAGGCTTGATCCAGAATGGTCCCAGGACAGCCACACTGGCCTCAGGCCCAAGGGACGCCACCAGCGTGGCCGGTGTGAGGGCGCCGGCTGGGGAGGGGTCGTCCTCCCGCTCCAGCATCCGCAGAAGGTGCCGCCGCCTCGTCCAGCAGCCAGGAGTTGAGGCTGGCAGCCTCTCCACGCCTCCTTCTCTGCCACGGCCGCCGCAGGCCCTCGCCTGTGCTCGTACCTCTTGTCCCCCTGAGCGTTCTGGTTCTGCTGGGTTCCTGGGTTTTGCAGGTCAGGGATATTGGCAAAGTCATCCTGTTCCGAAAGCCCTAAGACCAAGGATAGCACCACCATCCGGCCTTCCCTGCCCAGGGGGCGGGGTGGGCAGCCCACCAGCCAGGGGAGAAGAGGGGAAGGCCCCGCAGGGCGGCGGGGGTGGGGCAGGGAAGGGGAGGAGAGAGAGACAGAGACAGAGACAAAGAGAGAGAAGAAAAAAGCATAAGAAACTGGGCCTGCAGAAGAGAAACCAAACTTCACCACTGTCAACAGTTGTAGAGCAGAGGAGGGGAGGAGGGGTGGGGGTGGGGTGGGGAGGGGAGGGGAATGGAGTGCAGGGGCTGGGCAGAGGCCTGCGGTGGCGGTGTGTGGCTGGGATGCACCAAGAAAACCCGCGGGGAAGGCTGGGAGGAGTGGAGCCCAGGCCCTGGGACACTGTCCATATCCAAGCTTCATTCATCTCTGGCTGAACAAAGAAGAGGGGGGAGGCCTTCTGCTGCCATCTGGCTTGGGGACCCTGCAGGCAGGGGTTTGGGCTTCCAGGCAGGAAGTTCTTAGAAAGCTTGGAAACTCAGAGGGAGCTGCATCCAGCAAAGTCCCTTATCAAGACATCCCTGGGTTGTGGTCACCAGGAGGTAGGTCTGGGGGGCTCCCTCCCAGGTCCTTAGAGACTCAGCCCATTGGAGGAGAATGTTAGTCTCTTCTGGCAGATGGTGGACTGGCCATCCTGTGCCTTCTCCTGTGTCCCCCTTCCTGGAGATCTGGGGAATAGTCATCGAAGCTTTGGGGTCCAGTTCGGGGGCCTTTCCTTGGAGAATCAGTCCAGAAGGCGCCAATGGGCAAAGAGAGAGAGAGAGAAAGTGCAGGAAGCTGGCAAGGTCTGGAGAGGGCCTGGCTGGATGCAAGGGACCTGTGTTCACAGTCAGAGTGGTCTGGAGGAATCCTGCCCTGAGGAAGGCTCAGTTCAGGCGACCCAGGAATCATCACAGGGGCAGCGGCGTGGGGCCAGAGGTCAAGGGGTGACATCTTCCTGGCCAGCTTCTCTCAGAGAACCACTGGGCAGTTGTGGGACTGCCAGCCCTTGCCAGGGGTGAAAAGTGCCCCATCTGCCCCTCTAGGCCATCGCAGTTTGTGGGTGTTTTCCGGGTGCTTGGCTGAGCTCTCCCAGCTTTGGCTTCTCAACTGAACACAGGGAGAGTGATTCTCGGAAGCGGCAGGCATGAGACCAATGGAAAGATGGTCAGCCTGATGGGACGTCTCGGAGGGTGGGACTCCTGGGCCAGGAGGTCTACGACTTCAACCACCATCCAAGAGGGTGAGGCTCAGAGAGGAACCGCTGGCTGTGGCAGTCTCCTGGAGAGGTTGTCAAAAAGGCGAGTGAGACATGACGACAGAGGGGAAGGGGCAGGAGTCTCAGAAACTGGGAGATGGCTGTGGGGTCCGAAGCCGGTGGATGCTGACTTCTTTGTCTTTGCATCTTCGTCCTGGGCACGGCTGCTCCAGGCTGACACTTGCACTGGCATCTAACTTTGGGAAGGAACGCCCCCTTTCCTCAGGACGAAGCCTCGTTTTTCCTTTGTTCCCTGCCCACCGGTACTGTTTCACAGTTGGTAAAATTCCATTTGACTGCCTGGAAGCTGGTTGTGCTGGGGGAAGTCAAACCCAACGGAAACAACATGTTTTTCCGTGGTTAATGCATTTTTCAGATATTCCTTTTGCTCTTCTTAAAAACAAAATGGCTGCTCTGCATAAGTTCCTGATTTGTCATTTTCCGTGGCATCACAGGCCACAGGGCAGCAAGTGAAGGGCAAGAGGAGAAGATTTAGGGGAGAAGCTGGCGGTGTTTGGGGGGGTCACATCCTGGAAGCAGGAGGAACGCCTTCTCCCTGCAAGAGGGGGTGGGATCTCGGGGGGCCTGGTTAGCCTTCTCACCCTGACTCTCTGTCTGGGCCCCCAACACTTGGGGCGAGAGAAGGATGTCAGAAGCAAGCCAGCTGAACTGTGAGGCAGGGGTCAGGGGCCGGCAAGCTACAGCTGGTGGCCTGTTTTGTGCAGCCCACAAGCTAAGAATGGTTTGTACATTTTTAAAGGATTTTTTTTTTTAATTTAAAAAATGTGATCGAAACCACGTGTCCCTCAGAGTCAAAATTATTTATAAATCTGGTCCTTTAGAGAAAAAGTTTGCCGACCCCTGCTGTGAGGGACTACAAGTGGAGGAGGTGGGAGACTGGGGTGAGCTCTGGGGATGGCCAGCTGGTGAGGGCGCGAACACCGCAGTGGGCAGAAGTGCCGATGCTGGCAAGAGAGTGACGCTCATCGAATCCTGGCCAGCTAGAGAGGGTGTGGGCAGGAGATGGGGTACCAGAGGCCTTCCTGAGGCTGGTTCCTTTCTTCCCGGAGCCTGGGCACGGCCCCTGCTCCCCTGTGACAGCTGCCAGAATGGGAGGCAGGGGGATGGCTGTGCAGAGGGCTGCCTGCAGTCAGGAGGAGCAGAGGGGTGCAGGGTTCCCGCCGGCTCTCCATTCCATTCAAGCCATGGCAGAACCAATTCCCATCACTCTTCCAATCCATGCCAGTGCCACGGCATCTGCCCCAGGACAAACTGCCCCTCTGGAGGCCAAGAGGCTCTTCCAGGTATCTTGTCTCAGGCCGGCACCCAGCTGAATTCCTGATTGTCCTTGGGTGGGGAAAAGCCCCAGCAGTTGCGCTGCCTAGTTTGGCCAAGTGCCTGGCCAGGGCCAAGGGCATGGGATGCTGGCGTGGTGGGGTGTCTTCCGTTGGGCTGCTTCTCCCAGGGGTAGCACTCCTGACTGTCTTTCAGGCTGGGGTCTCAGCCGGAGGCACAAGCTCTGAAGGATGCTCAAAATCCTCACAGTTTGCCAGTAAGCTGGCCCTTCACCTTGGCCTTCCCCTTCTTCCTCCCTTTTTCCTCTCCCAGGCTTAGTGTGCTGGTCTCCTGCTCCATGAAAAGTGCTCTCAGGAAAGACCTGGGTGTTGAGAATAATCCCCAGAGCCTGGAAGGAAGGTCACGTTAGCCCAGAGGAAGGAGGTGATGTCAGGGACTGAAGCCCAGGCCAGCCCAGGGCTCGGACAGTGTGTGTAGATGCCCAGAGGGACACTGGGCAGAGGGCACCCTGGGTGGGGCCCTGCCAGTGAGGGAGGGGCAAGCGGGCACACGGCAGGGGGTGGGTGAGGGACACACCCAGCGCGGGGGGGGGGGGGGGGGGGGGGTGGGGGCAAGGCGGCGGGGGGGGGGGGGGGGGGTGCTCGAGGCTGTACGCTTCAA